>WHYT01017421.1:266507-300434 GCA_009806455.1 Tetrax tetrax | reverse complement strand
TTTTTTTTTTTTTTTTTACTTCCAGTACCTCAAGGGGGCCTTGTACTTGGGGTACAAGAAAGATGGGGAGAGGCTGTTCAGTAGGGCCTGTTGTGATAGGACGAGGTGTAATGGTTTTAAAATAGAGGGAGGTAGATTTAGATTGGATATTAGGGAAAAAATTTTTACAATGAGGGTTGTAGAACACTGGAACAGGTTGCCCAGAGAGGTGGTGGGTGCCCCATCCCTGGAAACGTTCAAGGCCAGGCTGGAAGAGGCTCTGAGCAACCTGATCTGGCTGGGGATGTCCCTGCTTCTTGCAGGGGGGTTGGACTAGATGACCTTTGAAGGTCACTTCCAACTCTAACCATTCTATGATTCTGACTCAGACCTAGATCACCTCTTCTGGTTTCCACCCTCTTTATATTGTTACTTATTTAAATTTTCAGTTTAAGTATTTTTTTAATTTTAAGACTTTCTAGTCAGTCTCTCTTCAGAGCCAGTGAGTGGTTCACCAACGTTCCTCTCATTCCTGGCATACCCGCTGTGATACTGTCAAGAAGGCTACGATGCCATCTTATGGTAGTCTTATCTGCCACCCCATCGCTGCTGTGGTGCTTCTTTAGTCAGAATTGCCCTGCTCCTCTTGAATTTCTTGTATCTCCACTGTGTCCTTCCTTGGGAGGCCTTTTAGTATGACTCAGATTCCTGTATAACAACAACAGTATTGACAGAGTGATGATTGTTGCTCTTCAGTTTTATGTTTGCTTACTTTGTTTGCTTACTCTTTGTGTTAGAGTTGGCAGGAATACTTGGCTAAATGCAGTCTTTATTCTGCTGACTGCAATCTTGAAGATGAGTGGAGAAAATCTCCCCCTGCATCTAGAAGAATTATGACGTTGGTGTTGTTTGTTGCATGCCACTTTTTGGAAACCTTTAACCACTGTCATTACCTTTCCTGTACGTGACAACACTGTGGTATCACATGTCCTTCAGCAGAGGGGATTTATATCTGTGTTAGGGCCAATGGGAGGAACAATAGCACTGTGTAACTCCATGCTGCAGGCATTTTATAGGGCAGTAGCAAGCGATGCTGAGCTGTGTCAGCGTTCCCAGATTGCACCCATGGCACTTAAACCCAGATCTAGCATATGTTACACGTCAGCGCAATGCCTTGGTGTGGTCCAGTCTCTTTTCTGGCAGAGGTGCAACAACAAATGGGAACCTCCGTGCTGTGTATGCCTACAGCTCTGTCCTCCCTGTATCTTAAATCACTTCCCAATTGTGTTCTCTCTTCATAATCCTTGCATATGTTTACAACGTGATGAACTGATCCAGACTAACCTTGCCAGGATTCCCAAGTACAGCATCTCTGTCAGCAACAAGAGAAGGAACAACTTTTGTGCTTTTAAACCAAACTGATATTTCTGTTAAATAAAAACCAAGATACAGAATGTGTCTTTATCCTTTTGTAACTCTCTGATCTGTCTGATTCTGTGCATGTTTAATCTCAAGCCTGCTTTGAAAGAATTGTAAAAGTCAGTGAATTTAAACCTACATCTTCCAGGAAACCAAAATAACTCTTCTCAAACATCCCAAGAACCTGTAATTTCTGCCTCTAAAAAAAAGTTCAGATTGATTTATTCTTTTTGTATACATCTTTTTAAGCAAGAATTTGGCTAAGTTTTGTTTTTATTAAGTATCTTCACATTAGCAAATCACTTGGGACTAGAACTGTTTAGAAAAGACTTGGAAAATACGTGACAATATTCCACCAGGAACTATCTTTGTTGCAAGTTTCTAATCAGCTGTACTCAATAGCAGTTTTTTGCCCCAGCCATGCACACTTCAGGCATGTGACTAATCTTATTAACTTTAAGTTAAGTGTGTTTGAGTGTTTAAAGTATTAGAGTCTTAATTACAAGCCATCTGCAGAGGTCAAATATCAAAGGCTGTTCATAGTCTGAGTTTTAGCATTTTCTGAATGAGTAATATGTGTGAATTTTCCTTTCCCCTTTTCATCCAGCATCCTTTCTACAGTAAGTTAAATGGGTGTTCCAATATGGCCTTTATTACATGAACTGAGTCATTCTCGCGTCCAACAAACAGGTCTGTAGATTATAAGCTTTTTAGACAGTAGCAGAGCTGGCAGTCTGTGCTCAAAAGAAGCCTAGGACTTGGAAAACACACGTTTGAGCAAATCAAGTTTACATAGGGTGGTGCCAGCCTACTTTATAGCTGCTTCTGATCTGAATTGCTGACCACTAAGTTTTTTTTTTCCTAATGATATGTGAAACAGAAATGGAAAGCAAGAGTTTCAGGATGATAATTAGCTGGTATTGACAATGCGTAATTTAGACATCTAAATTAGGTGTCTAAATTATTACTTTTGGCTCCAAACAAGAATATCACAAAGACAGGGATGGGAATTGTCCCCTTCCTCCTGCCCCAAAAGTAAGATCAATTATATATTTAGGTAATTTCTGATAGATACTTGTCCAATCTACACTTGTAAAGTCAAAAAGCTAGGCTGTCATGCCCCATGGTAATCTCTCATGCTAGTTTTTTTTTTTTTTTATCTGCACCATGGGTAAGTTATTTCGAACATCTAACCCAGATCTCTTGCCCACTGAGCCTTTTCAGCAGATGAGATGAATTTATAGCCATCTCCCTTAGAATCATAGAATGGTTAGAGTTGGAAGGGACCTTCAAAGGTCACCTAGTCCAACCCCCCTGCAAGAAGCAGGGACATCCCCAACCAGATCAGGTTGCTCAGAGCCTCATCCAATCTGGCCTTGAACGTTTCCAGGGATGGGGCATCCACCACCTCTCTGGGCAACCTGTTCCAGTGTTCTACAACTCTCATCGTAAAAAATTTTTTCCTAACATCCAATCTAAATCTACCTCCCTCTATTTTAAACCCATTACCCCTCGTCCTATCACAACAGGCCCTGCTGAACAGCCTCTCCCCATCTTTCTTATAAGCCCCCTTGAGGTACTGGAAGGCCACTATAAGGTCTCCCTGGAGCCTCCTCTTCTCCAGGCTGAACAGCCCCAACTCTCTCAGCCTGTCCTCACAGCACAGGTGCTCCAGCCCTCTGATCATCTTTGTGGCCTCCTCTGGACCTTCTCCAGCTGGTCCATGTCCTTCTTATGTTGGGGGCTCCAGAACTGGACACAGTACTCCAGGTGGGGTCTCACCACAGCAGAGCAGAGGGGCAGAATCACCTCCCTCGACCTGCTGGCCACGCTGCTCTTAATGCAGCCCAGGATGCAGTTGGCTTTCTGGGCTGCAAGGGCACATTGCTGGCTCATGTTGAGCTTCTTGTCGACCAGCACTCCCAAGTCCTTCTCCTCAGGGCTGGTCTCGGTCCATTCTCTGCCCAGCCTATATTTGTGCCTGGGATTGCCATGACCCAGGTCCAGGACCTTGCACTTGGCCTGGTTGAACTTCATGAGGTTGGCACAGGCCCACCTCTCCAGTCTGTCCAGGTCCCTCTGGATGGCATCCCTCCCTTCCAGCATGTCGACGGCACCACACAGCTTCGTGTTGTCAGTGAACTTGCTGAGGGTGCACTCTATCCCACTGTCTATATCGCCAACAAAGATGTTGAACAGGGCCGGGCCCAACACAGACCCCTGAGGGATGCCACTCGTGACCGGTCTCCACTTGGACATCGAGCCGTTGACCACCACTCTCTGAGTGTGGCCATCCAGCCAATTCCTTATCCACCGAGTGGTCCGTCCATCAAACCCATGCCTCTCTAGTTTAGAGAGAAGGATGTCGTGCGGGACAGTGTCAAAAGCCTTGCACAAGTCCAGGTAGATGATCTCTGTTGCTCGTCCCTTGTCCGCGGATGCTGTCACCCCCTCATAGAAGGCCACCAAATTGGTCAGGCATGATCTGCCCTTGGTGAAGCCATGTTGGCTGTCACCAACCACCTCCTTGCTCTCCATGTGCCTTAGCATGGTTTCCAGGAGAATCTGCTCCATGACCTTGCCAGGCACAGAGGTGAGGCTGACCGGCCTGTAGTTACCTGGGTCCTCCTTGTTCCCCTTTTTAAAAAATGGGGGTTATGTTTCCTCTCTTCCAGTCATCGGGGATGTCACCAGACCGCCACGACTTCTCAAATACAATGGCCAGTGGCTTGGCAACTTCATCCACCAGTTCCCTCAGGACCTGTGGATGGATCTCATGAGGTCCCATGGACTTGTGCACCTTCAAGTTTCTCAGATGTTCCCGAACCTGCTCTTCGAGTACAGTGGGCGGTTCTTCATCCTCACAGTCCCTGCTTGTGCCCTGCTTGGGTGGCAAGACAAGAGCCCTTATCGGTGAAGAATGAGGCAAAAAAGTCATTGAGTACCTCAGCCTTCTCCATGTCCTGGGTAACCAGGACACCAATACAGTGTGTGCACCTATTTAGGGCCCCCCTACTAGGTCTCCCATTTCTCTAGGACAAACCACTCCAATTCTTCCAATGTTTCCCCATAAAACCTCTATTCCAGCCAAAGTGGAATACAATACTCCAACAGAAGGTTTACTACCCCCAAGCATAACAAAATAATAGCTTCATTTGCCTGGCAAACAATATACCTTTTTATATAGCCCCCGGTACTATTTGCCTTTTTTTTGTAGTGGCACAGCTGACTCCTGTTTGGTTTGTGATCCATGCTAACCACCAAGTCTGTTTATACAGTGATGCTATCAGGCCACAAATGCCACAACCTGCATTTGTCATGTTGGCAATTCCGCAGAGAGGGAGAACACTTTGAACCACTTTTGTTTCCCCAGCTGTAATTTGCCAAGTTTATTGAGACCCTATCCTCCAAAGCTTCCTGCCCCTCCCAGACAGCGGGTTTGGTAAGCGAGTTTTCTCGTCTGCCATCCAAATAATTTAATTAAAATATCAAATTAGTGCTATGGAGATACCCCTGCACAATTCTGCTTGGGGTGTCCAGCCAAGTTAACAACGTACTCTTGCTGAATATTCTCTGCATCAGAGAATTTACACTCAGTTGTGCACTCATCCATTTGTGTTTTTGACTTGTGAGACTTGCTTGTGAGACAGATGATTGTGTGAGACTGTGTGGGAAGTCTCTCTAAAACCAAGATATCTGGCATCTGTGGCTTTTCTGATATACACAGGAGCAGTTACCTAATCAGAGCTGGAAATGAGCTTGTTTGACATGATTTATTCTAGGCAAAGTAATCTCACTGTTACTAATTTCTTTTCTAGATACTTAAATGTGTCAGTGGGGGAAAGGTTTAACTCCAGCAGCTCATTATTTAATAGCTCAGCTTGTCATGGAAGAGGTACAGCTTTCTAGCACAGGAATGCAAGCTAGACAGACTGAATTCAGAGAAGGTAAATTCCTCTCTACGTGATCTATATGTAGATATATTGATATATCCTACCTATGAAATACGTATCAGTCATCTAAAATGCATATATTTCAAATCCAAAGCAATCACAAAATATCACTTTTACATTGCTGTGCGCTGGGGACAGAAACAAACTTTAGATGCCAAGGAATAAACTTCCCTAGTCTTTAAAAGTTATTTCAACCGCCTTGGATTTTTCAGGACAATTTTCAGCTTCATGTCTTAAACAAAGGCTAGGAAACTTTCTGATCCAGAGATAAGTGCAAACAAATACAGTTGTGCCCCAGCAAGCAGCTAGCCACGCAGCACTCCGACTGTGAGCATTCGGCGTACCCTAAAGTCAGTGGGTGAACTGCATTGCAAGGGTGAAGAACTGGGCCCAGTGGGCCACCTATGAAATCGGGATGCTACCGATGAAAATACTAACATCTTCATGAAAAAAACCCACTACGTGAACAAAAAGGTCTGCCAGAAAGTGAGGATAATGATACTGAATAACACCTGCTGGTGGAATACCTGAATGTGCAAAGTGTTCTCGTAACCAGAGAAGAAAGAAGATTAAGAATGGAAAAAAAATAAAATACTTAATTTAACCATTTAGCTTATTCAATAGTTTAGTTTGCTAAAGTATCTTGAAAGCACCTGTTGCTTAAACATGTTAAAAATCCAAAAATAGAAATATATAGGAAATCGACAAAAAAACCCTTCTAATAATATGTGGTACAAGGATATAAAGACAATAGGCTGAACTATTTAAACAAGCAATATATTCAGAAGAATTATGAAAACAAATGCAAAGACAGGATTGTTTTGTAAGAATAACCTCCTTTCCAAAGTTGCTAAAAATAAGACAATGAAGAAAACCATCACAGGAAATGTGAAAAAAACCCCAGTATTTAAACACTGACCAGCAGCCACAGTGCGCAGTTATTATAGTGTTTATAGGAAATCAAACAACGCGTGTCAGACAGAGTGCAAAGCAGTAAGGGCTTTCCTCCATGACAGGATTAGGCTGATTTAGATCACTGGAGAAACAAGAACCTCTGGGGAAGAGCATCCCAGATAAGAAAACCTGGACTGAGAGACAACGGCCTCAGTTCAGAGAGCCGTTTCCTGCAGATCCATCCTTCAGTGCTGGCAAGCTCTCAGCCCCAGAAACTGCTCTGAACCACCCCATGCCCCAGCCCTCCCCTCTGTTGGGAGCCAAGCTCCCAACTCAGGGACCAAGCATTTGCATGGAATTTAAATTCTGGGAAAATGGTACTTCAGGTGCATAGAAAGCACTACTTAGTTGGCACCACTGAGCAGCTGTGAGCGCACACGTGTACGTACAGAGATATATGCGTAGGGGTTGTGTAGTTATTTTTGAGCAGGAGTCTTTCTCTGTCCCCATCTCACAGGGTGGGTGGCATCCCCAGAAGGACGTAGTACAGTGTCACTGCCGGCTACTCATCTGCACGCCGGCTGCTATGACAGTTAACAGGAGTTTGTTTTTTTTTCTGCCTGGCAGCAAAGAAATAAATAAGATAGAAGAACTAAGGGCAAGGCTGGAAAGGCCAAAGTTGAAGTTGGGGCATTAAGGCGCTAGCCCATGGGGGCGGCTGGTGGGGCCTCCCTCCCGTGGGACTTCGGCTCCTGATCCGCGCTCCCGGGATGCTGTTGGGTTTATGACAGCAGGTGGCGGTCGTGTCCTTAGTGCAGCAGCAGCCGGAGCCCAGGCTGCGGAGATGCTGCCCAACGGGACGTTCAGACAAGCTTCTGTGGCCCATTCCTGGTGCCAGCCGCTGTTGTCCGTGTTGGCTGCTCCTCAGGCACTTTCGTACACAGCATCTTCTGCGCTGAAAGGCTCAGCGGAGCCCACCTGCCCCCGAGCCTTCAAGGAGGAGACCCTTCCACAGAATGCTACTAAGAGACAAGTAAAAAACAAAAAGAGCATAGCAAAGGTTTATCTATTTTGCTGAAAGTATTCAAAGCTCCTCATAATCATATGTGCCTGCAAAGCTGAGAAATGTGTGTTTGCCACATGCGGTTACAGATGGCTGTGGCATCTGAAGCGGATCAAATGGATTGTACATTTTCTCATATCGCTCTGGAGCCAAAGCATCTTCTTTTCAAACACTTAGAGAAACATTTGGATTTATTTCCTAAACAGTGCTGAGAGCCTGATTTGAAGATTTTTTTACAATGTAAAAATTTTTTACAACAAGGATGGTGGAACACTGGAACAGGTTGTCCAGCGAGGTGGTGGATGCCCTGGCTGGAAACGTTGAAGGCCAGGTTGGACGGGGCTCTGAGCAACCTGATCTGGTTGGAGATGTCCCTGCTCCTTGCAGAGGGGTTGGACTGGATGACCTTTAAAGGTCCCTTCCAACCCAAACTACTCTATGACTCTGTGATTCTAAGATCTACTTTGATTTTGGGGCTATGGCATCTCTGATAGTTAGGGTCCCAGCTGTTTTTACAGATATCTACTATTACATATGAAAATGAAAAACAATATAATAAGCTGCTAAATGAAAGCAAACTAAAATGAACTGTCTTTGAAACTCTGCTCCTCTACCTATTGCACCTCTTCATCTCATCCTCTCCCTACCTTGAAGAAACAAACCCATGTCCAGATTATCAAGTACCCCCTGACCCTCCAAGATTAACAAATTCAATCTCTTTTGCATAGTATCAGGGAACAAGCTTGAGAATCAAGGGCACAAAAAACCCTGCACTCAAGATCAGGGTTATCTTGAGTGTTTCCTCTGCTTATGTTTGGCTAATGTAGCAAAGTTCAATGCAAAACCACATAGAAGGGGAAGTTTATTTTATTTTAAACTGATTTTATGCATACTTTCTCTCACAGACTGTTCTCACTCCTTCTTTCATGTGCATGAGGATGGAGATGCGTGTGGCCATATAGCCCTGACAGGACTCTCTGTGGTGCAAGCCAGGAGCCGAGGGTGACCCAGCACAGGCAGTGCCTTCACTGACTGGCTGCTGTCCCTAAATATGGCACACAGACCTGGGTGCTGATAACAGGGTCCATCGCAGTCCCAGACAAGGCAAAGTTAATGAATCAGGCCCAGGGGCCATCCAGGAGTAGTAGGAGATGGGACCAGAGACAAGGCTTGAAACGAGACTGTCCACCCAGGAGATGGGGCTGAAGACAAAGCTACAGCAGGGGTCCAAGGTCCACCTAGGAGACACGACTGGAGACAAGCTGCCTCCTGATCTGAGGTTCATCTAGGAGTCAGAGCTGGAGAAAAACTGCCTCCACATTAAGTCTGAGATCCACCCAGGAAGCAGCCCTTCATTTTCCAGATGCAGGTGCCTTCAGAAGCTTCACATACCATTCCCTTGCACCTTCTTCTTGTTTCTTGATGATTTCACACTTGTACATTGACATTCATACCTCATCCATGCCAACCTTAATGTGTCTGTGTCAAATCCCTATGAGTGTACTGTCACGTGAGAGGAGAATTCTTTACCTGGTGGCCAGGTTGTAAACAATTCAATGCAAACTAACACTTCAGTCATCATCAGGAAGCTAATAAAAAGCTAGTCCAGAATGAAAACAGTAGCGTAAGATGTTACCTCTGCAAAACAGAATTTAGCAAACGGGCTGCTGCCTCCTACATGAGCTCCGTCTTTTGAGTGTAGCCCCCATATCGAGCCCTTCACAGTAGTGTAATCACGCGCAATTTTCTTAGCGTGGTTCTCTGCAGTCATAAGCTGTATTTACCATGCAGTTAGCATAGTAAAAAATGGAGAGTGTTATATTTAAAACTAATAAAATAAATTCTTTATTATCATCTTCTGGTAAGTCTGGCTTTGTGCAGTGTGCTGAGCCTTAGTGCAGGGATTGTGGACTTAGAATTAAAGAATATAAGGTCATTTGGAGCAATGTCGTTTCAGTGAAGCAAACGTCAGGGTATATTCATTCCAATACACTCTCAGCAAATCATTCGGCTTCATATATTTAAGGTTTTATACAATTGCTTGTTAGCTAAACTTGTTTCAACCCCCATTCTGCAGATTCAGATTTCCTAGAAGCAGGTTGTAATTTGTGGAGCATATTGTACTCATTTGGTGTAACTTTGAGAAATGAAACGTGCGGCATTGTAATGAATGGTCCTATCATTTCTGACTTTTCTTCAATAAAACTACCTTATTAACAGTTCTACATTTACATAGACTACCATTTTATCCCTGGCACAAAAATTTAAGGGAAAAGCAATCCATTTTGTCAGAGCATACCTTGGTAAATCTAATTCCGTTCCAAAAAATGAGCCGTGCAAAGAGGATTGGAGCTTACCATGAAATACCAAAATAAAGGTCAGATTTGTAGCAAGCATAAATCAACATTCTTCCGTGGCTTAAGTGGATTTATGCCAATTTATACTAGGCAAGAATCTGGCTCATTACCACTGGATGAACTACACATAGAGCATCAAGCAGAAGTTTGAGTTTTAATATTTATTTCCTTGACTTGTTAAATCAGATTCTATATATTTTGAGGACTTTTTGTTCACCCTAACTGAGGAGGAAGTTGGTTTGGAAGTTGGTTAAATCACTTTCCTTGAAAGTAAGCTTTTCAAACAAGGTCTGTGCAGCATTGTTAAACAGCTTGAGCAAAATGAATTGTTCTCTGCTTTTCCAATCTGTACATTTCAGGTTTTGAAATGTAGCCTTCAGGGCAACATAAATAACACAAAATCAGTTGATCGATTGTCCAAGGTTGCAATGATTTGGTGGTGCTCAGCAGGAGATGATCTAGTGTTATAGACTCATTCCCCTTTAGAAGCACCCTCCTCCAGATAGTGCCTTGTGAGTATTTAAAAAGCATGCAGCACACAGAAATTGAGCAAAGTGCAGAACAGGGAGGAGCAAGCCCATGCTTGTAAAAAAAAAATTTTAATTAGATATTAGGAAATTTTTTTTTTACAGTGAGAGTTGTAGAACACTGGAACAGGTTGCCCAGAGAGGTGGTGGATGCCCCATCCCTGGGAAACGTTCAAGGCCAGGTTGGATGAGGCTCTGAGCAACGTGATCTAGTCAGGGATGTCCCCGCTCCTTGCAGGGGGGTTGGACTAGATGGCCTTTAAAGGTCCCTTCCAACCCAAACCATTCTGTGATTCTATGATTCTATGATTCTATGCTAGGTTCTGTGCAGAATTGCAGGAGAGTCTGAATAATCAGCTCACAGGGTTTTACATTCCACATGGCTGCATCAAGCTTTTCTTGGTGCAGGTGTTCCCCAAGTGCGTGTCTGTGGATGGCCTAAGACAGCTCAGCTGCTGAGAAAAGAACCTCTGCTCTGCTTCACAGGCTTTTCCATTGCCTCTTATTTGTGCTGGCATCAGGATTTGTACAATTGCACAATGAAGCCGACCGGGAACCATTCGGCTGGAAGCAAACCTAACAACAACAACAAGTTCGTTCCCCTAAGGCCACGGCTTCAGCAGTGCAGCCAGACTGTTGTTCATTGAACTCTGCTCTCCCAGCGAGCTGGAGAAGGAGGTTAAGGTCACTGCTCTGCAGAAGGACGGCTACCTGCCATTTTCCATTAAATGGGCTCAAGTGCAGCTGGGACAATGGATTCCAGTCCCAAAACACTGGCCCTCAGCAGGGAAGGGAGGAGGGGGAGGGACACGCAGGAGAGAAACCTGGGCCATGGGGAATGTCCCTGTTGGCCAAAGATGCAGGAGATCGTAGATCAAGCACTTCACCTATGGGATCTCTGCCTTGAGACCAGCCAGGCTCTGGCAAAGTCAGATTTGTTTGGTGAAACCCAAAAACCGCTCACAGATTTTTTTCTCCTGGGTATCAACTGATGAATAATGAAGGCTTTTATGCTGTGCCGTTCTCTCATTTCCTCTGCTGTTACTGAAGTTGTCTGACTTAGGGAAGTTTTTCTCCTCTCAGCTTGATGTCTACAGCCACATCCTCTAGCAAAGTCAAACTCCCGGGTATCATTCACTACCACAGAAAGTGAAAAATTCTCATGTATTCTGCATATAGCTAAGAAGAATGAAGAAAGCCTCTGAAAAACACCATTATTTGAACAGAAATGTCCTTTCTAACTAGCAAGTGTGTTCAAAAGTATTTTTACTGAAGCATTTGGAAAAATACCCATGCGTATTTAGGAGCAGAATAGCCTAGCTGTGGAATGGTGCTATTATATCTCAGAAACTTCAAGGCAGGTCTGTGGCTGGAAGGGAAACTGTGCGGAGAAGCAGCAGACACTGCAAGAAGCCGTGTTGATGAGCAAGCAGGAGCACCTTCCAGGGGATCCCTTGCCCACCTGATTTGTCTTTTAGATGAATCACAAAGCAGAGGCTACTTCCACTTACAGATGTCAAATATCTCTTAGTATTTCCCACGATTGTAGGAGTTTTAGTCTTCATGTCTGTCTTAGCTAAATGCTTCTCTCAGTAATTCTGTTTCCCTTATATAAATTCCCTGGCAGTTTTCAGTTCAGTTAGTTAAATAAACCATCATTTCCTGCCTCAAATGTCAACTATTGTGGCCCAGGGTTCCCTACGGGTCTCACTGCCTTTAGATCAGATGCTTTACAATCTGAGCACATTCGCTTCTTTCTTTAAAACATTTTCTCTGCTTCTTTACACAAGGACTTGCCCTGTACAGGAAATCCAGGCTTTAACAGTAAAGATAATAGGCAAGCCATTTTCTTCAGCATCAGAGGGACTGCAGGAAGCAGTGCAGCTATGGCACTGAATCGCAGATTCAGCAGGATTCAGTTCATGTCACCCCATCCTTTGTTTGGGGTTTCAAATGGTTGAGGGGCATTGCAAAGTTATGAGTCAAGACCTGTACTCTCTTATTGGTGGTCACAGGCCTCCACCGTGTTACAACATCTTTTTTTGGCCAGTATTCCCAGGCTGCTTCCCTATGTAAGTTTCTCCACTTCTGCTTTTTGGTAAACAACTCCAAAATCTTCTGAAGGTACCTTTGGACTTTCCCCTACAGGTGAGGAGGTCAGGGCTCCTTTATCAGGCAAACTGCTGACCCAATAACAAGGTGCAAACAGCTGCAGGTTTTGAGGCTACAGTCACAGTTTTAACTCTTTCCTGAGAATTAGCATGCTAGAGGTGGAGAATTGATACCCTGCTTTCTGGTAAATAATATCTGAGGTAACAGTCTTGTATACATTGCAAACGCTAGTCAGCATTTACTTAATAAATGCTGCTTCCTCCTGAAAGTGCTGCCTTGAGCAGTGGAACGAAGGATACTGATCCTTGTTGGGTCCAGTGCTAGAAATGCAGTGTCTGACACCAACTTTTCACTCTTAAAAAGCTTCCTGATTTACTTGTTCAGTAGCACATGATTTAGCTGTCCCCTCTGCCAGCCGGTCTCCCTGTCTCCATTCAGATCCACACAACACTTGTGCTGGGAGCAAAGGCCACAGATTTGTTTGCATGTTTTGAAATATGATATAAGTGGGCAGCATTAGTCAGAACACTGACTCTTACCTAACAGAACAGTGATACTGCACTCCAGACGCAACCGTATCTCTTTCTCAAACAGGGGAACGCTTGACTCTTGAACATTTTTCCATATGTCCAGATAATGAAGATCCTAGGCAGAGGCTGTCCTGTGGAGGGATCTGCAGAGCACTTAGGGCCTCGGCTATAAAGCTGGACAGCTCTCCACCTTTGTGATAAGGTAAGGAGGTCTCTTGCCCTCAGAGAAATCACCAGGGTGTTACGAGAATGGCCTCTGCCTGCTGCTTACCTCCAGGTCCATTCTGTGTGAATGGTTTTTGTGATGAGCGCAGTGCAGACAAATTGTGATGGCTTGTTTACACAGTCACACATTCAAAATTAAAGGTCAAATCCCAAGGTCCTTAGTGAGGCAAAGCTCTTAGCCAAGTGTGTGCATTTCGCAACCTAGGCCACATTGGGTAACCAGTTTGTCAGTGGGAGATCTCACTGATTTTTGTAGAGTTGTCTGAGTAATACCTGGCTTAAACCCTATCATTATTGTTGTCCCTGTCAGGTGCAAAAAGATCACCTTCTTGATGTCTGCTTAGTATAAACTCTTGTCCCAAAATTTTCTCAAAGCCTACACAAAATAGCAACTCCCTGGGTCTTCTAATTTATGCTTTTTGAACCTAAATCAGTGAGAACCTCTTGATGTCCAGAGCAGAGCAACTTAACAGGGCCAGGGAGCTCTCTGGTTCTGGCCATACTCTCTCCATCACTTCTCAGCAGCACTAGTGGGGAAGGGAGCTGTTGCTCTTTCTTTGCTGACCTCTAGATGAATTTGGTTTTCTCTACCTCACTTTAGTTGTCTTCAATTTTATGTCACCTCCTGAGAGTTGTCATATATTACATGAGCTGCTGTGACACTAAAGAAAACAAAATCCAGTAACAGCAGCATCTTTCTTTCCAAGTTTGAGTATTTACAGAAAGTTTGCTGCTTTTTGATTTTTCCATGTCAAAAAACCGCACCAAAACCCATTTAGAAACCCTATTTCTTCTGCCATGTAGGGGAAAAGATTTGAGGCAATTGTGTTTATGTAAATGCTTATATTGCTTTATAAATTAACATTATCAAATCGAAATGTCGTACCAGTTTTACTGGCATTTGAATTCAAATCTGTATGGTTTGAGACCCTCTGCTCGAGAAGTACCTGTAAATACTTAGGGAAAAGGTTTATCTTTATTTGGAATAAATGGAAAAGTTTACAACTGGGCTTTGTGGCACAGAAATATGGTTCTGGAGCTAAAACAAGGGTATGGAATTGCCATTGACATCTCTTCTCATTCATCCCTTTACCTGAAATTTGGGGGAGAAAATCTCTCTCAACCAAGCTGAGCCATGTTCAAGCCTTTGCTGACAATGCCTGGGGCAAATTCACAACTCTGACATTTAATGAGTACAACTGATGGCTCTGAGGAGTTTGACTAGCTGCCAAATTGATATTTCTGTGTATCCCATCAGTGACTGTTATATCTCATTGTGGTTTTCTTTCCTGATCTCTGTTAAATTGATTTTTGGTCAGTTTGTTTGTCAATCTTGCTGAAGCACTGCAAAGTGGATACGAGATAGGAACAATGCTAAGCAACCAGATGTAAAAGGACCAGAGCAATAAGAAAGTGTGTTTGTTTTTTGCTGTTTAAACACGATTTACCAGCTGGGAAGCTGTCTTGCAGGTTATACTGCAGTTCCATTAAACTAATCCAGAGCACAAACACATCACACAATGACATCTTACAAACACGCCTCACGCAAATACCCCTGCATGCAGGAAGTGATATGGCAGGAATGGCTTAGGCAACAGCCACTGGAGACAGACGGGAATGAAGGGCTGTCTAGGGGAAACGGGATATTATGTCAGGTATAAATGTAAGGCTACATTTCCCCATATTTGAGAAATCTCAATCCACTTGCCACCAGCTGCTCTGAGATCCTGCAGGATCACGAGAGCACTGGTAGAGGCAGGGCTGGACCCTGGATGAAGAGAGAGGTGAGGAAAGTGCCAAGAAAGAGAGGCTGAAGAAAGGACTTGAACTGGTCACGTGTGGCATTGCATGAATGCCAATTTTTTTCCGTAAGCACAAAATTAAAGACCCTAAATATAAACTTAAGACCCTAAATGCAGGCAGCTAAAAAACTAAAGCCCTGCCATGGTGGATCATGACACCTACTGCATCCCTCACTTATTGAGGTGCAGAGCCTGGCCCTTCTTGTGATGTTTGTCCTGCCATACTGGTGGGCTGTCAGACAGCATCACCCCGTTGGCATTCCCTCCATCAGCCAAGAAATTTCTGCTTCTCCCTCAATGATAAGGAGGATGGTGACTGTCAGAGAGAAAGGAAACACAGGTTACCTGCTGCACTGCTGTCGATTTTACCAATGAAGTTACTTGGACAAGTAACTTCAGGTAGGCACTACTTGAAAAAACTGAGAAGACCATTAATGGCAAAGATCTCCACTGCATCCCCACCCTACTGGCTGGCATCCTTCCAGCTTCTAAATGTTGCCTTTCCTTGCACAAACCGAAACTCTTTATGCTTTTACCATGAAAGCCTCTTCTTTTCCTGGTCTGAGAAAGAGAACATGCCAAGCAGAACAATATAAATTGTGTTATTATGTGGGATAATGTCACCCAGACCTTCATTTCTCAGTCATGAAACTGCTCCTAGTTGCAATATCAGTAAGTAGCTTCTGAGGCAGCAGGTCCCATTAACTGGGCCCACTTTGGCTCTCCTATGTCTACTTTGACAGATGTGCAAGATTAAACATCTCCATCTCCACTATTTTAGCCCTTCCCTGATTTCCCCCAGTCTTATCCCCACTTCCTGTAGCTGTCCTGTCCCTCTTGGCTCAACATTGGCAAAACATTGTCTCTGCCACTGCTAGCCGAGCTGGAAAGGTCCCAGGGCACTGACACACTGCCCTCTGCTCAGGGCGCCCATGGCAGACCTTGCTTGGAGCTCCCCTGGCCCAGCAAGGTGGGACAAACCCTGTATAACAGAGCCCTGGGTCCAAAAGCTTAGGTGAGGTTACTTCCACCATCATTGAATTAATAGCTCTTCTGCAGAGCTGTTTTATGCTTGAGGGTCTGAAAATTTTAAGGATAAAAATGGCCGCTTCCCACTATTGAAAAGGGGATAATTTTTACTTTGCTTTATAAAATTCATTTCTAGGCTTGCAACTTTGCAAGAAAAAAATCCATCAAAATTGCATCATTCTGATTCCCATCACACCCTTTTCTTTCTTCTCTGTCTTGATTTTAGAGGCTGCTATTTTAATAACTGTTTGCAGATGAAAACAATGTCACACAGCACTGAAACGGCTGAAATCCTAACTTTCCCAAGAGAAAACATTTCTCCACCCATCCCTATGGGACAGGGCAGCGTTCAGCCATGTGTCTGTTCAGCAGCTCAGGATGCCTCTTGGACATACCGTTTCATCTGCTCTCCTTCCCCATGTTACTCTGGACATGGTAATTCACAACCACAGCAGGTTTACACGCCTGCAAATACCGAAATCTGCCACAGTACAGGGACTTCAAAAAGCTGAGGAACAGGGGAAGGCGGTGGTTAAACACTGTTGTATGTATTACGTTATTGCAGTCTATTTTTAGCAGCGGTGGTCGCTGTGTATTGCAACCCTAAGTCACCTCTGAACTTGGAGTCACAAAAATGAAACTGAAAAACAAATTAATTGGATCTGCAGACTGGCCAAAAAGGAATCCTGTCTCAATATTTATAGAACAAATAAACATAAACAACTGTAAAAAATGTCTTTTTATTCCCTTTGGTTAAACATAGACCTCCTCTGCTGCTGATCTTTTGGCTGGATAGTAAATGTCCCAGTGTTTGTGCTGTGAATAATTTTTGCTGCGACTTTGTGCTTTTTTTTTAGGTCAGTGCTGCAAAAATTTTATGGCTATTAGGAATTACAAGGGCTGACTGCCAGGTTTTGCACCTATTCTTTTGGGCCTGAACCTTTTTTTTTTCACTCAAATCACTTTTACTTCAGCGTACCTGCACTGAAATGAGCATATTTGCTCCCCATTTGCATCAGGGGAAGTCAGAAGAGCATCAGTCCACTCCTGCTCTGTTTTCTTGGCCAGTTTGAGAAAAAGTCAACCCAAATCTATGTATCTCTCTAGTTGGTGCATTCTCATCTCACGCAGGTTGCTTCGTTCACTTTGTTCTCCACTGTCTGTGGATGCAGAGGGGCTTTTCCACACGTTTGCTATTTGATGTTATGTTTTCTCGTGCCTGGTCTGTCTGATTGCCTTTGCTTTGCAGTTACTGTTTCTCAAAATGGCTCCAACAACCCTCTTTTGCCATCTCAGAGGAAAGGCACAATTGCATTATTGTACTGAGTGAATGAATTTTCTCATACATGTAGCTAAATGGGAGATTATTTAAATATTCTTAAATGCTATCCTAAATGGAATAGTGACATGCTAGGAATGGGAGTGTGAGAAGAATTTATATGCAGACTCCTGAATTTCAGTGAATGAGTAATTAACACTCCATCACTTCCTATAAGGTTAAACAATTTTCTTTAAGCAAATAGTTACTGTAAAAATGCCATTTGACAAACAAACAAACAAAAACCCAAGAATGGGTATTTCTGGTGATCTTTAGGTCACGTGAAAGCTTTGTGTACCCCTTAGCAAAGGAGAAGCTGACTTGAAATGCTGACGGCTGGCTGGCACCTCAGGGCTGCCCCACCAGCCCCCGCCCCACACCCGTCCCCCCTATCCTGTTTCTCCTCACCTTGTCCTACCCTGGCCCTGGCGTCATCACCAGCGCTCGGAAGCCCATGCTCTGAGCCAGACCAAGGGGATGATCTGGGTTAAAAAATAACCTAGCAAAATATGTTTGCTTGTCTCTGTGTGTGCATGTTTGAAAGTGGGCTCAGTTTCCCTGTGTGATTCATGAAAAGGCTGTACCAAGCTCTCTGCTGGCACGAGGGCAGGCAGGAGCAAGGGGGGAAATGGAGCAACCCCAGGAACTGGGAATGAAAATATCACTAACTGATATTGCTGTTAAACATTGTCTCTTCTGAAGCCACTGCCTTAGACCAGAGCAGTCTAACTCATGTGTGTGGCCTGTACCTTAGCAAGGCTGTCCCTTGTCTCCATCTTTACCTTATTCTTATCAACAAGTTGGTCATCCTCTTCTACAGTTAATTGCTATAAAGTCAATTATATGTAGCTATTCAAAACTCAGTGTCTAGTGGTCTAATCTAATATAACCTAATAATTTTTATATACAAAATCTCAATTTTTCTGTCATCATATTCACAATAATTACATGAACACTTAAACGCCTTTAAGCAGTTCTGAGTCATTAAGCTTTGTTGCCACTGTTCTCTTTTGCATGCTTTTCTTTTTATTGGTTTTTTTTTTTTCCTGCAAACTGTTTCTGTAATTAACTTCATTGGGCTTGATTTGAAGCCCACAGAGGTGAATGCACAGACTTTCATTAACTTGAATAGGCTGCAGATCAGACCTCCTGTAAATGCTTTAATAGGCATGGGTCAAGGACTTTACATGAAGAACACCTGGTTTACTGTGTGTTTGTACTGTTATTTCAGCTAGCTTCATCGAACTAATGATAATGATGCAGGAATGGAAACTCTTGTAGGCACAGCACTAGAAAGTAAAAGCCTATACTATGTTTATTACCACAGTGATCAGAAATGCCAACCACAGCACAGGTTCCACTGTGCCTCACTCATGTATCCAGCAAGAGATGGACAGTGAGAGACAAGAAGGCAGTTTGTGGCAGAACTGAGTTTTATATCCAGATAATGTAAGTGCTAATTTAGTGGCTGTTCCACTCCGCACTTCCAATTATGCCTCTCGTTCTGCTGAGGTGCATCAGCACATGCACCTGTACATATGCAATATTCTCTCATAATTTCCTTGTCTGATAATGTTACAGGAGGCAGAACACTAATCCAGAAGAAAGGACCAGCTCTTGGATGTTTCTACCAACTTCAGCGCTGTTTGCTTGCACAGCAGCAATTATGGACTCTGCCACTGACAGCAATGAATAAGTCTTTCCAGTGTCTCCCTGATAAGAAGACTCTTTGCCAGAAGAGATCATGCCTACATGTCTCACAGGGCTCAAAGTTTCCTAATTCTTTTGCCATTCCTCTTTTCAGCATTCTCAGATGCACTGCAATGTCCAGCCTCGGAGAAGAGGCTTCTGCTGAAGGGACTTTTGCTGCCCAGTTTATATGGTCCTGTTAGAAAGCAGCCATTTGTGACTGACTGTAGTAAAAACATTAAAAATTCAGCTCAAGTTGAAGAAAATCCTTGTTCCCATCAATTACTCAAAACAAAACATCAGTGTTACTGCACCATTCCTGCTGGAAAGTATACATGCTCCACGTAACTACAAAATTAGCCTTAACTGTTAAAAGAGCTGTATTTTTTCACAGCAGCAGCATGAACACACATGAGTTACCATGAGATGAAAAGCAGGCACTTAGCAGTGTACCCTGAAGTCAGCAGTTCTGGACAAACATATGAGCTGATCTCAGCATGTTTACTTCACAGCAAAACCACATTGTCGTCTTATGACTGTTTCCACCTCAGGAAAACGAATGTTAACTATCCAGAAGTTTTAAAAACTAAAAAAGCTTTTATAAAAAGTTAAAACCTATTTTGAGCAATGAAGATAAGTTTCAAATATCTTTTTTAAGCTTCTCAAACATTCGTAATTGGCTTTTTGATCTAAATGCAGATTCAGTTATTTATGCTGTATTTATTGTCCATTACGTGCTTTGGCCACTTGCTGACCCTGTCTCAGAGGCTACATGAACTCTGGTGACAAACAGAGCTTCCCCTGTGCCAAACAGGAAAAATTTAAAACTATTTATCTCATATGATAATACTGGTAATAGTGCAGAGAAGCACTTTGGACTCCTTCTAAAAGGTACGCTGATCTTTATTTGCATTTCTTTTTGCCCTATGGAAGAAAGATTAGGAGAAAGCCAACTTAGCTCTGTGCTTAGCAGAAATACCAAAGAAGATAACTGCAAGGACACATTATTTACTTGATCAATAAGAGTGACTTTGGAGTACAGTCTAACATGCTTTCGGAATCATCGTCTTAGACTTCAGTTCCTAAATGCTGCCTAACTCTCAACTGCCAAAATAGGGATTTTTAAATGACTTGCGTCACAGCTGGTTAGTAATAGGGACAGGAATTTGTAGACACCATCCAGATCTTCCTCTGTAAAGTAATTTTTCTACTTTAGATAAAAAATCTTCAGTAGTCTAAATAAAAATTCTAGTTTAACCATCTCAGTCTTGCAGAAGATGAGGCATAGGACAAGCAAAAGGGCACCTGAGATCACACAGATTGGCTATGGTCCAGTAAGCAAGGTGCAACTGTTGTATTCTTTCCTAAAATGAAAAGTGCTTGTTAAAAAGCAATATTCTGGTAAGGCAGTCAGAAACAGCCAGCCCAAGAAGAGAACCACTGGTAAGATTTTTATGTTTCTCAGGGCCTGAAATTGTTTTCCAAAGACATCAGGTAATGTCAGCTTTGCCTGCTTCTGATCTTTTTTCTCATGATCCTCTGTATTTTGCCCACAGGTCAATGTTTGAAGAATGAACGTTTTTAAGGTATACCTCTGGAAGAGCTGAAGAAAGTCCTAAATGAGCTTAAAATATTTCCATACTTGCAAGAACATCCCCATGTTCTTGGGACAGAGCCTTTACGGTGGCAAACATGAGCGTGCTGTCTTTCCTCTACCTGATGCCCTGGGAGTCTGAGGTGGGTGAGGATGCAGCCTAGCAGCCTCGTTGTACCAGCCTGGTGATACTGCACTGCTGCTTAACGTAAAATCTCCTCTTGCCTTCACTCTCTGCTCTTAACAGCTGTGGTACAGGCTCGGTGCACCAGGTGAAAAGGACTGCCACCAGCACCGGTGCCTCCCCTTTCCATCAGGAGACTCATCCTTTCTATTTGCAGCATTTGTCCTCCCTGCGCAGGTGTGGGAACCACAAACGCTAAAGTACTTTGAAGTCTAATGGCTCGGCAGCATATTGAAATGTTAGAAAAAAACCCACTAAGAGTCACAGGGGAAAATCATTGTCTTTGAGGCTACTATCATGGGTATTTATGGTAAAGAAATGCTGGCCCAAATTCAAGGCTATGTCTTCCAGCTTAGCAAGTTAAAACAGGTGAAGGACAGGGGCAGTGTGGCTGAAAAATTAGCTCCTCCTGAGTTTGTGTATTGCAGCACCTAGGACATTCATAGACAAAAAAGTGCTGTCCCAGGTAAGAAAGCAATTCTAGTAGCTATCATAAGCTACTCTGCAGTCTCTCCTTTCCTGATACATTGGCACACTGGTAGTTTCTGAGAGGAGCCAGGCGTGGATCCCGCCTCACTTCTCTTTTCTGAACATGCTTCTGATTAGAATGAGCAATGGGGTGTCACCACAGATAGCTGCATGGGTGCATATCTGTCTGCATTTGCTTGTTGAAAACTGCCACCATGCAGTTCTGGCTGGAGGAGATTGGAGCAACAATGCTGGGAGCGGAGCGGAAATTCCCAGGCTGGGATACAGCATGACCAGCAATGCTGAACTGCACTGCTGGCAAAGTGCCCAGGGCCTGACAGCATGCCCAGGAAAAGAGAAAACCCTAAGGGACAGAAAACAAAACAGACCAAAAATAAATGCGAGCGGAAGGGGCCTGCAAAGGCTCCCTTACATGGGCTGGTAGCTGCTGGCCCATGCCTTTGATCCCAGGGTTCCTGGCAGCACCTGGGGCTCAGAAAGCCCTTTCCACCACTGACTTTGTCCTCTCTGGGAGTCCCTGACCACGTCGTACAGCTTCCCTGGAGACAGCGCATTGGCCCTGGACAAGGGGCTGCCTCTGATATTTGGACTGTGAATCACCTCTGTGCTCCGGAGCAGGGTTTGCACCATAATTCTGCACATGAGCAGGCACCTCATTGCAGCTGCACCTTTCCATCTGGACTTGCTCATGGTTCTCCCTGGGCTTCTTGCAGGTTCTTTGGAGAGCTGTGGGCTCTATGGCAAGATGCTGACACAGCAAGTGGGAAGGGATGGTGAAAAGGCTTGAGAGATCCAAACAATCTAGCATGGCCATGGCCACATGATAACAGAGCAGCATTAAGTTGGTTGGAAAAAGCAAGCCCAGATGCTTACTTGTACTGTTTTTATTGGGTTGGTACTGTATGGGGCTGTAACGTTTCTGTTCCTTCATTTCTTTGTCCTAAACATGAATTTATTTTTTCAGGATATGATGAGGGAGTGGGGTTTGGGTGCTGAAATTTCAGAGAGAGAAGGAAACAATGTGCCTTGTCTTTCCAGTTCTTTGTAATTACTTGGCTTTCTGGGTCTTCCCTGGGGGTGTCTTCACTTCCTCCTGCCAATTTATATGGAAATTAATTACTCTGAATCACATCCTGGAACTGGCACCTGCTAATTAGGTGTCTGTGAGGGCTGCAAGTGGGGTATGCCCTACGCAGGGTTTCCTGAACTCATCCCAGAAAGGTGGTTAAGTGAGGATTTCCTCCAGTGCCAAAGTTTGCTCAGAAACCTCCCTCCCTCTTTTCTCCACTTCAAGCTGTTCATTGCCCTCCTCCTGGACTTCTCCAGCCCTCAGTTTTTTTCTTTTTAAGTGAACAGAGCCCCACAGAGAGTTACATGGGCACAATGGTGAAATCAGGAAAGGAGCAGGAATGGCAAGGAGAAAAGTGCCTGTCCTCTCTGAGCCACCAGCTCCAGTCTGACACCAGCACCCACATGCAGGTCTCTTGTGTGATTTTTGCAGTGAGAGGCCTAAAATAGCGGGTATTTTTTCTCATGGCTGGCTCGCTAGAGCCAAGCATGACCTATCCAGAGCATTATGAACATAGCTAAGTCTGAACTGTCCAAGACAAGGACAATTCAGTAAGGACCTTTTCACAGCCCACATCTAGAAAGAAAAAGCCTCTTGGTTACCCTCATCTCTGCTGGGTTTGAATTAGCCTGTGAAAGGCCTGGCAGTCAGGTATGCTGGGCACATACACAGGGGAGAGCCCCCCATACTGTTATCCTGTTCTTTCATAACTGTATAGTAGTGTTTGCTCCCACACCTAAGCTTTGGTGAGACTGTAGACAACAAAGCAATTTAAAGAAACGTCTCCTGAAGTTGTTTAATGCTCTCAGATGAACCCGTTCAAGCTGTACACAATTTCATGGTATACCCTGTGGCTGGCCCTGGTGGGCCATGCAACAGCAGGCGGGCCAGACCAGTGTGTTACTTTGACGCTGGTTTTGGTTCCTCCTGAGCTATTTGGGGGGGTCTTTCCTGCTGACTTAACAGTGCTCATGGTTTCTGTCTGTATCTGTGGAAAAATCGGCTGCTGATTCAGCTGTGGCTCTCTCACAAAGGGGAACCTGAGTTTGGGTTTTGAGGAGGCCAGGCCGGCCTCCAGGACGCTCTCCTGTTCCTAGGGAAACCCCAGAGCCAGGGATGAAGACAAAGCACAAGTTTTGGTTTCAATTCACTTTTAAAAACTAGTGCCTTTTCAAAAAACAGTTTCCATAGTGACAGAGAACTGTGGCATCATTGTGAAGGCCTAGAAAGCCCAGGCCGTGTGTTAGCCAGAAATTCAGCAGTGGGGCCGGCTCCAGAGCAGCCTGCCCCCAGCCCCTGCTGCGTTCACAGCAGGGCTTTGCTTCAAAGGTCTTTCCTGCTCCCCAGACACACCATTTTGCTGCCTGTGGACTGTACTACCCCTGAGCACTGCAGCTGCACCTAGTCGCAGGTAAAATGACGTACTTCCAAAAAAAAGAGATATGCTCTCTGGCTCGTGCTTTGGTTGGGTTTAGCTACATTCAAGCTTACTTTGCTATAAAGGGAAAAGCCAGATTTGAAGACAGCTTTCAATCATTGTTTCCTGATGCAGACTGGTATAAAAAACCAAAATGTGCTCACAATCATCCAGCGAGTCAGCAGAGGAGCCCAGCTGAAAGCCCAGGTCTCATTTAATTCTTATTTACTAGAACATGCTGCCTCTCTCCTTTCCTCTTGCTATTTGTTGTACGGGGGACTTCCACCCCTGCATATAATCCCAAAAGAACTGATATTTTTTTCTCGCCCTCGCCATAACACATAAGAAGCATGTCAGAGTGGCTCAGAACATCTGCCAGGTTCAGCTCAATGCCAGACAGTGGAGGTTTGCAAGTGACAGGCCATGACACTTATTCAAAGTGCTCGGTTGCCCTCATCCTTCTTTATATGCTGGATTATGTTGCAGTCTGTAGTATGCAAAGAAATACAACTACAGCACTCTCACAGGTCAAGTCTCGGCTAAAATTACAGATACCTGTCAAGTGCTTATGTTACTTGTAGCTTCTAGGTAATGTGCATTACACATGGGTAAGAGGTAGAGAAAAGTACAAATCTCAGGAACCCTTTCAATAGGCCTGGCACTTGTGTCTTTCTTCAGGAATACCTGAGGCCATGGACGTCAGTGAGGGTCTCTGTGGCCTGTGGAGCCATTTGGTCAGAGTACTGCTTTTCAGCAGACCCAGCCAACCACACAGGGACAAGGATTCCTGCCTGAGGGGCACAAGGATATAATGGCACCAACAGCTACCGCTGTGCATGCAGCAATTTCAAAACAGAAGGGAGCCATGGCATGGAGCCGGCCAAGGCTCTTCTGGCAGCAAAGGGAGGGCACCAGCCTGACACAAAGCATATATTGGCTGCCTCCTCCAGCCTCAAACCAAGCACTGTCCCTTGCAGTTTTATGATAAACTAACGTTTTTCTTATATATTTTACAATCATTATTCCCTTCCTACTCCTCCTATTTTTGCCCACATATCCATGAGATACTTTCAGAGCTGAGATCACACGCAAGAAAACAGGGTGAGATTGGTAACAAATGTAGTTTTTGTCAGAGACAAATGTTTTGCATGTTGTTTCCTGTTAAACCATTGGAAATGGTATACCCAAATAAAAAATTGTCCTTCTGGTCCAAGATTTTAATCCAAATGTAAAGGCCATATTCTATTGGAAAGAAAGCAGAGAGAGGCATATTTAGACCAGTTCTTATAAGAGTATTTCTAATGCAGGGGTAGATACACTGCAGCAGAATAAGGGTAATTTGTCTGAGTAAGTAATTTTGTCTATCCTAAGGCTGACAGCGGCTAACTGCTGCAGAGCCCCAGAAGAGGCCAGGAAGCTAGACATATTTGCTTTGTATATTCCCAGCCTCCAGCAACCAGGACTTCAGAGATTTAACAAGACAGAGGTGAAAGTGTACATATTGCCAGGACAAGCTGAATAAGACAAGAACTATATATGTCTTGAAAATTAATAATTAGGATTCACCAAGACTCAAGAAGTGCACTACTCTGACTGTCTTATGACTACAAGTGAAGGCACTGTTTTAGGGAGGTATTTCCTGCAAGAGACAAAATTTTCCCTTGCTTCCTCAAGACCTTCAAACGACCCTACTGAATTGTTAACATTCCATTAGAATGCTGGGAATATGTGCAATAAATAGCTGCTAAGATCAATGGCAATCTTGATGATTTAAAATCAACGTATTGCTTGCTGATGGTGCTGGCAGGGTATTCCTTCGGGAAATGTAACAGCAATTGGCTTTAAGTAAACATAGTGGTAAAAAAAATTATCTGAACTCAGACTGATTTTACAGTAATTCAGGTAATATCTATTGCCCACAGACAAGACTTTGAGGTGATCAGTGACTTCAGATACCACAGTCTATGGTGGGCCACTGGAAAATTGGAACCATCGTTGTTTAACATCTTTGTTGGGGACATGGATGGTGGGATTGAGTGCACCCTTAGCAAGGAGACGATAATAGCTGGAGTGGTACAACAGGCATGGAAAGAGGTGAAGGCTTGTGCTGGGAAACATCATCAGATGACTTATAGGGAAAGAATATGATGCAATTAAATGGTTAGATTATAAATCAGAATACAGCTAGGGCAAATACTTTAATGTCTATTTTCATTAAAGCAATCTAGCTGAGCATCTGGCAGAAAAATTGTAGTCGTGATGAAGGACAAGCTTTAAGGAAGAAGAGGGAGAGGATCCCAACCTAAATCTAAGTGCTGTTGCTGGTGGATGAGACCAACTTTTGGTGGCATTTCAGGTTTTGGTGGGCTTTTACTCATCATGAATGCATGGTGTCACACAGGATGAGGGCCAGCCAGAAGCTGGGAGGCGAGCAAGGAATTAGCCTGGAAAAGGTGCACAGTGGTCATTAGAGATATAGTAACCTGGCCTGTTGTGACAGGACAAGGAGTAGTGGTTTTAAAATAGGGGGAGATAGATTTAGATTAGATATTAAGAAAAAAAATTTTACAATGACGGTGGTGGAACAGGTTGCCCAGAGAGGTGGTGGATGCTCCGTCCCTGGAAAACACTCAAGGCCAGGTTGGATGAGGCTCTGAGCAACCTGATCTGGTTGTGGATGTTCCTGCTTCTTGCAGGCAGATTGGACTAAATGATCTTTAAAGGTCCTTTCCAACCCAAACCATTCTATGATTCTGTGCTTCAGTATACTGTACTAAGATTCAGTTGCTTCAGGTTGCAAAAAAGAAAAAGCTGATTTAGAGAAGTCTAGAGGACCAGATCTTGCTATTGTAAGAAGAATCTGCAAATTGATATATATTTCACCCAAGGAAAGACTGAAGGGCTTTGTAATCATTGAAAAAGGGAAGAGCAGCAGAGCCAAGTTTTCCTTCGAAGAGCTCTTAAATGTCCCTTGAAAGGTTTAGCTGATCCTGCTTGATTAGATTATAATAGGCTTTTGGGGGAAGTTCATTTCTTCATCTTTGTGTAGTACTATCCTGTACTACCTTTGTGAAAAAGGTTAGTATCCCTGAAGTGTTCAGAAATCCTTTAGTGGCACTGTCCTCCTCTACTAAAGCACCCAAATCTTACCAAAGCAAGACTGCAACACCTTGTTTGTTACAGTGAAATCTTATTTTCTGCCTCTGTTTTCCAATATGTCTTGTCTTTAACAGATACAGGCACAGCTGCTTCAGGAGGACAAATGCAATAGTCCTGCTGTCATCTACTAGGCAGTAGGTTTGGAAGCTCATTTTCTAGTAAAACTGTTCATACTAAATCATGTGCACATCCCTGGATGCAGAGGGCCAAATGCACTTCTAGAGGGATGTATCAAGCACCTGTCTTGATCCATTTGAGGGATCCCTCCTGCAACACCATTGCTGCCATCTCCTCCAGGGAAGCCCAGGCACGGGATGAGGAGGGGGCTGTAGCCCAGGCACACAAGAGGAGATTGAGGGCAGTCCCTCTGCCCAAGGGGCAGCAGAAGGGCACAGGGATGTGTTCCCCAGAAAAGAGGCCCTCAGCACCCCTGACCCTCCCCCTTCTCCCACATGAGGTCATCTTGCAGGCCACAGGCCCCCCATCTCCCAGAACAGCCATATTTGGCCACATGCATCCCCACCACAGTGACCTCCTGATGTCACAAGCCACCTCTCTGCTGTTTGTTCTGGGCTCTATAAATACAGGGACCTCAGCAGCTGGCCCATAATTTGCTGAACTTTGAGGCCCTCAAGTTCCAAGGATGACTGGAAACAAGAGGTCCAAGAGCAAAGCGGTGGCTGCCCATCCTTGCATGGTGGGAAAGAAGACGCGTGGCTGGAGAAATTGCAGAGGAAGAGGAAGCAGTGTCAGATGGAGGCCACCATCAGCCACACATATCATGTGGCAGATGGTCTGGAGCCCGTGGAGGTGGGTTCACCTAAAGATTAGGAAGAACCGATGGAAGTGAATCCACCTCCAGCATGGCTCCCATGGCATCACTACACTGTGCCAGAGCTCCCCTCCATGATCCCATGGCAGCGGTGTTGCAGGAGCACCCGGTGTCGCAGGAGTGCCTGGCCCAGCTGTCACATCTGCCATTAGCTGGGAGGTCCAGACTCTGTGCCTGGCCATCCTTCAGGCATCAAGACAGGTATCAAGACAGGTATAAAAACAGGCTGAGGGATGAAGGGATTGAGAAAAGCTAGACATGAGCTGACAATGTGCACTTGTAACCAACCATATGCTGGACTGCATCAAAAGAAGCGTGGCCAGCAGGTCAAGGACAAGCAAAAAGCTACCGATGTCATCTACCTGAACTTCTGTAAGGCCTTTGGTTACAGTTCCTCCCAACATTATTGCTGCTAAATTGGAGAGATATGGGTTTGATGGATGGACTGTTAGATGGTTAAGGAATTGGCTGGATGGCCACATCAAGAGAGTTAGAGTCAATGGCTCAATGTCCAAATGGAAACCAGTAAGAAGTGGTGTCCTTCAATGGTCCGTACTGGGACCAATACTATTTAATGTCTTCATCAGTGACATTGAAAATGGGATTGAGTGCACCCTCAGGAAGTTTGCAGATGAAGTAAGACGGGTGGTGCAGTTGACATGCAGGGACAGAGGGAAGGGATGCCATCCAGAGGGACCTGAACGGGCTGGAGAGGTGGGCCCATGCAAACCACATGAAGTTCAACAAGGACAAGTGCAAGGTCCTGCACATGGATTGGGGCAATCTCAAATACGGAGACAGGCTGGGGGATGAGTGGATAGAGAGCAGTCCTGTGGAGAAGGACTTGGGGGTACCGGTGGATGAAAAATTGGATATGAGTCAGCAACGTACGCTTGCAGCCCAGAAAGCCAATTGTATCCTGTGCTACAAAAAAAAAAAGAAGCGTAGCCAGCAGGTCGAGGGAGGTGATTCTTCCCCTGTACTGCACTCTCATGAGACCTCACCTGGAGTACTGCGTCCAGCTCTGGGGTCCCCAGTACAAGACAGACAAGGACCTGCTAGAGTGGGTCCAGAGGAGGGCGATGAAAACAGTCAGAGGGCTGGAGCACCTCTCCCATGAGGACAGGCTGAGAGAGCTGGGGCTGTTCAGCCTGGAGAAGAGAAGGATCTGGGGAGACATTATTGCTGCCCTTTAGTATATAAGAAAGATGGAGAGACACTTTTTACCGAGGCCTGTAGTGACAGGACAAGGGGCAATGGCTTTAAACTTAAAGAGGGTAGATTTAGAGTGGATATAAGGAAGAAATGTTTTTTATGATGAAGGTGATTATGAACAGGTTGTCCAGAGAAGTTGTGGATGCCCCATGACCAGAAGTGTTCAAAGTCAGGATGGATGGGGCTTTGCGCGACCTGATGTGGTGGAAGGTATCCCTGCCCATGGCAGGGGGGGTGGACTAGAGGATCTTTAAAGGTCCTGTCAAACCCAAACCATTCTATGATTCTATAAACTGTAAATATTTTAGATTTTATTATTTACTTCCATGCTGTAGAATAGAGATTTTTTTTTTTAAAATGATAATATCTTCCTTCCTTATTATCTTTTTAATAAGATTTTAATGTGCTTGTTTTGGTGGCTGTTAGGATACAAACCAATTACAAATAAGCAAAGTCCCATAATGGACCTGTACTCTAGATCCTGCTTAGCTATACACGTGCTCATCTCTAACAACAGTAACCTTTTCCATATATATGTACACACACATGTACACACGGTATTTATTAAGCTGAAACAGCAAATTGATCTTATGCCTGGGAAGAAAACTTTCAAATACAAAACCTATAAATAGATGATGTGTTGCCTTTCTGGCTCAGTAAATAGCCTGAAAACATGCTCTCAGGAGGCATGAATGTGCAGTGCCCCATCTTTATTTCACTGAGATGTTAATTCTGCAGTCTAATTTTAATACTTGATGTTCATTATCATTATGGGGATTGCCATCATGAGGGAAGCAAAGGCACTTTCTGAATTTTGCCAGGCATCAGGAAATAAATCTGTATAGGAAGGGAACAGCCCAGTATGTCTTCATGTGCACAGGGAAACACCAGATGACTTGACGTGAAAAGTATCAGGAGGTAGTGCAATGACCAGCACGCAGACCACAAATGTGCCTAAATACAGCTGGATATGACAAAACAGAAAGCCACACTGGATGTATCCTGCAACGGCTGACATGAACACCGCTGTCCCAGGATCTGGGTGCGCTGTGCTTGGAGCAGCCAGCAAGGAGATGACTCAGGATCATCTCACATGGATGAATCGCACATAGAACTTTTCCAGCACTTAACGACACATTTGTTTCTGGTTCCTTGGTAGTTTAATTCCCAGGGACTTTGGTAAATCTGAAAGTGCAAAATGAAGCATGTGCCTCCATGGCCCATTGGGAGAGCCCTTTCCAGCAGAGTGAGAGCAGATGGGGACCCCTTCTTCCAGGCACCTGAACGTGAGAAATGTTTTGCCATTCCTTCAGCCGTTACTGGAGGTCGCACTGCCTCCTTGACTAATAAACAGCTAGAAAACACAGAGCTTTATGGTTACCCCAACACTTCCCTGTAAATATCCATATATTCTGTTTTCATGTAAATATCCACAGACCCCTGGACTGCAAAGGCACTTTTTGGAAGAGTGTGCAATTTTCGGATGTGTTTGAACTGCATTTAACAGGTAGAGCTCGGAATCTTCTTGATGCGCTGTGCTTCAGGGGAGGACCCAGCTAGGAGGGACTGGTAGAGGCCATGGACTGATATTTCTCCCACAGGAGAATAAACCAGTGGGAAAAAATACAGAGAGGGGAAGAAAAAGAGTCAAGCTATTATTGAAATTTATGGCAGTTAATTTAAAAATGAAATAGTACGCCTGCATGAGCCATGGAGCTACTGCACATACGCAGAGCCACAGGATTATGTGCAGTGGATTGAACAACATGGGATCCTTCAGAAAAAAAAATTGGCTGTGTAGCAACCTTGCTGAAGATGGGACTTCTCCTGCTTCTCCCCCACCCCCGACCCCGAAAAACATGGCCCAGCAGAAGCATTTTCAAGCACAAACATGCAAAGAAGTACTTACTGCTCTGTTTTCCTATTCCCAACCCCCATAAATTCATGCTCGTGTAATTACTGCTCTCTGTTTGCCTACTGATAGCGAGTTAAAAATACCACACACACCCCAAACTAGAACTATTTTCTATTAAATCCCTGCAGTTAATATAGAACAAACTGTTGTGATGAGCCACATGAGATCTCTCTTGCCTGCACTGGTCAGGACAGGAGAATGCAACACTACCAGCAAAAAAACGCAAAAAACAACACCACCAAAAGCAAGGCACGCACAGACCAAAATAAATCCGACTGTGTTATGAAGCCATCGATGCTGTATTCCCTCTGCTTGCTTTACAGTGGGAACAGATTTGTGCCAGGATCTATTCTATCAGAGCTTGCATTTAGATAAAATGTAAAATATTTCTGTTCTATCCAAACTCTAATTGATACTCCAAGGCACTCCTAACTTAGATTAAATGTAAAATATTTCTGTTATTTAGATAAAATGTAGAATGAAATGCAAAACATTTCTGTTCTATCCAAATGCCTAATTTATACTTCAAAGTGTCCCTCGCTTACAAGGAATTACTTACTGTTAATGTTGCACTTATTTTGATAGTGGAAAAATGGACATCATCCCATGAATAATCTTTTGAGTCACATGAAATTAATCTAGTATTAAATAAATAACAATTACAAATTTTCACCTTATATTCAGGTTGTAAAATCTTTGTCATGGGAGCCATCTCTTATTGCATACAAATACTTGCCATTAGGACTTGCAGATCTCTATTTTTGAAAGGTTTGTGGAAGGAACCGTCTGGAAATCACAAAAGGCCAACTCCCTCCCAAGCAAAACTAAGGAGACTGGGTTTCACAGTGCCTGTTTGGGAGGGGAAAGTCAGGACATGCACACAGTTTCCCCTTCACTTCTGACATGAAGCATGAAAACCCACCCCAAAGTGTTAACATATCTTGAATGTTTGCATCAATGACAGAGAAATAGCTCATTTGTGAGACCCAGCGAAGCTTCGGCTGGTAACCAGTGAAGACAAGATACTGCATTAGGGAAAAAGAACGAATGCAAAGCTGCATCCATCCTAATATCATCTCCCACTTTTGGAGCAGCAGAGACAATACCTGGATGCAAACGTGCCCCCCACCCCTTGAGCTGCCTGGCTTGTCACTTAAATAAAGGCCAGGATCAGCAGACGAAGAGCTTGGCTAAAGACCAAGGAGCAATTTTTTTTTTTTTTTTTAGGTATTTATTTTGAGGTATTTAAATGCCAAGACATAATTAAGCTCCCAGAAGGACTGTGAAAAATCGGTGAAATTTCTTGCCATTCTCTACTTCACCTAGCTCCCTGAAAAAATGGAAAGCTTATCCTTCTTTTCTTGCTTAACCAAAATGTTACTGCCCTATGAACTAAATTTCAACTGAAATGGTAAGAACAGCACTCGGTCCCCTGGCCACGGCCACACCAGTCTTTGCTGTACAAAGAACAGTTGCCTTTGATCTGATTGAGATTTACTTGCCACAGATTTCACTGCAATGCCTCTCTGATCTGATCACGCAGATTTGCAGTTTCTCTTTCCGAGCAGAAATCCTTCTCGGGTCGGTGAACGATGCAAAGGCTGCAGCATCCGTCCCAGTCCCATGGGATGGTGATGGGCCAAACGCTGCCCTCCCTCTATTTACGTGTCTCTGTTGGTATAAACCGGGTTGCCTGTGTGGGATCTCGGGACTGCTGTTTGTATACATTTCATCCTCAGAAACATGATACCAATCTATTGCACAAAGACTGCAGAAGAATTGCACAGATTCTTTTTTTACTTTATGGAAGAAAATGTTCCCTTGACGTGATAAATACTGAACATGACTTTTGCTCAGGCTGCAAATAGCTGCTTACTTAATCATCTACTATTTAAGTACCTGTTTGTTTTGTTATGAAGTGAAACTTTTGAGCAAGATCATATTACACGTAAAGCAGCTTCCTGCATCCTTAAATATTAATGCCCAAGTAAAAACAGATCGAAGGTAGTCCCAGGGTCACTTCAATAAGCCTGAGCTGCTGCATCCTGCTCTCTAGCATCCCACATTACACGTTCCTTGCCCCTGGATGACACGTTTTTTTGCAGCCCCTGGATGACCTTGACAGGAAGATGGGGATGGGGAGGTGAGCTGGGAGGTGTCTGCTCCTCATGGGGGGAACAGGGGCCACCACCGGCTGCTGGCACAGGGCTGGAAGACACGGGGAGCCCCACAGGAAGAGGGTCTGCCAAGCACCTGCGGGTCTTAAGATGGAGGCGATGGAAAGCGTTCTGGGGGCTGTGAAATGAGAGAAGCCCCTGGAAAGGGGAAAAAGCGGGGTGGCAAGGAGTCAAGGTGGAGCAGGAAGGGCGGAAGGCCAGCGGAGCCTGTGCAAGAAATAGGGATGTGAACGGGGAGGGCAGGCAGACGCCACAGAAGGCAAGGGACGAGAAAGGCCGGGGGTGCGCGGGCACAGGCGGGCGACCGGGCACGCCGGAGGCGGAGGCTGAGACGGGAGGGACCCGAGGCGGAGCGAGGGATACAGGGAGTGCTGCCCCTCGCTCCGTGCCCGGTACCGCCGGCACCGGCAGCGCTGGGGCAAAGGCCGCGGGCCCGCCCTGCCCGGGGATGGCCTCGAGCAGCCGAGGCGCCGCCGCTGCCGGGCGCTTCCCGGCGGGCGGGCGGGCGGCAGGGCAGCCGTTTTGCTGAGCGGCGACGGGAGAAGCGGGCCACGCGTCCTGCTCCGGCAACGGGCCGGCACCGGCGCACCCCGCCGCGGCTGCTCCCGCAGAGCGATCCCGGCGCAGGACCCGGCCGCCGCCTCGCCGGGAGGGGGGCGGCGCCACTGACGCCGGCGGCGGGGGCCGACCGAACGGGGCCACCGCCCGGCCGGGCCGCCCCGGGGGCGGGGCTGGGGCCGCCCCCCCCGTCCCTCTCCCCGCAGCGCATTCGCCGCGGGGGCCCCCCTCTGCGGTGACGTCACCACGGTCTAAAACAGCGCCCCGGCGGGCGGGCAGGGCAGCGGGCAGCAGCAGCAGCGAGCGCAGGGCGCGTCCCGCCGCCGCCGACATGGTGTCCCCCGTCACCGTGGTGAGTGCGGGCCCCGCAGGGTGCCTTCCGCCCCCTTCCCTCTTCCCCCCCCTCCCCATCGCCGGTGCC
>WHYT01017421.1:145391-265565 GCA_009806455.1 Tetrax tetrax | reverse complement strand
CTCAGCCACCTCGCCTCGCCCTCCGGAGGTGGCTGGTGACAGGAGGTGTCACCTGGCTGTCTCACGGGGGAGTCACGACGCGTGATTACCGTCACCAGCCGTCGGGCAGCGACCCGCCGCTCTCCTCTCCTCTCCTCTCCGCGGGTGACGCGTGGAGCAGCGCAGCTGGATCGATGGAGCAAAGCCGTGGCTCCCGCCAGGCTGGGGTAGCACCGCCGGGTCCTGGCCCTGCGGGTGAAGGGGGTCGTTTCAGTCCTTAAAGAAGACAAAATGCTTTCAGCCAGAACAGCAGAGAAGCAGCGCTGTTGGAGACGCTGCTCTGCATGCTCCTCTTTCTAGAAAGTGAGGGATTTGTCCGAACGCAGCAGCAGAGCGATGCGCGCTGTAAGCATAGGTGACTGTTGGTGGGAAAGTTGCCTGGTGCTTTGCTGCAGCACTGAACACCTATTGCTGGTATCCTGGTTCCCTGCGGATCCGTTGTCATCCTGTTTTGAAATGTGGTTAATGGCTGGTCCATTGCGTTCTTCGTTCTTTCTCCCAGGTAGAAATCCCATCCTTTCCCTGTTCTTAGCTCACAAAGCCAAGGTTCAAAACTTTTAAATTGCTTTGCCAGTTCTGCACAGCAGCTTGTATTGTCTGATACTTCAGATGAATTTTCCCCCCAGTTATTATCATGTACCTGGTAAGTTCATCAGCAGCCTAGGAGGGACTTTTATCTTTAGAGACAGAGGGAAGTAGCTTGTAAATTATAGCATTGTAGTGCCAAACTTTTTTTTTTTCCTTTTTTTTTTCCCCCTAGTGCTTTTAAAAAATAACTAAAGAGGTTTGATATCTTTGTGCTTCTGTGCCATAAGCTAAATCCATTCTTTAGTAATGCTTTTGGATACAGTGAATTGTGTACATGTACCTTGGAAGTAAAATCTTATGCTGGGACAATACCAGAATGCCTCCTGTGGATTATGAAACAAATTCTGCCAGTTCTTGAGCCAGTACTCAGCTTTTATGGCTAGTGAATCAGGGTGGTCTTGCAGAGCTTTGAGAGGAGGCAAATGACTAAAGCATGATTGTGTGTTGGGAAGGGTGTATGTAGTTCAGACAGGAAGGCTTTACCTACACCAGAAATTATGCTTTAGGAAGATAACTTGGGAGGGAAAATGATAAACCCCCCCTGCTTTCTGCACTTGCCCTTTTGACGTGTAACAAAGCATGTTTCTGCTCTGGCTTCGTCCCTGACATACTGACTCTTTGCTTCACCAAAGGCAACTAACGCAGGTGTGAAGCTGTGGAGAGCTGGACGGGATGATGAAACCAGGAGCTGTGACCAGAGCTGCAGCTGTTTACCGTGGCTGTAGAGGTGGGAGAGGAGGGCATCTGATCCTCCAAAGACCTCATAAAAAAAGAGCTGCAAGCCTTCAGTCTGTAAAGGAGCAGTTCTTTGCACAATGGCCTTCAATAGGTCTTCACATAGCTGTTCCTCCGAAGGCGCACACTGTGCTGCTCCGGCATCGGCTGTCTGTGAAGGGCAGGCTGAAACGGTGTCGTGCAGCAGTGTGCGCTGCCCAGGAGCATGGTGTTGCCCCTGTGCAGCTGCCAGCTGAAGCTGTGCAGGGAATGAGAAGCAAGGTGGCTATGCAGCTGGCGGGCTCCCTCTGGCAGGTCGCTTGCCAAAGGGAACAGCAGTGGGCAATTGGTCTGGCCACAGCTAGGTGCTACCCTTGGGGCCCAGGCCTTATCTCAGCACCACACTGCCTTTTGCTGCATAGATAGACCAGGTGTTTGGAGCCAGCATGGCTATCGCTGCCATGACACGTGATGGGGACGCTCTCTGTGGGGGCAGCACATCAGGCAGAATCAAATTAGCTAGAGGAATGAATTTGTCTACAGTGTATGTCCTCTCCCAGTATGCTGCAGCATCAGCCTTAGTGGGGAGGACACTAGAAGAGCACGGCTGAGTGTGACATGATTTTGCTTCCCTTTTTCAAAGCTATGGTCTTTGTACATAACTGTGGCAGATGGCCCCAACTACTTACACACAACCTGCTCTCCTCCATCTCCCACTCTTTCCTTCTTTAGGACACTGTTGTAACAAGAGTCAGAAACCCTGAGCGCCGGGTGTGCTGTACAACTGATAGCTGGAAGAAACCACTTGAGGAGGCACGGACCATGAAGAGGAAGCTAGGGAGAGATCGCGGCTAGGACTGCTTATTTGCGCTGGCTGCCAGGTGTGCATCGTGGCCCGGGGGTTTGGCACGTCTGCTCCATGCGCAAGGAGAGATCGTGGCATTCTGCAGAGCTAGCCAAGCTGTTGTCTCTGGTGCTGCACAATCCAAGTGTGCTGAGGGAGGAGCATACCCGCAAATAAACAAGTTTGGGGCCAAAATACCTTTTAACATATTGTGCCAGGTCCTCAGCTGGGGTAAAGCTCTGGAGTCCAGAGTCTAGACTTGCATGGCGCTGGGCTGTGGCAGAGAAGATGCATTTGTCTGCCGGTGCTGCTCCAGCTGGTAAGCATTGCTCACTCTGGTTGGAAGTCACCTTGGAGGGAAGCTTTCATTGCTTACACTGCTAGGCAAGCAGGAGCACCCTGCTTAAAAACTGTTGTTCTTGATACTGCTCTGATTAAGAGCTGTTTTCTGCATAAAGCCGTGTGGGCTGAGAGCCTGTGGTTGGAGAGCAGTATTAATAAATGGCACATTTGCTTCGTGGATATGTGAGGTTTAATCCCTTCTTGTTCAATCATCAGGGGTCTTAATAAAAGTCCTTTCGGAGACTGCCTCGTTAGTGATTTTTGTCCTGGTTGGTTTTTGGTTTGGCTCTTTTTTTTTTTTCCGCCACTATTGGTTAAGCGGTTTTTAGCCTGAGCTTGTGGGAGCTAGCTCTTGCCCTAAGGACCTCTCTGCCCAGCAGGCACCGCGATTGCAGGGGCTACAAGCATGCAGACGATGAGCCTGGAGACACACGCAGTCATTCTGGCATTTACATAGTGCTCCTTGCTCAAAGGGATCTTATTTTTCCCCTAAAGTGAGGGCTAAACTTAGTATAGGGCTTCACACCACCTCGAGGAAAACAAGGCATGAGAAATAAAAAGACATTAATTGCCTAAGAATAGGTCTCTTCTCAGGGGCAGTCAGAGATGGTACTGGTGTGTCTTTCTGAGCAAGAGGAGCTATGGGCTCTCATCCCTACGACATCCCCTCCACACCTGACTTTTACTTGGCCGAGCAGACCCCTATGTAGGGGAGGGAGCTGAAACTCCATTTGGGACAGATTTTTACCCAGAAGCCATATATTAACAATCTCCATCCCTTCCTTTTCATCCTTTGATGTATTTGCATCTTTAAATGGAGATAGCTGCAGGAAGCAAGTTGAGCCCTCGGCCCCTTCCCCCCAAGGTGGGAAGCAGCCAGCAGCCCCCCTGGGAACAGCCCTCTGGGTAGATGCAGGATGTCACAGTAGAAGAATATGAAGGTCACTTAGAGAAACTGGGCAAAACACCTGAAAGGTATGATCTGGAAAGGCAATAATGAGTAACAAATATTGAACAGGGCTGGAGAATTGTGTGGGTATAATTTGAGTTTCTGAGCAGGGGCCAAACAATGCTGATCCAGATGAATATAGAAGCCTGATGTAAATCATGTTGCTTAGAGACTCTGTGCTGTGGGCAATTGTAGCAGTAGTAGGTCTAAGCATAGTTTTAGAGGTTTATTGTTAGAAAGTGTGCTCTATAATCTTCAAACTGCTGTTGAAAATAAGAAAGCCAGATCAAACTAAACTATTTCAGCCTTTCCTTCTATAGTACTTCTCTATTAAGGAATAAAGGGTTAGCAACCATCTATCAGAAGTAACTCCTAGGGTAGAGAGTTTAATTTTGCTTGTTCTCTTTGTTTATACCTGACGTTGTTGCTTTCATTGTAATTTTCTCCATTACTTAAATACATCATAAATTGGGATTTTATTACGCAAGAGGCTTGTAAACATGCACATTTATATACCACAGAGACAATTATAGAAATATGGCACTTGTATAAAAACCAAACCAATTTAAATGATTTATAGAAGAGATTTCTAAACATCTGAACTCAATGAAGCAAAGGAGGGAATCATCACCTCAGGTAAGCTTAGCAGGATCTTAGTAACATTTGTCAGTCACACCTTTTGGAAGGAGCCTAAAAGCTTTGGTCCTTCAGAGCAAAACACTGTGCTGATTTATGCCAGCTAGAGCCCAGGCATAGTGCTACATGCCACAATTTATTTTTTTCAGATTGAATTTGCGCATTCTTCCTATGACATTGACATTCTTTGCTGTAGCTGTTGCTATGAGAGGGTGAGCTTAGATATGGGTAACTGAAATGGGAGGCTGCAAAGTGCAGGCTTCTCTCACGCTCTTTGCGGTCCCAGTGTGGTTGCATTAAGAAGTTAGTGTTGATCACTGCTGCAGGCAGTGCTGCAGATTAAAGGCTTCATTAACTCAAGTGTATCACTCAAGTCACACGCGTCTGTTGTTCAAAGTGTACTTTGTGCATTAAGATTATGGGTTGAGTTCAGAAGCCTGTACTTACACATAATTCCTCTGAATGGACAGAGATGCCTTTCTTCTGTTCTCTTTTCGTCCTCTTCAAGTGTCTATATCCAATGTACAGCCGGTGTGATAGAAGAGCCCAAGTTATCTTTCTCTGTGGGTAACTGCATAATACGAAGGAAATAATAACTCCAGTGAAATTAGACTCTTAGAAAAGGATGGCATCTGGAACTTGTCTTCTGCTAGCATGTGGAAACTCTTAACAGCAAAAAGATTATTAGTTATGTAACTCCCTTCCCTCCCAGAGGCCTCAATGGCTATTATATTAGCACTTAATTTTCCTACCGTCCTTCCTGTCACACAGTGACCCATAGATTTGTAATTACATTAGAGATACAATAGGTTTTGCTTACTGGAGCGTGCTCAAAATGAAGGTGATTGTTATTGCTTCTTCTAGCTTGCTTGTGCTCTTTCTGTATTGATTTCTTATGCTGCCATAATCTAAATAGCATTTAAGCTAATGGCAGATTTCTGTATGACAAGTGTGTCAGTCTGGAGCATCCCTCCATGTAATGCTGAACATGAACCAGTATCCAGGTAACATGGAGCAGAAAACTGTGTCTAGGAGAAGATTATACACTGCCAAAGCTGCAAGGTGGTAGGAGAGCTGGGCAAGAGTTTTCCTGGAAGATTTCAAGCCTGCTGGGGTGGGAAGATTTTAGATACTTGTCAAAAGCCTGGGGGCCCACACTGCAGCCTCTGACCCAGAATTGCACAGGGTGCAGTTTCTCTCTGGGTAAGTGCAGCTTGTGTCTCTTGCATTAATTTAGTGTTGCAGGCTGACTCTTCTGTTGCAAATGTGCCTGTCAATGAGGATGGTGGCTGTTTTGATTCACTTTGCTGGGAGCTTATGGAAATGCTTTGTTTCCACCAGCAGGCTATACTTTCTACCCAAAACTAATTCCTGTAGATGACTGCAAAATGTGTACTTTGGAAGACTGAGGGGAGATGAGACAAGCCACATTACTGAATTGGCCTTGGGACGTTTGTCAAGTTTGAAGTTTCATTTTTTTGCCCCTCACCAGACACCAGCTTTGGAGACAAATAAGGCGTCATTTGGCGTCAGGCATTCAATTTTTTATTATGTATCTAAATGAGTGCATTTCTGCTAGTTGCAAGTAGCTTCTGATTGAATCATTGCCTGAGATTGAGGGTAAGTTTGACATTAAGCCAGCTGCACGTTTTTCAGCACATACTAGACACACCGGGCAGATCCTCAGCCTTAAGTGAGTCATTGGTCTCCCATGGCTTCAGCAGAACTGGGCCTGTGCCAGCCGAGACTGTTGCGCTTGGCTGTGGTATCCCTGTTTGCTTGTGTCTTTTGGTTTTGTTATGGTATAAATCAGAGCCAGCCAGGGTGCTTGGATAGCAGTGCTGACTTGTGCTCCATTGCAAGAGAAACTAAGCAAGCTGCATGGCTTTTCCCTGCAACTCTGATATAAAAAAGCACGATGACAAGTTTATCACTTAATTGATGTTTGTGAAGTTTCCACTTGGCTCATGTCCCGTGCATCTGTGGATATGCACCCTCAATATGAAAGGCATAACACTGGTAAGCAGCTGCACGCTCATTTGTGAGCGTGGTCTGCATTTGTATATGCAGCTTGATTACAGCAGGGATTTCGCAAGGGAAACCCTTGATACATTAGTGTGAATCCTGGGAGTGTGTGACTTAATGTTTGTGCAGGTTAGTGTTTGCAGCTGCCCACCCCACATCTGATGAGATTGGCTGGGAAAGTCCATTTTATCTTCATGTAATTTGTGTCTGATACAGATTTCCCCAGGTCACAACATTGTGGCACAAGGATACTGGAAATAAAATCTGTGACTCCACTGTCATACTTCGACCTTACCTCCTCCTGTCTCTTAAAGCACATTGGTCCTATGATAACATGAGGAAGGCTGCTGCTTTTTTATAAGGTACCACAGTGGCACCTCTCTACATACACATCTTTATTGGAGTACATCGCTGTTTTCCCTTCTAATTTTCTTTAACATCAGTGTTTCACAAGCTTTCAGCCTGCTGGACATGAAATGCAGGTAGAGCATTTTGTTCAGCTTTCCATTAGGCGCAAGACAAGCTGAGCTGTCCCTCCTGGGTGTCCCAGCACAGCCCTGCTTTTTTTTTTTTGCCAGATTTTGCTGATCTTATTGCAGCCCCTTGTGAGGATTCATACAGTGTACGTCTCTTGCACAGAGCTGACAGCTTTTCCAGCCACGGGCAGCCGCCTTCCCCTCCTCTCTGTTCTGCCTTTCCATTCCTTTTGCAAAAACCTCACCTGCCAGGTGTGCACAAATCTGGTGCGTGAGCCAGAAAGGTGAGCTGCAAAAGTGCCTTTTGGGTGCTGGAAGCGGTTTCACCCTTGGCGCGTCTTTGAGAATATCTAGCAGGACCGGTACAACGTGGGATGTGTCGCCTGCCTTCTCTGCTACACTAGTGGCTCTCCAGCTGTTATTGTAAGGAGCTGTGACAGCATCAGTGCCCGCAACGGTCTTCATTTAGACCTGCATTATTCCCCATAGATTGTAGGTGAAGTGAGGTCTTCTCTGCTGAAGGAAGTTGCTTACAGATGGAAGGGCCTCCCTTCCCTCCCAAATACCAGTCTCTGCCGGCAGAGCAGCACGTGGTAGAGCTTTGCCAAGTGCCTGTTTCCCCCGAGCGCCTGTTCTTCGGTGCATCTCCTCTGCCGCAGCCAAACGACAGCCTGGCTGGGGTCCTCCAACAAGTATATAAATGTTGTGGTGGGCTGTGGGGTGCAAATAAGGCTGGAGATGGCAGAATGAAGGCAAAAGGTGGATTTCGGCCCTGGAGACAAAATAGTCTTTGTTCAGATCCCTCACTGCTATTACCTAGAGACTCAGCCTGCCCTTGGTCCTGACAAGGAAAAACCAGACAGTTCTCCCTGGGGCATTTTATTTTGGGTCTGCACGCATCTCGGAGAGACTGGAGAGAGCTCCTGTCTTGCCACACAGCTTGTGGGGCACATGTCAGTGTGTGGCACTTATCTGCAGCGACGGGCCTTGCAAGGGGGTGCTGTTTTCTGCTGTGGCCCTGTGCCCCAGAGCCAGCACATTGGGCTTACCCAGCTGCTCCAAGGTAATGCTTAGAGCAACATAAAACCTAACACTGCTTTCTCCTGGGTAACAGAAATCTGCATTCTCTTTTGCAGAAGAGTGTGATATAAATATGACAAGTCTCTGGAGAACATGTGCTCGTAGCCTGGAAACCATCCCCAGGATGAGTTGCGGAGACTTTTCCGTAAGCAGTAGAAATTTTTTTTATCTGGATTTTAGTGTGACAAGCCAAGTACCTGCCTCTTCCCATCACGAGAGGAATTGCCTGGGACAGCCACTGACTGCACATTTCAGGGTGCTGGCTGGCTGGCTCCTGAAGTTCCTGTGGCTTCGCAGCATCCTCCTGAGGTCCTGGGCAGCACTAGGGGATGCAGCCCCACCTGACCTCGCTTGCTGAGGAAGCGCGCGTACCCTTGCAGGACTGCAGCTCTGATGAGCAAAATGAAAAGACAAGCCCATTGTGGTTCAGGTTTTTAAACATCTGCAAGGGGTTCTTTTGTAAGTGTTAGAGCAAAGGAAATGTTCGTAGAGGCTTGCATTCTGCTACACAAAAAGGAAGATCTGGAATCCCAGAAGGGAAGAGCAATTTTTACTCTGAGATAAGATGCTGGCAGGCAAATGCTATATTTTTTTTCTTTCATTTCTGAGAGCTGATGGACTACCCTGAAAGCATTAGTCTGTGACAGCATCTAAAGCCCTGCGGAGACATTTGAATTCTTGACAGGTTTAACATTGTTGGTCATTGGCAATGGTACATTGCCGACCGTACTCAGAAGGCAATCTCCAAAACTGCTGACAGATATAGGATTGCTACAGATGTGGAGTCAATCATTACTGCTGCAGGTTAAGAAAAGGTTTTTAAAATAGCCCTGCTTGTGGTCCTGTGCCAGTCCAGTGGACAGGACAGGTGATGCTTGGTAATGGAAAAGAGCTAAACTACCCCAAAACAAAGCAAGCCCTAGCGAAAACACATAGATCCAAGCTGAGTCTTCGCTTTGGGTGAAATGCCTTTGTAATTTGATTTTTATGAGTTAACATCTGCTAAATAAAGGCTTCACCATCTTGAAGCCTTCCCTGCAGTCCCAGAAAGCCAAGTGCAGATACCTCAGTGACTTTGTAAGGTATTGTCTGGTGTAGTGGTGGTGTCTCACCTTGCCTGTCCTGATAGCAGTAGGTCCTGTGTAATGGAGGAAGCTTCCACAGACACTGTTGCTTAGCTTATTGACCACAGTTAGTCAAGCTAACACAATTTCTTCTTCTGTTCAGTACAGGAGATACAGTTATGGATGCTGTAACTTCCCTAATTGCTGGAGGGAACAAGATGGTCCAGTGTCTCAAGATAGCTTTGGGCAACAATATGCTTTAAAAGGCAAGAAGCAGGAATGAGCTCCTGATGCAACACGTGGCACAGTCCCCACTGTGCAGTGGGGATTATTTCCTTGGCTCCAGAACCACCTGCTTCTATTTTAGACACACTATTTCACATCCCAGGTGTTTGCAGATGCATTTTATTCTTTTTTTTTTAAGTTGTAGGTATAGCAACAGAGAGATGCAATGTCCAAGGGCTCCCAGGTCACATTGGCTGCTGAGCCAAACTGTCCTTGTCAGCAGCCCCATGAGCATGGTTAGTGTGACTGCTCAGAGCACAGTGTTTTTTAATTTCTTCATTAAGCACCTGAAGACAAGACAGGACTGCTGTAGTATATGTATGGCGGCTTTGCTAACAGGGGCTTTGCCCTTTCTATGTGAGTGGCAGTTTGGTTTCTCCTGCCTTAACTGCAGAAGTGAAGGATGGCTTCCCCCTTTTCCTGTTACTGCTCATCTCCCTCCCTGACCACTGCACAAGGATTCATGGTTGTAGCTATTTCATTGTCCTCTGGAGAAGGCCACAAAGCTTGTCTGGTGCTTCTCTTACCTTCCCGAGCCATTTATTTAAATATCCTTCATATATTGTTTGTTCCGTGCAGTTTTCTCCTAAAACCTATCCCAGACAATCCCCCTCAGAAATTTACTCCCATACAACAGATGATAGGGAGTTTGGTGGTAGATCACGGCATGGCTAAGGTAAAGCACCGAGACTGCTCGAGTGGTGTCTACGACTGGGGACAGACAGCAGTCTGTGGCAGAGAAATCACACTCAGAGGGCAAACATCAGAAGAGAGATCCTTGCAACAGCCGTGTCTGCAATCTCACATCACCGGCACTCCCGCGATGCGATGAGCCTCGCTCACGTGTTCCCCAGCTGGCTTAGTACAGAACGTCCCCTTCTTGACGCTCGCCTGCTGCTGCCCGGCCGGGTGGCCGTGCCGTGCCCCCGCTGTGCCCAGGCGTGCTGCCGCGCTGCAGGGACTTGACCTGTGGTTTCCCCTGGGAGAGGCTGGTGCAGGCAAACCAGCGGGGAAACCGCCGCTCCAAATTTCTTCCCTTCTTTCTGCACCTGCGGGAGGAAGACGCTTGTCTGGAAGATTTTAACCTCGGTGCTGATAGGTTTTCAACCCCTCCACGGTTAATCCAGAGATTAGGTTGAATGTTGATGTGACTGCAAGTCACGCAGGATTTTGGCTTGGAAATGAAAATTTTTGTTGTGGTTCTCATTTCTGCGTGCAGCTGTGTGTGGAGCAACCCAGCCATGCAGAGGGGCCCTTGTTAGATGCCAGTTTGATTAATCCTCACCCACTGCCTGCTCCTCTGGGCTTTCACCAAACTTTTCTGATGCCAAGAACTTGTGCAGCAATATAACTGAGCTCACCACCCAAGGACTGTGAGGGCCTGTGCCAACTTTTTAATTGTATTTTTCTGGCAAATAGATATAGCTTGGTCTACAGAAAAAGAAGATGAATATTTCTGGTTTCGACCCTGTTGTCTGTTGTGGAGCAAAGCTGGGAAGTGCAGCTGGAGCTTACTTTGCTTAACTGGGGGGAGAAAGGGAGCACCCAGACTGCTGGGGTAGAGGGAGGGATGAGAGAAGCCAGCAAACCAGCCCTATTTTGCAGGAGGAGTTGGAGAGACCCTGGGTGTGGAAGAGCTGCCTTGGACCCACTGCTCCTGCCACGTGTGGCTGAGCTGGGAGGATGTCCTTTTGCAGGTGGGAAGTATTTGGGCTGAGCCCTGTTACTTCTTGCTTGTGCTGAATGATGGAGGCTCTCCTGTCAGACAAAACTGTGATTTTTTGACCATTTGTGAACAGGTCTGGCTGGAAAGCCGAGCACAAGCTGAGTTTCACTGTATTACCCTTGTCGGAGAAATGGAGGCCTTGAGTCGTGCCGTGGAGTGCCAATAGTGGCAATAAAACACAGCCAGGCCTCATGAAACTCATTACATGGCACGAACATGGTGGAGACAGAGAATTATCAGCACACACATTCTCCCAAAGGCAAATAATGTACCGTCTTCTGGGTGATTTATTAGCTATTTTACAAGTTCATTTTAGAGGAAGCCTCTATGATCTTGTCTCTGCTTGCAGTGGGGAAGGTTTATCTATCACCCTGAATTTTCTGCAGCATGTGGAGCCTGTTCAGGAGCCATCTGCCTTGGATGCCTGTCCCGTGGCACCTCCAACACAAACATAAACCCTCTTATTAATCACACAAATATGTTGCACCAACACAGTATTTCAGGCAGGTCGATTGGCTGGTTCCATAACTCTTCATCACCCTCCAAAAGCAAGCACTTTTTCTCCAAATTTGATTCAGGAACAACTTAGGGCATTTACGAGCCAGTGCCTCCCTTGACAAAAGGCAATTGGTTCTCACCCAGGAGCATGTTTGCTTCTGCGGGACAGCAGTTGGAGGTGAAGAGCTTTGCACTCACCTACCCTCACCAGAGCGTACCAGTTAGGGCTGTCCGGCCAGCCCTAATATTTCAGCAACCCTGTGGAGTGACAAGCACTGACTGGCTGGCCCCTTTACATCTCATCCGTCTTCTCCTCTCTTGCCTCTGCAAGCCGCTCAGGAGGGAGGCAGGGCTGAGCGGCCAGAGTGGCTGCTGGGGCCTTTGCTCTGCGGCCAGGTGAGAGCCTGAGAGCCCAGGCCAGGGCTGGTCATCGTGATGGGTCCTGCACCCACCCAGGATAGGGAAGATGTAAATGGTGAATTGGGGTACCAAACAGCCGAATTCTTCCTATTACACACACATCTGGCCCTCTGTCTAAAAATTTCCCTCTTTTCTACCTCTTTCAGCATGTACACATTCAGAAGACTTGATGTTGCACTATCTTAGCAAAGGTGGGAATGCGCAAGCAAGCCCAGGAGGATGGTGGTTTTGCAGTCAGCTCATGTGGGTTCCTGGCCAGGAATTGCCCAGCACTGCTGCATTCCTCCTTGGTTCAGCAAATACTAATGGGTCATTGAGTTCAGGGGAAAATCAGCTGCCTCTGACTAAGATCTGTGTACGCACAGGCTTCTCCTTATGCTCTACTCGTTTTGGTTAAGAGCAAAGATGGGTCTTCTGTAGGCTGAGCCTGATGGCGAATTGCATTGGTTCCCCGTTGTTCTATAGATGACTCTGTTGCACATGCGTATACTTTGTCCTAACTGTGGTCCGTCCCCAGGCTGAAGCAGCTCTCCCTCTGTGACTTAGACTGCACAGAGGATCGTCAGTGCCTTGCAAAGTGCCACATATTCTGGGGAATGAGAAACACCCACCATGGGCTTGCAGCGGCAGAATAATACATGGCAACAAAGCTGCATAAATATTTAGCAGCGCACAACTGGGGCTAAGAGCTATTGTCACAGCAGGGCAGAACCAAGGCAGGATCCACAATGCAGGGTGCCAAAAGCCAGGAGAAACATCTCAGCTGTGGATACACAAAATGGTACTCGGTGAGCCAAGGCTGCCAGGAGGGATGGGTGAAGGACAACAGCACAGCTTTTTTTTTTTTTTGGCTGGTGCGCAGAGTTGTGCTCAAGTGTTGCTCAGTGGAGTAACTTGGGTATTCTTTTTAAAACACTTTTCCTGGAAAGCAGCATTTGAGAACCCAAGGGGCATGAGTCGTATCCCCACAGCAGGTTGGCACACAGCTGGTGTCTGGAAGGGGCTGTACACTTATTTTCTGTGCAGGCTGATTTAGGGGACTTGTGGAGAGAAGAGCATTGTTTGATACTCCATGTTGTTTCCTGGGACCAGTATGAGGCTTAAGAACAGTTAACTTTGTCCAACTAAAGCACTTCAAAGCAACAAGCTTCTGGCATTCTGTACCTAAGGAGCAAGATGTCTCCCTCTTGCAGCTGGATTTTCTTCATCCCACTTGTGATGTAGATACAGACAACTGGCTCCAAAATGTTAAAGAAAATCAGAGCACTTTCCTACAAATGTAGCCGTTCCTCTGCGGATGCAGCTTATTTTTTGGCTTGGTTATGTGCCTGCAGCAGTCAGAACAGGCTGTCTTTCTGCTGAGGAGCAGCACAGATGTTCCCCAGGTCATGCCCCGTGGTGAATATTGGTTTATACAGGTGTGAATCACGAGCATCTCCTATTGCTGCATAGCGGGGAGGCGCAAGAAGAGATCATCCAGCAGAGACCCCTGGGCTCTTGGTGAGTCACCAAAAACTAATTTGTGAATATAGCTTAGGAGCTATTGTATGAAGCTTTTGGTCATCTTTTTGTGCTACATCTTGTATTTTGCACAATGGAAACTTTTTGTCAGTCTTTATTACCTAGTTACCTCTTCAGGTCTGCCACTTCTCCTAAAACTGTTTTTCTTCATCAGCTAGCCTAACCTCTCAAGACGTCTTACACCAATACCAAATCATAGCATGGTTGGAATACTTGTGTGATAGCATCATCTGTCACTGTTGAACAACAGTGACAGGGAAATGAGCAATATTTCAAACTGGAGCAGAATGAGAACATAAAAAACAAGAAGGGATACTGTAAACTTATTAACCCCTGTCAGGGAGGTGGCTATCCAAGCCCTGAGCCTCCAGAGAGCTGCATGTGCCAGTACCAGGTTCTGCTTGGAGATCACAGAATTACCAAATGGTTGAGGTTGGAAGGGACCTCTGGAGATCATCTCGTCCAAAATCTCTTGGTGAGAACCAGGACACAACTTCCTCCTCGTCTGCCTAAGTCTTGGAGGGTTTTATTGCATTTGGTTGGATAATGCAGTAAATGATACTTTTACTATAATTCCACAAATACAGGCAATAGTGGCTTTACAGCAATTTAAACTAAATTTTAAAGACTAAGTAACTTAGTAGTCATAGCAGTTGAGAAAATGCCCTAAATTATGCTCAGTTGAGAAATTCAAAGCTTGGAAATAGTGCATTGTCATTGTACTTAAGATATTTTCTGTATTGCATTTCATCCCAGAGTAAATTAGCAGGGGATGAAGAAAAGAAGTGGGAAGGAAAAATGCAATAAAATTTGTAACAAAATGGCAAAACCCAGCTTAAATCCATGAAAAATCATATACATTAGCAAAAAGCACCTTGTCACCTGCATCAGGTGCTTCCTTTTCCCACACCATGGCACAGCTCCATCTCCACTTCTTCCGTCTCTCTCTCTGAGACACAGGTGCAAAGGAGATGGGTGGTTAGATGCAGTTTATCCATGTAGCCAAGAAATAATGTTCCATTCTCTGAGGTACAGGCAAGTCCAGTCATGGATTATGTGCTTGGCTTTCCTCAAGCCACAGCCTCCACTCGTGTTGGCACACAGTTTCGCAGTATCAGCCTTGACTTGTCGTCCAGGTGGCAAGTTGCCCCATCACCTCTTCCCAAGCTGCAGCCACACATCCAAAGAGAAGGAATTCCCCCAGCCTCACCCTCTGGTTGCCTCAGTTTTTCTTGGGAGACTTCTCCCAGATATTTCCAGTGCCGCATCATCCCAGCAGGATGTGCTGCCCAGCCGTCAGCTGCGCAGGTACCTCTGACTCAGCAAGCGATGTCCCTCGCGGGGCGCTTGTTTTGGTTGGAGCTAGCACAGGGGCTCCACTGAGCATTCAGTAATGGACAAGGGCATGTTTGGAAAGGACTCATTTGAAGTATACTTGTAGAAAAAATGTAAAGGAATAAAGATGATGAGAAGCCTGTAGCCCTTACAGATGAGGTTATATAATATTAGGTTATTTTTTATATGAGGACTCCTTAACACTGTAAATTCCAGGGTTATAGGTGAGTAACTGAGACTGGAATCTGAACCCTTATCCCTGAAAAATTCCTTAATTGTTATGAGGATGGAAATACTACAAACCATTATTTAAAAATAATGCTGTCTGGGCTTGGAAAACTCCCATTCAAATAGTAAGAAATGGTAATTTTAAGGTTACCAAGCAAACATAATCTTTCTGCACATGTGCATATCTTATAGTAAGGCAAGGTTCCTGGGGAAAATGACAAGTGTAATTAAAACCTGTCTTATCATGCATGCACACAAGGGAGGGCAAGCTGTGATTGTAATGGTAACTGTTTCTAGCAGGTGTTTTTCCTTTAATATGAGGTATTAAATAAAAATTCCTGTGTTTATTAACCCAAGTACACTCCTGTATGTTTCTGAGTGCCTCTGTGATGTGTTGCAAACAAGGCTGAACTTGAACTGCATCTTTCAGCACAAACTTTTGTCTGCAGAGGTACAAAGCTACCGACCTTAGCTGAGACTGTTACAGGCACATGGAGCAGTGCTGACGCTGCAAATTCTTTTGCACTTTGTAGATTTGGAGGTTGTTATTTTTCCGTGGTGAAGATCTCAGGCTTGTTATGGTGTGGTGGGAATCTCCACAACTGATAGGGGAGAGGAACAAACCCTGCCAGAAGTGCTGTCATCTGTTGCCTGCAACTGTGAGAAGATGAATGTGATCAACTACATATTTAATAAAAAAGAGTCACAGAAGGGGAGGAGGCAGAGCTGGAGCCGGGCACTGGCTTTGGAGGTGGCTGGGATAGACTGAGCCTGATGAGTCACTTCAGAGGGGCAAGGTGCTGGGTCTGAAGGACAAGGAAGCTTGGCTCCACTCTTCCCCCTAGGATACTTGATAGTTCCCAGGCACTCCCAGTGCTGTGAGACTACGTGGGCTTTTATGACTTTTATTTCCAGTTCATTTGTTATTTGCTGACAGAATTCTCCCAAGGAATGTAGACGAGAGGTGGTAAATGGTGATTAATTTAGACAGCCTAAGTAGAGGACTCACGATGGGCTGCCCATGTAATACAAGAAAGTTAACGGCTTGCTGATGTCCTTTTGTGAGTGAATTGTCTAGCCTGGTTGTTTAATGGAGTGTTTAGAAATTGTGTTGGCAATAGCCTATGAATAACGTATATAGGAATAATGAAATACCTTACTGATATGCTGGGGAACTTTCCATCAGATAGGAGAACAATTTTGAAAGCACTGTCTTCTTGGGATGCCTTTTATTTATGGTCTTGCTGCTTCAGAGATTGCATTCCCTTTTTAGATACTGCATGTGAAGATGCCCTCCACTGCCTCTGTCTTCCAGATTCACCTGCTTCCCTTTGCTTCTGCCTGTAAAAGCTCCAGAATTTTGATGAGTTTAGGCTTTATTAAATGAGCACCATAAGCTTGTAGATATTTGCTGTGCAGCTTTCAGCCATGCTAGGTACCTGCACCACAGCACATTGCATCAAAGGAAGATGGATGCTGGTTTTGTGCCATGGCTGTGTCCCATGATGCAAGAAGCAGAAATAAGGTCAAGTGATCTGGAAAAAAAGACCAATGTTTCTCTTGCAGTTTTTTGGAGCATGGGCTCCTTCCATGAGATAAGCAACCCCAGAGTGTCATACATGGATGTTCAGATTTTTATGGACTTTGCAGAGTGAACCCAGCTCTGACGCCTCTAAATTTTCCCCCGTGTCCTCCTCCAGTGCATGAGGCATCTTGAGTGCCTTGGCCATGAGTAGTGGGAAGTTGTCATAATACTAAGCAACTAAATGTTGCTTGACCAAGTGATTAGAAGACTGAGAGTGAACTCTTGCTTGCAGGGGAGCTCTGAAGTTTGCACTGCCTTAGCTGCAGGAGGAAACAGGCCTCCTAAAAGACCCCAGGGCATAGCTCATCAACAGTGCAGGCACGTGAGGCAATTAGTCTCTTCCTTTGTCCTTGTTTTGTCCCTCAGCTGCACTTCAGGAGAAAATAAAATCGTAGTTTTGTTTCTCATGGTGTTTTCACCACCTGCACTAGAATGCAGAAATAGCACAGGAGGGCAGGTGAACACAGTATGTATCTTACCGCTGCCCAGACTGGTGTCAGCTAAGTGTATGGTAAGAGCAGACCCAGTTTGTGCAGCGTGTAGCTATGCGCTCTGCCTCTGCCGTGGCTTTGTTATGAGTAGCTAGCGCTCATGCTGCATTTTTGCGTCTGGATTTACACAACAGAGCCCTGAGTCAAAATGTTTCCTGTAATATGGGCAGTATATTATTAGTATAATGCAAGAACAAAGCAACATGTGATTGATGTTGATATTAGTCAGCTGAGGAAGTGACACCCTCACCTGGGAGGTTGATGTGATGAGTTTTGAAATCATGTGGTGATGCCAATAGCAAGCTCCAGGCGTGAGGCTACAGAGCAGGAGAGAGAATGGGTTAAAAGAGAGGTTGTGGCCTCAGGCTGATCTACAACTGGCTAAGCTAGAGGATTCACCAAAATGGGAGGGAAGATTTGCACTTTTCATTGGCTTGTTTGCTGCTGGGATGTTCCTGGGGAGTGCAGTGTTTTTGCAGCTACAGGAGAGGAGGTGTATAAAAAGGGTTAGTCTAAACGCAAGATAGGTGGCAAGGACCACCAGAAGAGTTTGACAGATGGCCTAAATGTTTTCAGTAGAACAGTTAAGGAGAAAAGGTATCTAAAACTCCATCTCCACCACTCAAAACCCACCCTGCCAGCCAAGAAGTGTTTTCAGCAGAGAGGGTCACAAAGGTCTAGGCTGAGTATCATGGTCAAGTTCATCCAGCCTTTCTCAGGGTAGAAATGCTGCTAGCTGACAGTATACACAACAGAGCAGCTTTCAAAAGGAAGGAGACAGTTCTTTTTTGCAGTTTATTCCACTGTGCTTCTGAGGATCCTATTAATTTCTCTCTTTTTTTTAACATTTATTTCTTTTAGGTGAAGAGTGAAGGCCCCAAACTGGTGCCCTTCTTTAAAGCCACTTGTGTCTATTTTGTCCTCTGGCTGCCAACTTCCAGCCCCTCCTGGTTCAGTGCCCTCATCAAATGTCTGCCCATCTTCTGCCTGTGGGTTTTCCTTCTGGCTCATGGAATTAACTTCTTAGTGTCACACCGGAGCGCCAGCCGCATCCTAGCGGGACTCATATTCTCAGCAGTGGGAGATGCCTTTCTCATCTGGCAGGAGCAGGGCTACTTCATTCACGGTGAGTGCAGTGTCAGTCCTAAAGGGATGCCACGGTATCCAGCTGTTACCCTCTTTATTTAGTAATGAGTTGCATGTTTTGTTTATTCATGTACAACTTAGGACCTGGGCAGTGGGAAGTACTCATCCCTTGACTAAAATCCACAGTGATTAGAGGAATCACACCATGGATGAGTCTTTCTCTTGAGCTTCTCTTGAGGTCAGAGAGGTAATTGGGCAGGTTTGGTTCCCTGGCACGTGCTCACGGCATCTCAGCTGGCTGGAGCTGGGAAGGTGGTATGGGCAGGATCCCTGGGGAACAGAAGGAAATGCTCATGGCACTCAACAGGTTCCTGGAAGTATCCCTGGGAAGTATCTACCTCCTATCTCTCTGCAGGGAAATATGTCAGCCCTTCTCTACAAGGATCAGAAATAGGACACACGGTGAAAAGGTCGTTGGTGGAGAGGACTCTTATGTTTTGATAGACAAGCCCATAGCCTGGGGGAGGTGTTTAAGTGGATGCTATAAACCAAAGCATCAGAAATCTTGTTCTGCTTGCGAGTTCATCAGTATGAATCATGCAGCCTGTTCTACAAGACATGTCTGTTTTGCAAGACATGTAAATGATGGGGAATCAAGGGCAAACCCTACCACAATGTTCTGTCTTCTTTAGAGAAAGATCCACATCTCTCAGAGCAAAACAAGCTTGTTTTATTTTGCTAGTTTGCAGACTAGAATGTAATGATTTAGGTTAATCATTTAAAGCCATGTTGAACCTGCCCGCAGCAACACTCTCCCTGGCCTTGGAATGTCACAAGAAATCAGTAGCTGTTGAGTCCTTCATTAAACTGACTGATGGGATTTCTGAAATTAATTTAACCAGCACATGGATCTCGTGTAACACCCACCATTAACTGGCTGCTGCGACTGTCCCACTGGAAAATGTGATGAGATGAGAGAACTTTATTTGTGCTGTTGTCAGCTCTGAAAGTCAAAGGCTTATTTCCCCCCACCCCCCCGCCCCCATGAGATTAGTATTTAGTTTTATTCTGAGATTCCCACAAGCTTTTTCTTTATGAGAGGGAAGTGTGTGAAATGCCAGATATGAAAGGCCAAATGCTTTGACTCTAGTTTTAATCCTGCTTCCCAAGGGCTTATCCCAATCTTATTAAAAGTTCGTGTAAAACTTTTTACTGATTTTGGTGGGGTTTAGATTAGGCCCTGAGGATTGGATCTATCTGGCTGAACCTTGGGCATGTTGCTGGGGAGTTCCAGCCTTCTCTTGAGGTGCCATCCCCTCTGTGCTGAGCGTTGGTATTCCCACCGATGGGCCTCCTCCTAACAGGGGTACCCGTCTCAGCGCAGGTCACCCCAGCCCGACTGCTTGTGCTTCTGCTTTGCCTCCTGGAGTTGCTCCTTGAGCTACGGCTTGGAATACATTCAAAGCCGGACTCTCACCATGACCGTTTTTGTACATGAACTGCTCTGAGCTTCTCCATTCTCATGTAGCTGGGATATCTCTGAATTCCCTCTCCAATTTAGTGCTACAGCAAGGTCAACCAGTCACAGCAATTCAGACTCTGGTTAATGTGTTTTAATCTGCAAACAAGTTGGATTTTCAACCCTAGCATCACAACTGAGAAGTGTTGCTATGTGGGTTTAGATACATTTTTCTTCTTAAGGAGAAGAAAAGCTCTCTTGGAGCGTTTTGAAAATCTCAGCCTTCATCCTGGCTGTCAACTGCCTGCCTCAGTCCGTGCTAATCTGAGCTACCATCTTCCATAGTGAAGTGTTAACAGCGGTTAGCAGATAAAGTGCACCACCCCCCTTCATCCTCCACCTCTCCTGCAAAATGTATGTAAAACTCAGCAGGCTGCTGTTGCTGACAACTTTGACATAATTGTTTGCGGGAATTTGAGATTTCAGGAGAATAAGAGGAAATACTAGATAAAAATGTATTTTCTGATCTATTTCTATGGCTTTCAGGATGAAAAAAGGGTTGGGAACTGGGCTGAATTGAATAGCTTTTGAGACAATGAGTTTATAAAAGGACGTTTGTTCATTACTTTATAGGGAAGTGAGAGCCTGGGAACCTACTCCTGGCATACTTGACTTTTTTTTTCATTTTTGCTGTTCTAGTCTGCTAATACCATGCTATTTTCTGACTAGTGTCTTACTGCAAGTAGAGGATCCTTTATAGCGTTAACATCCGCCTCCTTTGATAGCAGGCACTTAGAAACAATTTATACATTCAGTGAAGAAGACAGGGACTAACAATTTGGTGAAGAAGGCAGGGACTAACAAAAAGGACTTATTGCCAGCCTGAGGGGAAACTCCAGGGGCAGGGAGGGGGAAGGAAATGGACAGACGACCTCTGCCTGATGTGGTTGGGAGGGCCAAGCCAAAGGCTGTGAAATGCAAGAGAAATGCACCCTCCCCAGTTCCTGACTTAATTTATGGGTGTTGAATGAGCAAACCTGGGAGCTCATAGATCATGGGTGGAACACATGAATGAGCAAACCTGGGAGCTGATTCTCTGTCTGTGACCAGCCTCACCATGTATCACAGAACTCCTGCCTTTCTGGGCTTCTGCTTGGCTGCCGCATCTTCTCCTCCTCTCCTCCTCCTCCTCGTTGCCAGCTGCCTGCATGAAGGGGAACACACTCTTCAGTTCCCTATCCCAGAACTCTCCATATAATGACACTGAAGGACAAACCACTCCTCACTGCTAGGGCAAAGTAACCTTCCTCTTCTTACTGCCCCCAGGGCTCTAACCTTTCCTGCACTGTAACACTATAAACAGCTCTTGTCCTAAATCCCTCCTCGGTTTCCTCAGTGCTATGCCCATGATGTGTAATAGCTCTGTCAAACGACAACTTCTCATTGCCCTCCTTTGCGCTTCTCCTCCTTCCCCTTCACACTGTCCATTTTCTCCAGCCTCACCTTGCAGACCAGATCCCCACCAGCCCCCTCCCTCCTGTGGGTTTCCCTCTCATCCCAGCATGGCTGAGCTTTCAGTGGATGTCTGATCTGATCCTCCCCAAAGGCAGGGAGGCACTTCCCCTTCTCTGAGCTGCCTCAACACAGGACTATTAGGGTTATTATCTACAATTGGCATGATGGCTATTAGTCAGCAGCTGTACCAATACATTGTGACATTTTTTGTCAAACGGGTTAGCGGCAAGTGAAAAATATACAGGCAGTATCTTCCAACACCCACATCTGGCATTTCTCAGGGGTGTTGCACTTCAAAGGGAAGCTGGCATTTTATTTTCACTGATTGATTCTAGATAAGGTTCATCTGAATCTTGCAAATACCCATAAACTTGCTGGCAGATCACATCGGTGTAGTCCTTGAAATATGCCAGCTGCTTCTTTGCAGCTTAGGTTTCTCCTAGCTATGGGCAGAGATGGAGTAGGAGCCAGATTTAGTCTGTGATTGCCTTTGGGTTTGTGCCTAAATACGGTCAGGCTTTGTGTCTAGGTTTGGAAGGACTGGTATCTTTTTTCACATTTTGTTCCTATACTGCTCTGATTTCAGCCTTCCTGTTCCACACATGACCTATGAGCAAATCACTTTGGATAGTCAGAGGGGGATGATCTTTGGTCTGCCTTGCCCTCACCCTTCCATACAAAGCAGGGGAGGAGGAACCACCTGATAAACAAGCTTCGCACCTGTAGCAGCTTGGTTCACCAGGCCTCGCAGCAAAAAGGCTTGCATTGTGTTCAGTTCTGGAGCCCCCAACATTAGAAGGACATGGACCAGTTGGAGAGGGTCCAGGGGAGGGCCACAAAGATGATCAGAGGGCTGGAGCACCTCTCCTATGAGGACAGGCTGAGAAAGTTGGGGCTGTTCAGCCTGGAGAAGAGGAGGCTCCAGGGAGACCTGATAGCGGTCTTCCAGTACCTAAAGGGGGCTTATAGGAAAGATGGGGAGAGGCTGTTCAGCAGGGCCTGTTGTGATAGGATGAGGGGTAATGGGTTTTAAATAGCGGGAGGTAGATTTAGATTGGATATTAGGAAAAAATTTTTACACTGAGGGTGGTAGAACACTGGTACAGGTTGCCCAGAGATGGTGGATGCCCCATCCCTGGAAACGTTCAAGGCCAGGCTGGATGAGGCTCTGAGCAACCTGATCTAGTCAGGGATGTCCCTGCTCCTTGCAGGGGGGTTGGACTGGATGACCTTTAAAGGTGCCTTCCAACCCTAACGATTCTATGAGTTTATGATCACAACACAGTTGTACTTGGCTGCAGTTGTAGATGCTCTGGGGCTTTTTCTTACGGCAGGAGCTTGGTGCTAAGGCACAAATTTTATATTAAAATGGTCCCAAATGGTCAGTATGATTCCCACTGAAAGCGTTAAGGGTTGTAACACTGCAAGGACATCTAAGCCTATATGCTTGTTGCGTTATATTTCAAACCCAATATAGCCACGTTTTCTTCTGCTACCAACTGCCAGTCACTGATGAAAGGTCACACTTGCTATGTCAATGCCTCTTTCCAGGTCTGCTGATGTTCGCCATCACACACATCCTGTACTCCTCAGCCTTCGGCATGAAGCCTTTGGACCTCAAAGCCGGCTTGTTGATGGGCCTTGTTTCCAGTTCCTGTTATGCCTTCCTGTACTCCTACCTCTCAGGTCCATTCACCTACCTGGTAGCTGTCTACATCGCCTTGATTGGCTTCATGGGCTGGCGAGCGGTTGCTGGCATGCAGCTGTGCAACGACCTCTGGACATGGACCAAGCTCTCGGCCTGCATTGGCGCGATGCTGTTCATAGTGTCAGATCTGACCATTGCACTTAACAAGTTCTGCTTTCCTGTGCCCTACTCGCGCTTCATCATCATGGCTACTTACTATGCAGCCCAAATGCTTATTGCACTGTCAGCTGTAGAGAGCAGAGATGAAGAGGACTTCAGAAAGAGGAGCTAAGTGGAGTGCCAATAGCCTGTGAACAACGTGGGTTATATCTCAGGTGCTGTAGCTGCATTCACCCCTGAGAGAGATCTCCATTTCTCTAGGCACATTGGTGATGTTGATTTTGCTTCTTTGAAGCATTACCTTTGGGGCTTTTTTTTTCAATGGCTTTCTCTGAATACAGCTTACTTCAGTGTGGAGTCCACATCAGAAAGCTTAGACTGTCCCTGCAGTAGCTACTCATTCAACTTTTCCTCTTTGGAAGCGCTGTACTACTGCATTTTACTTGTTAGTCTTGAAACTGATGCTGAATGTCTGGGAAGAGGAGGGCTGATGGGAAGGAGGTTTGGCCATGCACTGTGCTACAAGACTTGCTTTCAACAGTAGGCAGACAGGCACAGATCTCTGCTAAAGTCATAGGTAAAAAATGAATTTAACCGATGTTTGTCTCTTTTTGTGCATTACAAACTCAGTACACAAACTGGAGCTATTGCCTCTGCTGAAAAGAAGCCTACAGGTAGAGTAAAAACAGCATATCCAGATGAGAGCTGAGCTTTGGAGTCAACGACAGCATGTGGCACAGCCCCCAGCAGAACCAGGATGACAGCAAAACACCAAGCAGAGAGCAAGAGGTGCACTGACCTGCAGTGCTGTGTGCTTTGATTGTGGCTGATCAGTGCTGCAGGGCAGGTCTGTGTCGGTCGTGTGGCAGAATAGGAGTTTGGTGGGATTTCATGGATATCTCAGTAGCCAGGCCAGTGTGTTCTCCCTTGCCATGCGTGTGCAGTTATATGGTGTCTGCAGCCACTGGTGACAGTCGAGATGTAATGGGCACATGAGAAACTTTGATTTTTACAGCAGGGCTTTGAGCATGTGTCTTACCAATGTATGTCCTAATTGTCCTTAGTCCAGCAGACAGGAATCTAACCCTTATGCCTTTCTTCCCCAGTATCTTAACAAATAATATTCCATATACTCATTAAGCTTTACAGTACTACTGCTTGCATTATCTCTCTCGAATCATGTGAGCATTTCCCGTGGTCAAGGCCCTGATTTTGGATATAGACTGTTGTTGTGTTTTGCAAGCTGGTGGTAAACAATCAATTTTGCACCACTTGTTTTTGGAAAGCCCCTTTTCAGCAGAGCTTCCTGAAAAGCACCATCCTGTCTGTTCGAAGTGCCTGTGGCTTCCTCCTCCAACTCACATGGACACATGCGAGAGCCATCAGGGCTGGGAAAGCCTGCTTAATTTTGCTTCAAATTCTTTGATTGGTTCGTCTGCCCATCTGCTGAAGCAAGATTACTTCTGGCTTCCGAATCTCTTAAAAAGATACAGGAAGAGGTTGCCCTGATTTTTAATCCAAGTTCATTCATGGTCATATGGATATTTTTTCCTCTTATTTAGGATATCTAACAACAAGCCCTGTTTCTGTTTGAAACTATCTTGAAGGTGCTTTTTCCTTCTGTCCATCCTAGGGCTGCTCCTGTGGCCTAAAGATGCTCCCCTGATGGCTTGCTGTAAGACACGAGTGCACTCAGGTGTGCAGAGGAAGCTTGCTGAGGGTTTCTGCACCTCTTCAAACCTGCAGCCAAACAGGGACAACCAAAACAGACTGCATGACTCACATCCATCCATCCATACCTAGCATGCCCAGGCCATTCCAGGCGAAAGCTTGGCACTGAGTCCCTGGCACAGTTGGCAGAGCAGGAATTCCTCTTCACGAGGAGTGTAGCAGGGTCAGGGGGCAGCTCAGGAAACCCTACCAACCCTGCTAGCTTTTCCCTTGCTATTGAGAGGTGCTAAGTGGGTCTCCTGCTCCTCCCTGGCGTTGCGTGGTGGGACTGGGTGTGGAACAGGCCTTGTTTCCCTGCGACTCCTGCATTATTGCAAATGCAGCCAGTATTACATAAATCTAGGTTAACCATCCTGACCCTGTGGAGTCAGCTGCAGCTTTTCAGACAGAGATCAGAAAGGTCAGCTGCATTATTGAGAGGGAAAGCATTGTAAATAGCACAGCTCCATGTAATCTCTTCCCTTTAATGCTGTTGTGTAATATTGTCAGTATTCATTCACTGGCACACTGGGGCCTGTCTGGAGTAAACTGCTAAGGGAATTTAGAACCATAAAGCATCTTCATTCATCAGCATTGCTTTCATTCATCAGCACTGCTTATCTCCTGGCCGCAGCCTGAACCCTCCAGTGTAGCTCTCTGCGGATGTCACCTGCTGTTACTCAGCCTGACTGTTTGCAAATCTCTTCCTGCAACAGACTGACCTAGCTAAGAGGAAATCTAAACATTTGGGGAGAACCTTACCATCCTCCTAGCACGTGAGCAAATAGCACATTTCAGTCTGATTTACAGCTCCTTGTCATGGGTCAGTCCAGCACCCTCAGTCCTTAGCCGGCAGTTCTTCAGAGAAGCCTGCCGCACCCTGAGCTTCCCTTTGCTTTGCGGAAGATGCATGTGTGCTAAGTAAGCTTTATTTAAAAGTTAGAATTTTGAATGTCTCTTTCTTTTCCTCTAGAAACAAGTAGTCTTCAATTTCCTGAAGATGGCTAAGTTGCTTTTCTGCATGCTTTTTCATTTTAGCTTGCTTTGTTATCCTGCTCCACCATCAGCCACTGGATACTTGCAGAAAAGGATCTTTTAAGTGTTATTAGGAGGCCTGCCCTCTCCCCTCCGCTGGCCATCAGAGGTGCAGTTTCTGGTGGCAGAAGTCTCTGGGTGGCTGTAGCTGCACAGCAGAAACATGTGCAGCCCAAGTGGGCCGTTTGTTCCCTCGCCGTCCCCTCACCTGGAGCGGGCTGGCTGAGTTGCACCCTAGCCAGCCATGCTGGCTCCGTCCCAGTGCTGCTTCAGCCTTCACAGGAATACGAGGCAGAGCACTCAGCATACAAAGTCAGGGAGAATCCTGGCTGGCTCGGAGATTTGCCAGTGAAGGCTCTCAATCTTCAAAATCTCTCTCCTGCTCTGCATTCTTCCTTTTAATCCATATTACTGGAATGAAACAATTTTCCTGGAGACTCTTTCCTGCTGGGAAGAGACCAGCTGCTGTGGACACTGCTTTGACACAATTGTGAGTTTCATAAACCCTGAGAAACACTAAACAGTTGCTGACAGTCTATTAAATACCTTTTCTTGGGATTAAAACTGTTCCCTCAACCCCAGCAATCTTCACTTTGAAAGGGAGCAAACAACAAGTGGGAATGACCTAACTCTGGATCTTCCTGTTGTTTCTTTGCACTGTAAAATTGTGAGGTTTGATGCATTCTTCTCCTTTTCAGGGGTACAGTCTTTGAGAAGCACCTGGTCTTTGGCCCAGAGACATTACAGAGGGAGCGAAGCACCCCAGCAGTGTAGTGTGCCTGGCCCCAGTAGTATGAGCTCCTTTGCTTGCTAAGTACAGAGGCTTTTCACACTGCTGTATTCAAGCACCTCTCTGCAATTCCCGTCTGTAGTCCCCTGAGGTTACACACACAGTCTGCTTTCTTTTGCTCTCTTTCCTCTCCGTAGTTATCACCCTCCTGGAGATCCTTTGGCTCCTTATTTGGACATATTAAAGATGTAGCACATATATTTCAGCCTTCTTCACCATTTCTTTCTGTAGACAGATCCTCCTCATACAGAAATCCCAATGAAGTCAAAGAAGCAATGCTAATTCCAACTGGTTTTTAAGTACTAGTAATGATTCTTGGCTGTGCCAATCACACTGATGTCAGCAGGGTGAAGCCGGTGTAGAAATGGTGGGTTGAGAAGAACAAAGCCAGAGGATTTTAACAGCTTTACTCCTACTCTACCAAGAAAATTGCATTCGTGCTTAATACCTGGCTTCTTACTCCTCCGTAATGAGGCAACTCTGAGACTGATGATTGGTTTAAGAATTATTCTAACATGGCTTTCAAGTAGATTGCTGAAGGTTTCATGTTGTAATCAGTGGAGGTAATTGACATACTTTTACACAAGTATACAAAATTCCCAGGACAAATTTTGCAGAGTTTTGCAGTGGCTTTTGTAGAGTTTTCCAGTCGTGTAGTTTAACACTAACACCTGTATATTTCCAGCTTGCTATCGTGGTAATTTTGGGAGCTGTTCTGGAAGAAGCAGATCAAAGCAAACAGCAACTGTAAAGCTCAGTGGCGGGTGCCTCTTTCTCTCTGCTTGGTTTCTGGAAACAGAAAGTGGCTCTTTTAAGCAGAGGCATCATAACTGTGTTCTTGGGAGAGAATGGGAAGTTGCTGACTTCTGACAGAAGTCCTCCTGGGTACTTCTCCTGCCTTTTATCCATGCTTGCTCCTTTTGTTGCCTTGGGTAAGTCACTTCTTAAATTTTCTGGGGCCAGGTCCTCGTCTGGTATAAAAAGGCACAAGTGTATGAGGGTCAGTGCTATGCCAAGTTACAATAGCAGGGAAGCAGGCCCTCACCCCATTTCTAAAATGGGGATATTAGCACTTACCTACCTCACAAGGATGCTGTGATATCGATTAATGCTCAAACAGCGATTTGAAGATGTAAAGTGCTACATAAGTCCCAAGTGTTATCCTACCTTAGTGTAAAAAAATGCTTTTAGGGATCTGCAGAACTTCTCTTAAAGCATGGAATGTGTGACTACCTTTTCAATTTGCATCAGATGGAAAGCAAATGTAAAATATTTATTCATACTGTTTAACAGGATGGGCTCAGCTGCACTTGAACTCTGAGGAGGGTTTAGCTTAAAAGTCTGAACTCTGATTTCAATTTTGCAAATGGTTTTTAGTTCTTCTAAAAGCCTCAACCAAATTCTTAGATGTGAACCTTGCAACCAAATTTTGCAGCCTGGTCTTACCCCTGAGTGCTAGCTACACTAAATCTAATTCATCCAAAATACACCGCTCTCACAGTCTGCTATGGCTGTTGAAAAGAGTGGAAGAGAAAATGAAGTCACTCTGTTCAACCTGCATTCTGGAGAAGGTCAGCTAGCTTTCATGGGACAATTTGCAAAGGGATGTTTAATTTATGTGATTTTAAGTTTTACTGGCTTTAAAATCAGCAGGGAAGGAAGGCCTTGATGGAATCGATAAGGTCGGCACATCCTTCTTGAATTGCTTCCTTTTCACCTGAATCAAAGAAACAGCAGGTTCTGTAGCGAAGGAGGTGCTTGTACCACCAGTCCCTAGGGCCCAGGACAAAAGTTGATCTAGAAATACAGCTCTAAACCATCACCATATTCTCAACAAGTATAACAATGTCACTGTTCACTGATTTCAAATCTGGACCGCAGCTAGAAACTACTTGGTTCTGGTAGCACTAGTTGCTGTACAAACACAGACGAAGGCGAGGAATTACACACCAAGGAACGTGAACTGTGTACATGTGAAATGGACCATAATTTTGAAGCAGCTGCAGTAAAATCTTATCTTAATATGAACTCAGAAGCAAACACAATGCAAATTTTTTCTTTAAAATGTTTGATGGATTTTAGTTTTCTTAGTTTGGAAGAAATTTTCTCGATGTTTTTATTTTTGCTCTTATTGTAAAGAATAAAAATATGCAACTCTAGATAGACTACAAATGAAAAAATGTGGCCAGTTGGCAGGAATGCCAAAACTTCTGTGGTTTGTATTGTTTCTGTGGTGACACTACACTGCTGTAGGATGAGCTACTGGAGTAGTGTGACGGCTCAACAGTGAGGCTGAAGCACATGGCCAGTCTCATACAAGAGGGATGCAGGGGCCGAGCCACTGAGACTGCAGCGGGAGCATGACTGGGCCAATTCGGATCAGCCAAGACAGAAGGGGCATCAGGAAAGAAAAGAAACCCTTTCCTGACAGATAGAAAGCAAGAAACCAAAGCCAGCCCATTGGCCAACAGTGCTGAACCAGAGCAGAAGAACTTGACGCTTTGTTAAATAAAACTCAAAAAATCCTAGAAAACAAACAAACAGAAAAAACCAAATAAGGAAGGAAAAAGCGAATGCCATTGGGTAAGCGGTAGTTCTGCCTGGTTGAGGACACAGGCTTGCTGGTCCGTCCTGAACACTAATGTCCATGTCTTGTACCCATGCGAGCCTCTCGCTCCAACCCCTCTCCCATGCATTCCAGGCAGAGTGCTCTGAAAGATGTGATTGAAGCAGCTGCTCTCTCCTGGGGAGTCAAGCATTTTGCCACGTCTGAAAATCTCTAGCACTTACTTCCTTTACCGTGATTGTAAAGGTCACCACATGCAGTACAGCCACTTGATCTGGGATCTTTTCTTAACATATTTTTACGCTGATTTTACGATTTTAATTCTTTGTTTGGAATGTATTTTTTTTTTTTTTTCTCATTTCTCCTGTGTGTAACAGCAATTAAAAAGATTAATTTACTGGGTATTTGTACTGTGCAGATACAATGTCTCCTTGCTCATTTTCTGTTTCTGTGACGGTTTCAGCATGGAGTACGTAGCCAACTGAACCTCTGTGGCGGGCAGTGTTTTGTGCTACTGTTATGCCTATCAGTCGTGTGGCTCTGCTCTGGAGCTACCCAGCACCCCACCGAACCTGACTGGTGCTGTCAGTGTCATTGCTGTCTGGGGAACCCTAAAACACAGCCACATGCACCCCACAGAGCACATCCAACACAAACCGACCACGGCTCCTGGCTCATGTTACAACACGTCCTGGCTGCCCTGGGATGCGGAGCCCTGAAGTACACTCGCCCCTTGCTGCTACAGCCAGTCCCACGTACAATGGCTATTTGTCCACAATTCCAGGGAGAAAGCAGCTTGCTGCAAAGGGTTGCTCTGGGAAGGCCGCTCGCTGCCCAGAAATCCCAGACAAATGGCCAAGTCTGTCTTCCCCCTCGCCCCAGCAAAATTTCCAGGAGAAAACAGCAGGGTAGTATGGACCTTTTTTTTTTTCTGTTAGGGATCTGATGCCAGTTTCTTCAGCTGTTTGATGCAGTAGGACAGATATTTGGTTTCATTAATCCTGAACCCGACCATCTGTCACCAGCGGAACAGGTTTCAAGGATTTATAGCACAGAAACACAGAGTGTGTAACTGCACCCAGTCCATTAAGTGGATCTGCGTGCAGGCTTAACAGAGGATCCTTCACACTCCCCTTCTGAAACAGAGTGGCTCCTGACGTGAGAATGAATCAATACCAGGCAGAAATACCACCAAATTCTTTTCAAAGCAGCCTAAAGGGGTTAACCACTGGCAAAAGAGGGTGCCTCCTTCCTCTTTCTTTAATTTGATCTTTGACAATTCCTTTCAAAAACTTAGAGGCCTGCTGGGAGGAGCATCCTGTTTCCTCACACCTCCTTCCTAGCTCCAGATGGGACAAAGGTGGCAGAATATTCTCAGACTGAGTGTGTGTCTGTGGCTGGCTGCTGCTGTGCTTTTATTCCACAACTGGCTCCTCAAAGAATTCACTCTGAAAGAATCAGCACCAATGTGTGCGTGCGTGTGTGTATATATATATATATGCATATTTATTGATCTGTCAATCTGTTGATCCTTCAATGGTTCAGATATTCTGTAATTCCTTATCTAGTCTTGGCCACCAGCAGCGAAGTTCTTGGATCCTTCTGGATCTGAAGTTTTAACTTCTATGGCCTGCTCTTTCACAAAGTGACTCCCTCATTTGCAAAGCTGCAGACTGTATTTATTTTCTTGGTATTGCAAGGATTTAAGTACTTCAGATTTATGGCTTACTCTACATTTAGCTACAATCTGACGTAATGAAGACTAGAACGCCGCGGAGGTCCTGCTGGGCTGTCTGGACAGGTGGAGACAAAACCCAGGTCTCTTCTTGAACTCAGAAGCAGGCTTCTCATTGACCAGTGCAGAAGCAAACTGATACATAGAAGAGAGAACCGCAATCCTTGGCTCCTTTTATTACCATTAAGATACCTTAGCAAATAGTATTAGAAATATCACCTTTAATGTACACCCTGCTGTCCAAAACCACTGAGAGGGAAGGAAGACAGAAACATAGATGCTTCCCTGCTGAGCAGAAAGCCCAGTCTACCACCTGGTTTCATCAACCATTACAGAAGCCAGGGGCAGGTGCGTTTTGAGCCATGCAAAGACAAACTACACAGCCACAGCAATGCTGTTCTGCGTGCTGGACCAGGCAGAGCCCGTTCCACTAATTACATCTTGTGTTTTGACTTCTGCAAACTTTCTGTCACTGTGTCCAGGAGCCTCTTATAATCTTTTTCTTAAAAAAAGAGAAAAAAAAAAAGTGTTTTCACAGTTTTCATAGGAAGTGAACAGTTAGAGAGTTCTCATTTTTATTCTCATTTCCCTTTGTTCAGTTCATCACTGTTCTGAATAATTCACTTTGGGTCTAACAGGCTTTGTGTTCTCTGCAACCTGCCACCTCCCAGCCGCAGGAAAATGATACTCACCCCTTCTGAGCTACAACTGCAGGAAAGATGCTGTTGTGTGTCACAGAGGTGGAGCAATGCCCTATTTGTTTTTTGCAAATATTAAGAAAAAGCCTAAAACTGAAAACATGGCTAAGCAGAAGAACGCATTTGTCCTCCTTTAAAGAAGAGAGACAGAAAAGCATACAAGTATTGAGCTTGCGTGGCAATGTTTTGGTAGTGGGGAAGGCTACTGTGGCTTCTGTGAGGAGCTGCTAGAAGCTTCCTCTGTGTCTGATAGAGCCAATGCCACCTGGCACCAAGACGGACCCACTGCTGGCCAAGGCTGGGCCCATCAGCCACGGTAGTAACGCCTCTGCGATAGCATATTTAAGGAGGGGAAAAAGTTGCTGTGCAACCACGACGGTAGCTGGAGAGAGGAGTGAGAATACATGAGAGAAACAGCCCTGCAGACACCAAGGTCAGTGAAGAAGGAGGGGAAGAGGTGCTCCAGGCACGAGAGCAGAGATTCCCCTGCAGCCTGTGGTGATGACCATGGTGGAGCAGGCTGTGCCCCTGCAGCCCATGGAGGTCCATGGAGGAGCAGAGATCCACCTGCAGCCTGTGAAGGACCCCACGCTGGGGCAGGTGGATGCCTGAAGGAGGCTGTGGCCCTGGGGGAAGCTCATGCTGGAGCAGGCTCCTTGCAGCACCTGTGGAAAGAGGAAGCCACGCTGGAGCAGGTTTGCTGGCAGGGCTTGTGACCCTGCGGGGGACCACGCTGGAGCAGTCTCTTCCTGAAGGACTGCACGCCATGGAAGGGACCCACGCTGGAGTATTTTGTGAAGAACTGCAGCTCGTGGGAAGGCATCACACTGGAGCAGTTCCTGGAGGACTGTCTCCTGTGGGAGGGACCCTACACTAGAGCAGGGGAAGAGTGTGAGGAGTCCTCCCCCTGAGGAGGAAGGAGAGACAGAGAGAATGTGTGATGAACTGACCGCAACCCCCATTCCTCATACCCCTGCACCACTGGCAGGAGGAAGTAGAGAAATCGTGAATAAAGTTGAGCCCAGGAAGAAGGACGGGGTGGCAGGAAGTTGTTTTAAGAGTTGGTTTTTATTTCTCATCACCCTATCCTGATTTGATTGGTCATACATTAAACTAATCTCCCCAAGTCAACTCTGTTGTGCCTGTGACTGTAATTGGTGAGTGATCTCTCCCTGCCCGTATCTCAACCCACAAGCCTTTTGCTATATTTTCTCTCCCCTGGCCAGCTGAGGAGGGGGAGCAATAGAGTGACTTTGGTGGGCACCTGGTGTCCAGCCACGGTCAGCCCACCAAAATACATTGAGTGGAGACAACTATTTGAGAAACATAGATTTAGCTCCCATGGAATCAGCATAGAAATCGGCAACTGCACAGCTATTTGAATCAGCAGATTTGCGCATCCCTTAGATCACGCCTTACTCCTTTCCCTCAGGGCAACCTGTCACCAAGTAAAGACCATTGAAAGTTTCTAAAAAAAAGTCCCTAAAGAAAGTCTTTCAAGTCCTGGTCTGAAGGAGCTCCTGGCCTAATGAAGAGCACTTTCACACAAGGTATGATGTCCTCCAACCTACAGCACCTGACTCCAGGCAGTAACTACCCCTCTTCCAGAGCTAAAATCAGCAAGAATATAGTTCCTGACATCTAAAATGAACCTGCAGTTAAGCGCAATTTGAAGTGAATTCCTTATTCCCTAAAGTCAGTTTTACAGTCTCTTATCCTGGCTCCTTCTCTCTCAGCAGCAAATAGCCCTGGCAGCAGAGACTCTCCCAAGAGACTGCCCAGGTCAAGGTAAGGAGGAGCCTCAGGAGGCCTCAGAAATAGGCTCCTATTAAGGAATGTGCATATAAATCAGCACCTCACCCACACAGTACTTTTGCAAGCCTTGTTCCTTAGCCAGCTCTGCTTATGAACCAGCTGCTTTGAATACCTTTGAAGAGGTATGTTCCTACTGTAACAGTCCTCACCTCAACAACCTCTGTGTGGGAAGGCAGAAGGTAAGTCCCAATCAGATCTCCGAGGGGATAAAAAGCTGTTCTTGTGCCCCTCAGGCCTGCCTGCCCTCCCTGAACCTAGGTGAGAAGTGCTGCCAGGGTTCCCCTTGGGTCAGCCTGGCTGGCAGTGATGCCAGGCCAGGGAAAGCTTCCAGTGATTTTAGGGGCTAGGAAACGGTCTTCCAGCTGTGGCTTGAAACTGTGGCTTCAGGCAGGAGCGTATTGGGGAGTGTGGGAAGTGGGAGACCAAATAACACCAGAATTCTTAAAAAATGATAAAGAACTGCCTTCATTCTTTTAGGCAGGCAGTGCCTGGCTCCCATGAAAGACGTGTTGCGTGTATCCTACACACAGATAAATTTGCTTGAAAATCAGAGCAGGAAACCCAGCATGCACATCCTTTCCTTCCGCAGACCCACGCTGAGCTACTTCCACATTAGCAGAGAGAACCAAACTCTGGGAGGGGGGTGCTCAGCAGTTGTCAGCAGCCTGTCCAGAAGCAATGATCACAGCCAAAATAACCTTAAAAGACCTTTCCAAATATAGTCCCTCATAATTGGTGCTGTATCAGTTTCATTTCAAGCTGTGTCTGGCAGCGTCTCTCTCTTGTTCCCTTTAAGACAACATCAACAGGTCCTGAGGCACCAGGGCCTTTCTCTAGAAGGAAAGAACGGGGGAAATGTTCTTCAGTGCCATGACAGACAAAAGGATGGAGAATTCTTGCTTTCAAATATTTAACCTTGAAGGCTCCCTAATTAATCAGTCACAAGAAGCTCACAAGGAGGGTGAGCTTACCAGGGGCTGATGAAACTCACAGGATACAGCTGTTGTAAGGCAGTGCTGTACCTATTGTAAGACCCCTCCGCAAGCTCTAAGTTTGGGCATGGAGACATGGGGAAACCATGCGTGGGCTGTGGGTTAATGTTAGTAAAACCTCATCCCATGTACCTGGAAATGTTCAGTCTCACAGGAGCAATTTGAGCCAGCTGGAACCAAGCTGTGTGTTATAACCTGATTTAAAACTTCACTGGGTGCTTCCAGCATGGGGAAAAAATAGAAAAGGGAGAGGTGAATACGAAATGTCTGATGTTTTTCCTTCTGTGTCTTGGAAATTTTTACTAGCTTTCATACAATGTTGGCAAAATCCTGCCATTTCACAAAAGAACAGATTTACCCAGTGCAGTGTCTGTGGTATCTCCAAAACAGCACAAAGCTCTTGTCAGAATGCATCGGTTGACTGCTTGGAGGTGTTAAGTATGCCACAGGTGCAGGGCAAGCCTGGTTGGGGACTCAGAAATGGCCATATTTGCTTCTGAGCCATCTAGGGAATTCATGTGACCTGCTAGCCAAAATATGCCATTTTAAGGGATCCAAAACTGCCTTCAAGCAACTGAAGACAAATCTCAGTGACTTCAGAGGAAGACAAAGTCAGACTTAGGCTGTTTTTCGGATATGAAGGTAAGTTCTCACAGTGTGGCCCTTGCAGCTCCAGCTACAGACTAAACAATCTCATCCTCTGTGGAGAAGGACAAGAGCCAAACTAGCTCAGAGAAGCATGATCCACAGTGCCAGTTCCAGTTAAGTGCACTTGCCCTGGATAATAGCAACGTGTAAACTGTACTCAGAGACATGAAATCTACGGCTACTCAACATGGAGGGAATCATAGAATGGTTTGGGTTGGAAGGGAACTTTAGAGGTCATCTAGTCCAACCTCCTTACAGTAAGCAGTGACACCTTCAACTAGATCCAGTTGCTCAGAGCCCCATCCAACCTGGTCTTGAATGTTTCCAGGGATGGGGCATCCACCACCTCTCTGGGCAACCTGTGCCAGTGCTTCACTACCCTCATCGTAAAAAAAATTCTTCCTTATATCTAGTCTGAATCTACCCTCTTTTAGTTTAAAACCATTACTCCTTGTCCTGTCACAACAGGCCCTGCTAAAAAGCTTCTCTTTCATCTTTCTTACAGGCCTCCTTTAGGTACTGGAAGACCGCTACAGGGTCTCCCTGGAGCCTTCTCTTCTCCAGGCTGAACAGCCCCAACTCTCTCAACCTTTCTTCATAGGAAAGGTGCTCCAGCCCCCTGATCATCTTCATGGCCTCCTCTGGACCCTCTCCAACTGGTCCACACCCTTCTTATGTTGGGGGCTCCAGAGCTGGATGCAGTACTCCAGGTGGGGTCTCAGAAGAGCAGAGTAGAGGGGGAGAATCAGCTCCCTCAACCTCCTGGTCACGCTTCTTTTGATGCAGCCCAGGATGCGGTTGACTTTCTGGGCTGTGAGTGCACGTTGCTGCATCATATCCAGAATCACCCCCAACAAATCTTACTGGCTGCAAATCTTACTTAAGAAAGATGATCAGCTTGCAGCCGCAAGTTCTAGGGATCATAAGCAGACAGATGCTACACAACTTAGGCTTGGATGTGGTGCTCATATTGCCCTTTTACAGGGTCACCGTTGAGTGGGGGTTGCTGATGAAAGCACAGCTCATGGTGCAGTCGTTGCCATGACTCCATGCTGTGGCTCTTCAGTGTGGTGATGAAATGGGAAGCACAGTCCTTCCTGGGATGCTCCATCTTGAAGTCAAAACTCTCTGTGGAGAACAGTTATGGGTTGCTCTGCACTGAACTGTCTGTTGCACACGCGAACATGCAAACACAGAGCCAGCACCATCAAGACAGAGTCCTCTCCTGCAGGAGTACAAATCCAAAGAGCGTGGGTATGACGTTTCATAACATGTGCCTTCTTTCCCACCAAGGAAAACTCAGGGAGAAGGGAGAATGAACACTGCATTACTCTCAGCATCTGACCAGCATACCTATCTCAACATGTAAACAAATACAAACTGGAAAGCAAGAGAGGAAGGAATCAGAAATCTCATTCTCCCATTAATCTGCTATGCAACTGTAAGCAAGCAATTAATTTCTTTGTTTCTTGGTCTGCAACTAAGGTGTCAGGTTTTTGCGCTATGGGGATATATCAATGCCGTTTCTCACTAATGCCATTAAATTGTAAAGTGCTTTTGGATACTTGGCTCCCAAGGCACTTTAGAAATGCATGATTAAATTACACTCAAGTATAAACCAAAGCAGGTGATCTTGTAAAGGAAGGGATATTGCTCTGCTGGTGTTGCTCTCGGGCATTAACAGTCTACAGAATGCTCTGGGGGAATCAAGGGTAACCGCATGTGCAATTTGATCTCCAGTGTCCACTGCAGATCTTCCATTTTCAGCACGTATTTAAACACATTTCTTGAAGCCTTTATTATCTCCTTTTGCATTGGCATGGGGTCCAATCAGGTAAATCCCCTGGATCCTAAATGTAGCGTTGTATGGCAGAATTCTCTTATGAGGCCTCATTCTCAAAAAACAGCTTATTTCCTCCTTATCCTTCAGAGTTTTTCTACTGTCTCTCAGGTTTGTGCAAATAAACCTTGTGACTTGCCATTTATAATGAAGAACAGGAAATCTGTTCACATCTGCTTGTGTTCTGCTGTCCTACCTGAAGACAGCTGGGCTGTTATCAAGGGAATGCACTGTGAGGCACAATCAACCTAGCTTTCCTCCATTTATTGCTCTTCTATACTCGTCTACGTAGACAGAAATTCCTGAAGTTATTTCAGACTCTGTAAAATCCAGGCCTAGAGTACTTCCACACAAGAACACGACTACCACATCACTGGAAGTGCTCTTTTTCAGGTGCACATGTAGCTGAAGTAACATACCTACAATGTTACATCAGCCAAGGAAAGCTGATTGTTAAATGCAAATACACCATCAACAGCTTAGTGATGAGCACCTATTCAGGACAATTTCAGGTGAGGCAGGTGGAACAGGAACACTTAAAAATAGTTCATGTAAAAAGTGAATGAGAACCAAGAAAAAGAAGAGGCAGACTTAATGCCTTGTTAGATGATTTTAGCGTCCCCCTACCACAAACAATTTTGTATGATGTCTGTTTCTTGTAGGACTTCTACTCTTCAGTACAGTACTGCATGTTGCCATTCCACACCAGAGAAGTAAGTTTGGTGCCTGCAGTCTCTCTGGGATTTTTTGCTGTTTCTCTATTTGGTAATGTGGTAACAAAGCCGTGCTGCATGGACTGGTTGTGTAGTTCCAAAGTAGAGACTGAGGAGAGAAACAACCAATTTTTTTTTTTTATCAGTCACTTGGATGTTGCCTTCTGAGACACCCTCAGTTAAGCCTGAATGTTTTTTCTACTCTACAGGAATCAGCATATATATCGTGACTCAAGAATCATGCATCTTTTCTTGCTGGTGTTGCTGCTACTGAGAGCAGTCAGCACCACACTTTGTTACCTGAGAGTATCTTAGACATAAAAAGTCTGAATTTACTAATCAATATTTAAGCAAAAGTCCTAAACAATAAATACTTAAATATTTTGCTACCTCAAATAGTAAGCTATCTAGGGATTTCATGGCAGGTCATGATACCTTCATTCTCAAGACCCAAGTAGTGTCTTTGAAGCATGACCTCTGATAATACTATTTCAACTTTAGCATGCTGACATCTGACTGTTCATCCCCTTCAAACTGAGCACCTGAAAGAATTATAATCCTGTCTCAGTACCACTGAACTTACAACAAACAAGCATTTCAAACATGATGGTGTATTTGCTGTGGTACCCATACTGAGACTACAGTATCCATGACAGAAATCAGAGAATCTTCCAACAGTGACCTCTGTAATCACATGTGAGATGTGATGCAAGAGGTCAGATGGTGGGAGAAACAACTCTGTTATGCCTGACATACTCATTCAGGGGATAGCTCAACAAGAAGGATGGCAGAATTATTTTAATTTGGCTCAAGGACTGCACAGCCTGTGCTGCTCTCCATCTCCTCTCAGCACCTCTGAAAACTCACAAAAAGAAGCAGCTGTGATGCTAAATGTTCCTTTGTGCAAGACGAGTTTGATAACCCTTTACAAAATGAGGTCTGTTTTAAAAACACAAGAAAGTAACAGCTGATAGATGGGAGTTCCAGCTGAGCAGATACTGCAGGTCTTACCTGAAGGTGGCACTGCTAGAATTCCTTCCTGTAACTCCACTGCTTCTCCCACACCAGCTTCATTCACAGCTTGGGTTCAGAAGTAGTATTTGTCTCTCCTGCAAGCCTCCCACGGTGTAAGTGGTATTAGAGGTAGGGATCTTGGTGCACTTTGTCGATTTCTTTATGTCCTCAGTTCACGTCTCCAGTATGTATCCTAACAGCACACCTCTCTGGCTTGGCTCTTGCCAGGCTAAGGAAATGCTGGAGCAAGAAAAATCCATCACCATCAGCAGTCCTGGAGGCTCTGCAACAGCAGGAGAGCTGTGATACACTGCTCTACCCCGAGGCCTATGCTTGCATATGTGATTACAGAGCTGTTCCTATTTTAAGATGCTGAACCTGCAACGTTTTAGGGTAAAAGGAGCCTTAATAAACACAGAGCAAATTCTGTCCAAGAAAAAAAATGCAGTTCCTAACATGGCACTTACATGTAGATCCTGTTCCAAGGCTGGCCATTTATGAAAAATCCTCACATTTGACATGGCACCATCTAAATTCAGCTTGGAAAGGGCACCTTCTACAAGCACTGACCACCACTTATTCTCTACGTGTTTTTGGGAGAGGTATCTATCTACATATTAAAGGTTTTCTTCTGTCTTTTCCTAGCTGACTGGTGAGCTCTGCAGTACATTTCCTATAAACCTGCCTTGTATGGCCTTGAGTGCCTTCTGTCTCTTCTTGTTTAATAAATTCCTCTTACAGTCCTGTGTAAAGTGGTCAGGTGCTATCTGCACTGCTTGGATTACTGAATTTGCTTGCTAGCTTGCAAAATCCTGTTAATGTTCTTCAAATTTATTTGCCAAAGATTACAGTATCCCTAATTAATAATCATTTTTGAAAATACAGATCTTGCTTTTTGCTCTTTAGTCCACCTTGCAGCAGTCTACTTATAGCTCCATAATACATAAGGAGAGCAAAAGATGGAATATTAAAAAACATCTGTACATTTTTAATCAAATGAAGAGGGAGTTCTGTATCCGAATCCACGTTCTACTCTGAAAGTCTCAGCTAAAATGCAATGGCCCACCCCCGGCCCAAAACGCAAAAGTCAACTAGTGCAGCACGCCATGACAGACTTGATGCCAATGGCTTTTATACAGAACACTCCTACGAGCGCACTGGGTCACAAGGAACACGGTGCACAGGGACAGTACATATTCTCTTAGGCCTAATGTAGAATAATGCAAGTCTTCAATAGGAGAAGAATCATCACTTCAGGCTTTAAATTTTTTGGTGTGTTTTTTTTGATGTAAAGGAACTTGAATGCTTTCCCATCTGAGTAACTATTTAACCCCAAGACTCTCAACTACTACAAGGAATTCTCTAACTTTTTAGCTATACTGGCTTCAACACTTGGCCAGGTTTTTTTTAAATAATGTGATGCTACTGAGACCCACTCCTGTATCTATGACAAGATCCCAACAATGGTTTAAGCTATTTATTGATGGCTTCTGACAGCCTCTCGTTTTTAAAATGCATTAGTTATATGGTGATATAAAGTAAGAATTCTCCATAACTGGCACAAAATAAAGTCTGCCCATTTCAGCCTTTCTGAGGCTACTGTAATCCTTTAAAATTTGTTTGTGATTTTGATCAGTCCAGAACTAGGCACAAATTCTCTACTACTAAAAATCCAGTCTTAAAAGAAAAGAATGTAAGCGACTTTCACGAATTCCACAAGAGTTTTCTTTTAAAAGGGTTGATGGGGGATTGATGAAAGGAGCATACTACCACGTATGAAACTATTTTCTGTCATACATTAGGACCTTTGGCAACCTACACATGCACATTAAACACTAAAGGTATCTACACCTTAGAGCACCACTATCATGTTGATCTGTGCTGTTTGCATATACTCAGTTCCTCCCAGGTGGGAATCTCTTACTGTGTCCTTATCTTAATAGTTACACCTTTTAAGTGAATCGTATCACACTTTCAGGCACTTGTAACATAATTACTTTTACAGCCAACAGTATTAAGGCCTGCCTTAATCTTTAGTTAAGCTGTAAACACAATGCAGTTCATTACACCGAGTCAGGCTGGAATTTGCCACATACAATTCAGATCACACACATGTTTAGGAAAACTAGACATTAAACAGTGAAAGAAACATGCTGATGGGATCAGCATGTTTGCAACAAGAGGTTGAGGCATGCTGAGAAGTTCAGGGCCTGCATGGTTCACAGCTATCACCTGGAACGCATTCTGTATCCTCCAGAAAATCATCCACTTTGAATCTGGTACCTAGAGACACACATGTTGCAATTACACAACTCTCTGGTCACCCATAGAAGTGTTCCCAAGTGGCCGCTATTTTTGTTTTTTTTTTAAATTGTTTTTGGACTGAGATAAACCAAGAAGAAATTTCTGCTCACACACTGTTGGAGAACAATGCATAATTTGCTTTCGCCTAGATTATGGTCGATAGCCTGGCATAATCATACATGCTGGGGAAAAATACCTTCATGTCTTGCTCCCACTGACTTCAATGGGATTTCCCATGGTGTAACAAATTCAGTAGAGTGACCAAGGTTTCCACAATCTAGCCTTCAAGCAAGGTTAAACTTCCATTCAATTTTGAAAAAAAACCTGGAATTGAACAATTTGTCTTAAAAAGCGTTTCCATTATTTACCATAAGTATTATTGGTCCCTTAAGGAAGATATTTTTTGATAGCGTGATTGATTGTAACTTAATTAATATGAAGGTCAACACTTTGAATGAGACATAGGAAAGAATCCAAGGAAGAACGAAAATATTAACAGATAAGGAAAAGCAAAAGTCTCGTTAGTCAGATGCTGCTGCTGATAGGAACACTCCCATGTGTTATACAAGCTGTGCTAAGCATGGATCATATGGTTGCTATCTGATGGATACAACAAAATCAGTCACTTGTTTAATTCATTTCTGGTCTAAGTCAGGGAATAGTAGTCAAATTTAGGTAGGGAGAAATGTAAAATATAGATGCTTGAAATTAGGTGTGACTTTCAGAGGTGCTGAGTGTTCTGCTTGGAACAGTGTATGTCAAAATACGTATCTTGCTAGATGTTATGATGAAATTATCATTGATTAATCAATACTCTGCTTTATATTCAAAGCTTGTCTAACTTCTCTTCTGCCTACATAAAACAGATAATAATCTTGGTCTGACTAGACTGGCTCCTTGGTGATTGGGACACAAAAAAGATTGCCGCTCTTCTTCCTTTTTTCTATGATGTAATCTTGCACTCGGAAGCTGCCACCCTGGGCTGGGGAGTTCCAGGTGATGATGATGACAGCTTCTTTCCTGACATCTACAACTTGAGGCTAAGACACTTTTATCAGAGGCTCTACACAGACGAAAATCAAATTAGTACAGTACAGTCAGAATTCACTGACTCCAAATTGTGTGTGTGTATAAATATATATATGCATGTATGTATAGCAAGAAGTCAAGGAGGGTCACTTGTATGTTTAGGTTTATTAATGGCCACAACCTTTTTTCCAAAGACTTTCTTTGCCATCTACTTCCCTTTGTCATTTCAAATGTTGGAACATTTCAATTCTTGCACTTATTCAAAAAAATGAGCTCTTTCTGTGATACATTACAGAGCAGCTTAGAAATGCCAACCTCAATCCATAGGAAGCTTGGACAAAAATGCAAAGTTTTAGATGAAAAATTTTATATATTACTTCAAGTTGGTTGTTTTCTTTCTGAAATGTTTCAATAGGCCAGACTTTGTTTGCACTGTATCTTCTGTGATACACTCTGGTCTTGGGGAAAGGGGACTACAAATCCCCTTTCACTGGGGATCCCAGTCCACAAAGGAAAAATAGGAACAAGAGGTACTCAAACGGGAACTCCCAGAAGATAGTTCAGCAGTTTTCTAACCAAGCTAGTTTCTGGCTGACATATTTTCTTTCTGGCCACAAACCAAAATGTTTTTAAGCATTCCCTTTTACATTATCTTCTCTCCTCCCCCACAATATTTTCCAGAGAAAGCCACTTTTCATTTCTGCTGTATCCCACTAAGCTTACGTAACTCACACTGGAACAGTGTGTTAGTCAGTCCTCTCTTGTGGCTACTCCACGTTGAGGAGTTTCCAAGTCCACAAACACTTGCAGTGAAAGGACCTGGCTATTTGATCCTGGATATCAGCCTAAGCACAAAGCAGCTTCTAAACTCTGTCCTTGGAATTTGTCTCGTGAAGCACAGGGGACAGTGTTCTTTTGGGGACTGGCAAGCAGGAAGAGGACAAAAACGATGGGAGGCAGGACTGTGAAACCACATTAAAAACAGCTGGCTAATAGGTTCTCCAGAAAAAATTTCTTCTGTTTCCAGGGGCTTGATGAGGCCCTCAGAGCTGATGACACGTATTCTGAATTAGTAGGTTTTCCCTTCCTCGACTTTAACCATAGCAAATGTGGTGTAGTTACTCTCCACCACCCCTACTTTGATCCACAGTTTTTTCTCCAGCCATCCTCCTCTTGATGACAAAGTGAGTCATTTGTTTTTCCCCATTGCCTTTGGGTGCTTTCCATATAATTTTACATTTTCCCCATGTGTTGCAGGAACTCTGCTTTCCCCGGTAGGAGCTTTGGTTTGTCTGCAGTGTGAGCAGCTGACCAGAGTGACATGGAGGACTACTACTTAGAGGGTCATATCCTCTCGTGGTGTAAATCGGTGTAAATTACAGCAAAGCTAAACTGACTTGAATCACTTGATTTGATAACTCAGAGTCTGCCCCACTGCAAGATTTTTAAAGAGAAAATCTGAATTACAGTGTCTGTAACCAAACTTATCTACCAGTGATTGTACTACCAATGAAGCTGAGGTAAGGATTGCCAGAAGCTGAGCCACAGTGATTTTTCAGATTCAGCATAATGGCTCCACTGCCTTCTCTCACACAGGTTTTGATTGTGAGTAACGCAATCACTGGCTTTCTCCATCACCACTGTCTCTTTGTCACCTCAATACCATCTTTGAACCATGGGACTTCGGACATTAGCTTTGCCTTGAAAGGCACTTTGATGCTTCCTGTATGCTTAGTCTTCACAGTAAAGCTGTGTGCAGCAAAAACCTCGAGGACAGATTCTTCAACAACAGGAGAATCTGGGAAGAACAGAAGAAATCTGGAAGCTACAGCTGCAAATATAGCTTGACATCTTTCTTATCCCAGAAAAGGTGGTCCAAAGCTGGGCCCTTCATACACTCCTTCATGTTTTTACTATAAGAATTCTGTATTTTGTGAAAGTCTTCAGGGACACTCAAAATCTTCATCGTGTTTTGATGCAGTTAATTTAGTTCTGTTTCTTGTACAGGGAGCTGGCTGACTCCTTTAGTTGTTCAGCTCAGCAGAAAAAGAGGGACCTTTTGGAAACAGCAAGCCCCAAAGCTCCTCACTTCCCTAGCGCCTGTAGATTTGATTCCAAGCAGTTTCTAAGTTTTGCAAGGCACAAGGAGCAGCCCTTTGTGCTGTTCTTCCCTAAGCCCACACTGGGATATGAATGTATGATCATGATAAAGATAATAGAACCGAAGTTAGGTACTGCTTGTTAAAAAAAAAAAATAAGCTCCCTCATTTGGTCCAGAGTAATATGGGGAAATGATAAGGATGTCCTGCACACAATAAAGAAAAATAACCATGTTCCTAAACATAGCCGGTGTTTTTCCTTTTCTTTTTGTCACACAATGTGTATGTTTAGAAATTCCAGTCTTCTGCTGAAAGTCATAAAAAGGCAATAAAAAATATTTTGGACTGCAAGAAAATCATCCCTCCCTATAACGAATCTTTGCCACGAACGGGTTTTTACTGCAAGACAGGTACGATAAATACCCAGTGTGGCAGACACAGCATCCTTCCTGCTGTCCGGGCAGCGCTATCTGTCCGCCTTGCCCCCACTCAGGGGACAGGAGGAGGGTGACCGCATCCCACAGACCATCGGAGATTCCATCCGGCGCCACCTGGCTGCCGAGAGCTGAGCAATACACACATTTATACATTTATAGCTATAATTTCAGAAAAGGTGTTTTTCTTGTTGCTCATGACAACGATGGTTGAAATAAAGGCTCAGGCCAAAATTCTTGATCACTGATTTATAAACACAGAAACCTCTGCTTAGTCACTTATAAACAACCAGTACAACTGTTCAATTTTCTCCCCTCAGGGAAAATAAGAAGAAAGAAGAGGTTTTGCTCATGCGCACAGATAAGCCTGTAAAATGGTCCAGGCCCAGGTAAGAAGCACTGATTCTGCAAGTGTTTGTGTACGCCTGGTAAACAGCAATACGGAGACGGGGTGGCTACTTCCAGTGGCAACTCTTGCTCCACTCTCTGCCCCCTTGGCTCTGAACATCTACCTCCCTTCACACTCCTCTCCCATTCTGTCAATGATGAGTTTGTGGATGGCTCCCTGCTTCACTACCCCGATCCTTTTCACGTCCCTCACAAGACGACTGAGGAAACAACCCACATTGCAACAAACCACCTCCAACCCTGTCTCGCGATCTTCTGATCAGAGCTTCCTGCTTTAAGATGACTACGCAGTCAGAATTTCTAGCTCCTACTCTTGTAAAATGCTCTGTGATCTATGGACAGAACAAATTCAGTGCTACGTGGATAGCGATCTGCGCATCTGCCTAGATGAGCCACATTGCATGCTAATGCACACCCTTCGTTACATGCCAAGGATACCTTCACAGATTAATTTGAAAATCAGAGACTGGGAAAGGGAGAAGGGTGGAGCATGAGAAGCCAACCTTGTGGGAAAAAATGTGAGTCTACAGGCTGAAAAAATGGGTTAGCAAATGTGAAAGCATCTTTACAGGAGACTGGGAAGGAAAATTTTGAAAAAGCCAAAACTTAGTAAGACTGAGGCTGTAGTAGACTGAGAAAGATTAGATTTGTTCTTGTCTGATCTGTCCATCTGTTTGTCCTTAGTCAGAAGCCCATTATTAACACCAGGCCAAGTCCCACCGTAGCTATTTGGAGAAAACTTCCCACTAGGGTTTTGCAGCCTTTCATTATACTGATGATACCATCGGCATTTTACCTCATTGCCATCCTTAAGCCATGTTCCTTCCACCTTCGCATCATTCAGTACTGTAAGAGCTTGGCAAGATCCCCAATTAGAGCATCAACATCACACAAATACTCTTCATGGTTGCAAATGTCTCTGGAAGAAATCCCAGTGGAAGCAAGTGAACAGAAAAACTGTGCAGAATGATTGTCAATGAACACTTCAAACACCAAGAAGGTATTTAACAGCAGGGAGACCTCCTAACAAAATGGTCAGGCCCTCAGGATGAAAGCAGTTTAGGGAACTGGACATCCTGAGAAAAAAGTGGGGTGGAGAAAGGCTTTTCCTAAGTAGTTTTTGCCCTTCTTTATGTGTGTTCATTGAAGGGAATGCAGCTATAGAAACCCAAAAGCTGAAGCACAAAACAGCCTCTTGGTACTGCTCCAAACCTTTAGCTGGTCCAGAGGAGCTGTCAAATCAGCCGAACAGTTCCTCTACTGCCTACATAATATTTGCATCTGAACCTGAATTTTGCACGGGGAAAGAAGAATCTGTAACTGAGGCAACTAGATCGCAACTGCAGTGTGCACAGGAGTCAGAGGCAGTTCAGCCACAGCTTTCCAGGTTACCTCTGCCACAGAAGTGGTTTCTGTCTCAGAGGAGTGGTCAGAGAAGGCCTCTGCCCCACACTGTCACTTCAGTCCAGCTTGGCCGTGGCCCACAGAGGGCACTCCCAAACCAGGACTGGTACCCAGCCTCCAGGAGCCAGGGCTTCCTCGCTCACTGCCAGCCACACTCAACCCTGGCCACAGAATCATCACCAGGCTTCACACCTGGAAAGCACAGGGCTGGGGATGCCATTGGGAAACCACTCCCTTCTGTTCTGTTTTGGGAAAACAATATGAGAAATACATGGCCAAAATGCATCTAAGGGAGTGGCCTCCACCCAGGTCTGTACACCAGGACAGGGTTTGCAGGGCGTCACCTGACACAGAAAATGCAGGACTACTAGAAGAGACCAGCCTCAGAGAGACATCTGTCAGAGGTGAGCACTAGGGCAAATCAATCTTCTGAGTGAGAAAATTTGCTTAATGTCACAGCAGAGCTTCTTTTACCCCCTGAAGTTTCCTTCATACCATCCTACCAACTGAATAGTCACTTGTTCCTGAACCTGGGAGGGATCACTAGCATAATTTTGTCCTCCTTCCATGCAGTTAATTTTAAAACGGTCTTAAAATATTGCACTTCTCATGGAAGGCACTTGGGCACAGTTCAAAGCTGGGCCACATCTAACAGAAGTAATCTCATGTACTAACAGCCACCAAAATCCACACCATAACTTTGAAATTATTTTCCAGCCTATGCTGAGAGCACGAAGTTAAGCTTTCCAACTTTTTTCCCTGCTCTTAACAGCCTTGTGTCTTTCTATCAGGATCATAGACATAAGTTTACAGCATCAATAATGCTACTGCAAAATTAATTCACAAAACAAGTGTGATATTAAATATTTACCAGCCTCATGTTGTGCTGCTGGTCCTCAGTAGACTGCAGTCAAATGTCCCAAGGATTGCTTTAAAGAATCAAGATAAAAATTCATTAGGACAATCTTGATTAAAACAAAAAACAAGGTTCACTTTACCAGGCTGGTTTAGGTGACACATGTAAGGACTTAAATGGATGATTTACTGCTTTATGCTTCTACTGTTTTATGCAGCAAAGGAAAGTCCTTAATTATTATCTGCATGCTACCAAGAGGGGGCACAGACTAATGGCTTATTCCGTGTTAAACAATAAATAGACTGCAGAGCAGTGTTACCTCACATCAGTTTCCTAGCTGTTGTACCAAAGCAGCACTTCTCTGCAGAGTTCACTGAAGAACAGTGTAAATTCCTCTCCTCTTCCTCTTGAGCCATTCACATTTGCCTTCCACAGTTACACTGGTACGGCTGTACTGCTCATTAGGGTCACTGTCTTGCATAGCCTGTGATTGTCGTTCAGTCTCCTGAGTCGCTCAGCTCAGCAGCATTGATGATAAGCTCTGCTCTCTTCCCCTGTTCTTCATGCTGTACTGAGGAGACCTCTCAACCACTTGTCCATTCTATACCCCCTTCAGGGTGACATGTTCAGAAGTCAGCACACACTCCAGGGAGGCTTTTCCTTTCTTTTTCACTTGGGTGTTTTTGAGATTGTTGATGAACTGAATTGGAACCCCTAGGAAAGTGGTTGGCAAGAAAAAATGACACATGCCAGCAAGCACCTTACAAATTAAAACAGACGGTTTTGCCTTTGCGGGATATAATACAGGCTCCTGTGCAGGAGATTCCAGGCTTGGGACCTTACTTCCAGTGTCAAAATGAGGTCTTGATGCTCCTCTGCACGCCTGTCCACAGACTGCCTTTATAAGACTGCGGCTCCCTTTTTTTTTCAGCCCAAGCTCTGGGGCTTTGTGTTTTAGCTTTATTGATTTTGCAGCTCAAATCCTGCTATCTTGCATTTGATCCACCCACTGCACAAAGACGCTCAATGAAGACCAAAGTGTTCTGCACTAGATTTCCAGTCTCAATACTGAGTTCATTAAAGTCACTGGACAGATGTAACTTGACTTTCATAATGTGGGGCAATCCACCATCAGACATAATGATTTCATACTTATCATCCCACTCAACCCTTCCCCATTGAACTCTTAGGTGAAGTTTTGCACTTTCTTTAGGAGGTGGAATTCAAACACTGCTGTCTGTCTTTCAGTTACTCTCAGTGGTTTCAGTTCTGTGTAGAGTTAGGGGTTCACCTGTTAAAATACCAAAAAGACAAGTACTAATTCTCTTATGCTTGGTTTCTAATCTCAGATTTCCTATACTAAATAGCTAGACTTCAGTGAAGTTTTGATTTCTTTCTTGAGTGGTAGCAGAAAGATCAATTCGCTCCTTCTACTTCAGTAGAAATTAAGCTAACTACAGTTCATAATGTTCAGTAAAAGTTGTAGGTAATCCTACAAAGCTGATTACCAACAGACACACTGCTTTTCTCTTCAGTTCTTCTGTCTTTGCTTTGTTTTTTTCCCCTCTTTTTTACTGTAGGTCATTGTAAAGTAAATGGCTTCAGGACATCTAAAAGCACACCTGGAACCATTTGGCAAGCTGAAGGAGGACTGACCTCTTCTTGCATTGTCTGTCACAGTGCCGCAGTGCCTGGCACAGGATCACTATTTGGCTTACGAAAGGTAATATACCACACCACCAAACAGCCTGTGCCCAAGCCCTGCTAAGGGCTTGATCAAAAAGACAAGCATTATACTTAAAGAATGGTACTTATGCCAAAGCTTATCTTGAAGAGATGGTCCTACTACAATAAAAGGTCAGGCAGGTGGGCAGCAGCACTTTTACTTAGCATTGATTTAAAGCAAGTCTGCTGTATAAAATGTGGTTGGTTTTCTTTCAAACAGAAGGCACACATTTGGCTGGTTGTAGGAAGCATATACAGATGAAAAAAGATCGTTGTCGTTATGCCCAGATGCCCAGACCCATCTACTCACTCCCAAGTCCCGTAACATCGTTTGAGCAAAGTTCACTTCCACTAAAAGGAGAACGCCAAGGTGCATTTTGTCATTCCCATCTTTTCCACTAAAACTAGTCCAAATTCAGTAGTGACTCACACCCCTGCCACACTGACGTCAGTGGAAAATTTGGCTTATTATGCGTAATAACTAGGCTTCAAACTGAAATCTGCTATCTCATGAAAGGTGTTTTCACATGGGCGCTCCAGTAATTGTGGGGTGGTTTATGACTTGTACAATGTTAGATTTCTGTTTGAGCCTAAAAAGACCAGTGAATCATGAATACTGCAAATATATATAAGAAAATAAAGTAAGTCACAGCTTGGCCTACCAATTTTGACCCTCAAATTTTTGTCTGCAGATGTTGATGTTGTGGATAGAATCTCCTGTATCGGAGAACAAAGATTACCTATCACTCTTAGTGTAACAGAGAGTTTCTTGTCATCCACAAGAAGACCTTAGAAGCCTAGGTCTTTCCCATTCACGTCGGTGATGCACAGCATATATTCCATACACATATGCTTCATATAATTTTTTTTTCACAGGGAATACAGGTAACACAAAGGCTCTTCCCCACAATAAGCACAATGCTTGCACTGTTGAAAACATCTTCTTTTCATGCAGTGGACACAGAGATCAAGACACATAGCGCTCAGTTTAAAGTCAGCAGCGGATTGATTCTTTCATCCTGCTTCACCCTAGTCTACTTGCAGCAAATCTGCCCTGGAAAGTCTCTCCATTTTGTCTAACTTAAAAATTCTTCTAAGTCTAGTTGTTAGTAACTGGTCTAGTCACTAATCAAGCCAGACCTCCAGAGCTTACCTTTAGTCATGATCAAAGACACTGCATAGAAGGCATCAGCGCAGGTGCTGGACACTACACACTTGTAGTTATCTGTATCATCAAGCATTCAGACTGGAAAGAAAAAAAAACACAGAGAAAGCAGTAAGCAAAAGCTCCACATAGGCTGGTGTGGTGCAAGCAAATACGGCAAATGTATTAGTGATTTACTCTTTTCACTTGTGTTTAAACACTTTTTAAAAATCATTAAAAGAATTGACCTGTTGAAAATGCATATTCTCCAAGGGCAGAAATTCTGAGGCCAAATCCAATGACTCCTCCTCCCTAAAGATCCCTCACAGCCTTCCCAAAGCCCAAGAAACAGACAGAATTGTTTCCACTGACAGTGATGTATTTTGGATCAGGTCCATTCTTGGCCTGAGTTAGCAAAACGAAACCATACTTCTTCTCAGGGACATCCTTTTACTCTGGTGCTCTGCATGGAAAGTGAGTATCACCTCTGAACTGCATAAGCAACACAGAGACTAGACAAGGTTGAATGAAAACTGTTGGACTTAAGACTCTGGAGTACTGTGGGAAAAGGAGTTTGACCTGCCCTGGCCAGCAGACTTGTAAACAAAGGACTTCCTGAGAAAAGAGGTGAATTAGAATGAACTAAGAATTAAGGAGAGAAAGGGACAGAGCAAGGAAAGTGAGGAAAACAACAGAAGGACAGAAGTTTTGCATCCATGGGACATCACAAATTAAACAGGGCTGAACTGGGACGTATGTCTTGAATATTATGAATTAATAAGGTTTAGCGCTGTTTTGGCCTGAGTGGTACACAATGCTAAACACAAAACCAAGTAACAAAAATAATGGTTCCTGCTCTGATGCTTTTTCTGTTAATTGGAAACACTGCCCTATCAACACACAACAGCATTTGAAAGTAGCAGTATTGCAGTAGGTCGACTGCAAATGGGGATATTTTAACAGCCCCTCAGGAATACATTTGTGCTTACTTTTTTATTTTTTTACAGTTTTTACTGTGGGAATAGAAAAAATAATGATCTAGTGGCAAGAAAAAAAAGGTGCGTTACCTTAGTACATACTTAAAAAACAGTCAATAGCATTCTGGATCCTTCTTCTATTGCTCCCTTCTTTTCCATGTTACATTAAGCTTTGATTTACTTCTAACTTTAACTCAGAATATTGCTTTGTCTCCTAATAATCAAGAAGAAACATTAGAATTAATGAATGAATGAGTGAAATGGAACAGGGGCCTCTTACCTACTTTGTCTCTTTGGGTTTATTTTAAATGCATGGTTTCTTTTCCTGTCTGCTTTATGGAAGAGATTAGATTAACTTTGCTTTACTTTACTTACTGTACTTATTACAAGTTTACATCCATCACAGATACCACCCTGGGAATAAAATTTGTTCATTGGCAGTGCTCTGCACACTGACAGGAATGATTTGATTTTTTTTCGATATATAATAAAGACTCATATGATCTTTCTGTCACTTTAGACAGTCACAGATCTCTCATATGGGAGAGATTATACATGATGGAAAGTCTTATTTACTTATGCATTAAAGGTCACATTCCTCCAGCCCCAGCCAAATCAGTTTTTTGTGAGTTTTGCATAAACAAGAACTGCTGTATTTGAATCGGTAAGGACAGGTTTCCAGCAGCTAAAACGACCAGCAACTTTCCCACTGATTTTGACTGATCCACAACCAATCTCTAAAAGCAGTGAGGATGGGCATAGGTAACCGCCGTTTGCACCTGGTTTTGTTTACCACTCCTCCTGCTGTAGACAATGACAGACCATATTTACTTGCATGAGGTGGGTGAATATACCTAAGAGCACTTGAAAATGAAGCCAGTTGTTGGCATGTACTAGGTAAAGAGTTGTCTTTCACCTGAAATTATTGTTACTCACCTTTGGGTGTTGCCAGTGGAAAAGGTTTTTCCACAAATTCAGGAATGCTTTCTGCAGCAAGGATCTCAAAGGAGCATGTCTCCACGCGAAAAGACTCCAAGAAGGAAGAAGACTTCCTAGGAACAACTTCTTTGGTTAACGAAAAAATACAAGCAGAACAGAGAGGTACTGTCTGAAGGATTTATTTACTGGGAGTGGGAAAGGGGGGATACAACAAGAAGCTCTGAAACATGAAGTTACACAGAGAGTTGCCCCAGTCAGTTAAAACTCTTGGGAAAGGAAGGTTTGGGCAGCAGGAAGAGTGCTAACTGTCCATAGGAGACTGATGATCAACTCCTTGCTTCTTTCCAGTCTTTCTGTGGGATTTTGGGCAAATCATTTGCTCTCTCTGTATGTGTCTTGTCATCTACAAAATGGGAAAATTGGGCTGCCTTGCTGCACAGGGGTGCTGCAAGGTGCTTTGATATTAGATGTCATTCAAGAAAGGTAACAAAACTGGAGGTATCAAAAGGCCCATTAGGACTTAATTCCATTCTACACAAGCTGTACTAAGCTCCTGAGTGTTGTTCATGTCCTGTGTTTAGACAAATGCCACAGTTTAAGACAAATTCTCCTCCTTTAAACTGTTTATTTCAGTAGGCTCCAAAGAGCTGCATTTTTCTATCAGAATGAACCTATTTCGTTTGTTGTTATAAGAACTATTTCTTCAGTTCAGGTAAAACTATTATTTTTTTTTTCCATTCAGACGGACCAAGAAGGAGCTGACCTCAAATACTCATTTCTAACAGTTCCATGCAAACGCCTCACTGGAAAAAGAGATAATTTTTCTGTGGTTAATAGCAAAATGTCTCTTTTACACCAGGAAAATCAACAGAAACTCTTACTATCAGCTTGGATTATTAATTTAGACTACTTCATTGCACTTGTCCTTAAAAAAGGACCTCCCTACCCCTCCTAACTGTATCACAGACACTTGGATATGTGAATGCTACAAGGGCCTGTGCACACCCTGCTCTCAGTGGATGTGGCTAGGAACTGAGTCATTGTCCTCACTGCAGTGTCAAGACAGAACTAGAAAAGAGGTCACAAGACAACGTGTTTGTAATCAACGGCAATGGCTGATGCAGGGGCAATACCTGTAGTCTTGCAATAGCAGGCAGACCATGTGCTGGCTTTGAAGAAGAACAAAAATACTCACTTCCCCCTCAGCAAAATGCCCCACCGCACAGATGCAGCCCACCCTTTGCCATTTTGGTGTGCATCACCTACCTAGGGAGGGCATGTGACCATACTAGGGGAAAAAATTCTGTCACCATATCGCCTGTTTCCAGTGGGGACTCTGCTGCCTATAGCTACTCCAAGACTGGTCCCAGTATGGAAGGCAGTTTGGAGAAAGGAGACCATTTGATTCTAGTCCTTAAGGGATGAGCACTAGTCATCGAGAAATTGTAGCTCCCAAGTTTTAAAAACTGTTCCTTGGCAAGGCAGGTAACAGTAAGGAATGGTAGTCTCTGACATAGTTGTGTGCTGCTGAAGGATCTTGGGGCAGAAGCAAATCAACACAAAACACAAGCCTTTCCAAGATTTGGGGGGATAAATGATAAAGCTATAATTATACACTGCAACTTAGAAGATACAGTCCACAGGGAAGACAATGTTAAGACCATATGACCTTGAAACTTTTCTTCGTTGCCAGCAGAAACTACAGCTATGCCAAAAGTGCTCTGTTTCGGGCATCCTCCCAAGGAGATCCTTTTCCTTATAAGATTATGTATACCCTGGGCTCCTCCTGAGCCGGCCTTTGTCTCCAGCCTGCTTGTACATGCGACAAATGTTCTCTGACTCCTTATACACAGAAGATAAGTGAAGAGTCCCTATCCTAGACTATGTATCTCCATATACCCTCTAAAATTATACAGGGATATCATGCATCTCTAGACTCTGTTATGTCTTTCCTCTTCTCCTCTGAAATTTTCTCGCAGAGACACAATTTTTCAAGTCTTTCTTACAAACCAAGAAAAAGAGATCACTCCTGCTTTTGCCTGGTCTAGCCAAAGGTGTCCCCCCTGCTTACTACCCTCTCTCATTGTTCTGTTCTCACCCTTTCACTCTTGCATACCAATGGGCAACGGTGTTGGTGACAGCAATGATTGCAGCTGGTTAGGAAGAGATGAGATGCTACTCTGTGATCCTAAATGCCCTAGAAAGGAGAGTATTTTGCCCTCATCCATTATGTGGCAAATCCACACCACTAGCACCACGTGCTAAAACGAGAAGGTGTAAAGCATGCTGCTTTACTCATCTGCTCTGCTGCACAATGCTCTTCATACCTTTGGATTTACTTGGATTTTCAAATCCTGCAGTGCTCACAGTGACATGGTTTAAAAGCCAACCCACCATTTTAATACTTCCTCCTTTCACCTTAAAAACGGAATTCCCTTTACTTACATTTCTTCTACTTAATAAAAATTTTCATCCCTGGCCATGGATTTTCTGAACATGAAAATGTTAGAGGTTAAGATCATAAAATCATAGAATGGTTTGGGTTGGAAAGGATCTTTAAAGGTCATCTAGTCCAACCCTCCTGCAAGAAGCAGAGACATCTCCAACCAGATCAGGTTGCTCAGATCCAGTAGCTTGTGCCAGCTAAGGAGCAGAAATGGCTGGTAAGAAATAAGATTTTTTTTCTGAACTGCTGGGCTGTTACCTTTTGTTATTCTTTTTTTGGGACAGCAAGCACTCTGGTAGAAAAATTGTCCTTAATAGTAAGCGAAGCTTCATCAGATTACAAGATTTACTGTTTCTTGATAAGGCTCAAACCAACTTCCAGAGCTCAAAAGGTTGCACTTGAAGGATGTGACATTGTCTGTTACTGCCAATCACCACAACTCAACTTGCCCATACCTTGACTTTGGGCAAGAAAGAAAACAAAATGATAATGCAGACAACCCTCTATGCTTAGGAACAAAGGTACACCACGAATCAACCCACAGGTACTCTGCAGAGAGATAAACTTCACTCATCACATACAGTGTGGCTATCACACTGCATTTACTATGGCTGCTACTAAGAGAATTAGCACACATTTACAAGGCAAACCAGATCTCAAGAAAAAACTTGTCAGTACCACTAAAGTACACACAACAAAGACTTAGTGCAAGCAAATGGTAATTTTAGTTTCAGTTACAGAAGACAGAGTTGGACAAGTTTGACTAATTCTTTCGTAGGCAACTGAGTCTTCCCTACACCATACTTTTCACAGCTCTTTTACTCCTGATTTTAAGTGTCTCAAGGAGTTATACTTCAGAGTGGTACTTCACAAGGTTTCTCTCTTGGAAAGGGAAGGAAAGGAAAAGCACAGCAGATACAAGACTAAAGCTACGGATCTCACACAGCCAACTCCTACTCTGCCTGCCCACAGCCACAGAATACAAAGTATCAGGACATTCTTGAGAACACATGTTTTTATGTATTTTACCTTTTTTTTTTTTCCTTTTTTTTTTTTCCAGCTTCTAAGGTCCTGATCATTCCTACTAAAAGACAGGAGCTTTCAAGACCATTACTACCTTTTTGTGTCCCCCAGTTCACATGAAGTCCTATAGATCGCTGCATTCCTAGGAAGATGCCTGGGACCCTTTACACTGGACAAATGAGGCTTTGAATAGTTCAAAATTTAAATACATACTGGCCTCTTGTGGGCTATGTTGTTACATCCTTGACACTGGCTTCAGCAGTTCCTCATTCTTGGAATAACATGATGTTAAAACTTCAAGTATGAGGCTAAAAGGAGTAAATGTTCTGTAGGCCAAAAGGATATATTTTTATTTAAAAATAAACATTAATTTCCCAGTCCCAGGTTTTGTTATGGTCGATTGTTATACCATTTCAAAACTTTAATCAAAGGCAGGCTATTTAACAATTTATCAGTCTTGTTTTTCAATTTAAAACCAAAATATGTAGGTCTGGGTTTCAAACACAACAAACCCTCAAATCAGTCCTCAGTGCTCCTTTCACACCCCAGTGAAATGGCCAGGCTTTGGCTTTGTTTGTAAGTTACACAGGCAACAATTTCCACCATTTCCAAGTCCAGCCAGTTCATTCAGTTACTCAAGCAGGGAGTAGGCTCTTTAGAAAATCAGTTCACAACTTCAGATTACAGAGATCATTCTTTAATCAGTTCTCTTTACTCCTTAGTAAGTCTGAGATTCTGTCACCCTTCCTCAACGAATAAGGTACTTCTCAAGAAGAGAATGAATGACAGTTCTCAGCTTCTGTATTTAGGTCTCTTACTTTACTCGTGTTAACAGCAGCAGTGCTGAAACAGTCCAGGTCCAAGCGGCTGTTTCATGTGTATATGGGTCTACCTGCTCTGAAGGACACAAACTGTGCATCTTGCTCGCAACGAAGGCTGAACCAGTGGCAATAAACTCCTCCTCTTAACTGACCACATTTGATTTCTGTTTGGAACAGACTGCTGTTATCTATTCTGTATTTACGTTAAATTCAAACAAAAAGGGAATATAGTTCAGGAGGCACCTGGGTTATGCTTTGCAAAACACAGGAACTGAGAAAACCAAAGAACATCAAAATCTAGCCAACTGCCAGAGGCTGACAGGAATAATTCTAGGGGTAAACTCTGGAAAAAGCAATGTCAAAAATTTCCTGGGAATAGACCACCTTTCCTGATGATTTTAAGATGATTTCTGCTAGTTTAGGGAAGAACGAGGAAGGTAAAAAATTTAACAAAAACCAAGAAAAAAATGTGCAGAGGTTGAAACATTGCCAGTCTTTCCAGTGACCAAAAAAAATCGTTTACAGACAGCCAAAAGAAACACATGCCGTAGTTCACAGGCTAAAGGATTCCATCAGGACAGAGGCTCTGTGCGCCCTTCTCTAGAAGTTAGTGTTCTTATTAACACAGATGCATTTATCAAATCAGAAGTGTGTGAAAATTAGATCGGTCACGCTGTAAAGTGGATAAGGTATTATTTATTGCTTGTCTAATAAATTTATCAAGGAGCCAACCTTCACTTACCTCTTCAATATTCTAAATCAGTAACAAGAGCCCAAGTTATGATACAGAGAAACCTGGTATCTGGGTTGGAAGTCACATTTTCCGTAACAAAGCCAACACACTGCCAAACCCAATCCAATTCCTCCCACCTATCCAAACTGACTCAAAAACCAGGCAGTCCCTTTCCATGTTCATTTCACAGTGCTTATGAGTTCTCCCTCATGCTTCTGTTCTTATACCTTACACTTTGTGCGTACGCATACACATTCCTGTGAGGGAAAATTGATGCATATGCATTAGAAGATTTTTCAGTTTGGATGATTAAGTCTGGCCATGTTGCCAGACTTAGTCCTCAAAAAGGGGAAGAGAGGCTCTGAATTTCTTCATTGCCCTGACCTTTGTGATACTTGAGTGTTTGTTCTCCATATTCCTCATAGCAGCCTAAAGACTAAGAGGAGGACAGTGGATGTAGTGAGACCAATCACATCTTTTTCCTTCTTTTGAGACAAAAGGAGTCAAAGCTAATTTACAAGAGGAGGTTTCTGTTGTGCCTTATTAGTTTTGTCTTAATTCCCGACAGTCTTCCTTGTGTCCACTTCAGAGGCAAGCAAGCTAAGTATGTAAAGGAGAAAGAGCAAAAGGATCTATGCAGGATTTTTTCCCTCTGATTCCTGGAGAGAAGTGCTGTCTTTGCCTTTTCAGAGGAAAGTAGACACCTTGCAGCCCCTGCTGGGCCTAGGGGAGCTAAGGTCAAACATAGTAAGAAAACTTGACTCACGCAAACACCACCAGTTCCCAAAGGAGAAATGCCTTTAGTAAGATGCACAGTTCTTCAGACTTCTCTGTCCCCAAAATTCTGAGATGTATTGAGACCAAAAGATAGGCAGGAGAGGCTGAGCCCTCTGAAGAGCATCTGGCAAGACAGACTCTCTTCAAGGAAAGACATGATCCCTGGAAAAGACTATCATATTGGATTAAAACTAGTGCAATTCAGTGACTTATTTAACTCTATTTTAAGCCTAAGAAGCAACAGGCACATAAGAGATAAAGAAGCAATAGGGCATACAGAAGTTGAGTAGCACAATCCAACGGAGAGAAAGGGCCAGGAATTGCAGTACCCGAGTCCTTTGCCAGACTGTTTAAGCTTTATCTTCCTAAATGCTTTGAGCCATATTGCTCTGGTGCCAATACGGTTGTTAACTGCGAGTTAATAGTTCAGCCCTTCTCTGCATTCAGCTTCGCTATCAATGGAATAAACCTGACACTGCTACCCTGCTTCACCATTGCACACAAGCTTGGACAGGTCTTCTGCACCGAAGTTAATCGTACCCCCTTCTGTGATTTTTCACACCATGACATGAGAATGTGGCATCTGTTGTATTCAGGTGCTGGAGCTTGATCTGTATCAGTACTCAGAGGAAACTCAACTCTTCTCTCTACCAGCGTGTAATAGGAGCAATTCACCTCTTTGCCAATACATGACATTTCCTTTCAGACATTAGGAATCAGTGCTTGTGTTGTCTAGAGCAGCACACAGTTCTTTCGTTGCCTATGCCTTATGCACAAAGCTGCAAATGCTGCTTTCATTCACGTATTTCTTCCTTGCTTTTGAATGGAGTCCATTTTTTTCTTGCAGGGCTCCTGAGCTGCCCCTATATTATCCTAAGCTCATCGTCACTCTCAGACATCAGCAAATATACACCTACAGACATGGCAGACGAAAACAAGGTTATCCCAAAGGTATCTCAGAAAAAGTGTTTTTTCTCCCTAGGAAATGTATAAAGTATGTTTCATATCAAAAAGAGACATAGTTATGATTAACAAATTGTACATTTACCATCTCCCTTTGTTTAAAATGGTTTCCAGGGAGAGAACACATAAAAAAAATAATAGTGCAGGTCCACTTCTAAAACCTGTCAACTCATCAATCAACAGATGTACACTTTCTAAGACCACCTGTGTGCAAGCTGCACGGTTCCTCCACTGCAGAGACAGGAGGGAAGTGACAGGAACCAAGGTCCTGTTGAGCGACCTGTTCAGTCTCAAGCCCTTTTGCAACTGCCAATTCACAGGTTAAGGGTAACATTTTCCAAAGTAGACTAACTATAGAGGAAATGTCCAGAATTGTTACTTTTGCAAATCTTGCAAGTAAGTAAATGCGACACTCTACCATACATGACTGCCAGGTAATTGATGTTTCAGAATAATTTGACCAAGTCATTTTTACCTTGAACCTTCAGAGAGTCACACATGTGCTTTACCTGGGGACAGCCCTTGCTCTCAAGTGCAATCTCAGTTTTTGTTTTTACACAACCCTGTGTATCTGCTGATCTCAGAGTACCCACAAAAGGACAGAGTGTGTCATTAGTCTGCTACCACAACAGAAACATGAACAGGATAACACTGCTCAAATGTGATGGCCAAAGACCAGCAAACAGGTGAGGCACTGAGCTAGCCTCTGCTCTGTTCACAAACTGTCAAAAAGCTTAAGAAACAGAAGACATCACAGTTGGTTCAAATAAAATAATCTTAAGTTTGTTATATGCTAACCTACTGCGAGAGAGGATTCAGTCCTCCGGGAAACAACTGTGTTGTAGGTATTAATGCTCTAGGCTGTGGTACCAAGAGGCCTGGGCAGTGAGCTGGAGAGAGTGTATGAAGTGTGCTAAGAATTTTCTTTTAATAGAGAAACAGTGCTCAGTAAAGAGAGAAGTCTATTAAGACACACAGCTTAGCTTAGTTCCTATTGTCAGCTCAGTTTCAAACCTATTAATTACAGAAGCAGAAGCCCCACTCATTGCAAGTGCTTCTGCATGGCCAGAGTTCCTTTCTGCTAATCCTAAGCTCTTCTTACGACTACCTCTGCCGTCAGAAGTGATCAGAACAGTTGATATAAGGTCCTTCAGACCTCTAATTCTATTTTTTTTTTTTTTTAAAGAGAGAGAGCAAGAGAAAGAGAGAAAAATATGTTAATTATGGTAAGGCCAAAGAGTAAATAGAAGGATTAGCTTCAAATCTGTTAGACAAAATAACGCTTCAAGAGGCACTTGAATATTTTGATCCTGAACAAGTGGCATGCTCTTGCCTGGTGTGAGGTGGCAGCAGTGCAGCCCTCATAACCAGACTGTGCAGCTAGGCTGACATTTGCTTTGTTCTAGTGAACTGATGCAAAGCAGCCTGAGTTTACCGGTGACCAGTCTCTCAGGACATCCCACATATGTAGAATGGGAGCAGACTCCAGGCTAGATTCCCTTCATCAGTACAAATCGTTCAATTCTACTCAAGTCAGTGAAGCACTGCCAACTAATACCTGCTGACGATCGGTGCAAGGACCTCGGTCAGTATCTTAAAGCCTTTTATACCTTGCTTGCCACAAAGCAATCCTCCTCTAGAAAGTCTCCTTGTACAGAAGGCAACTCACATATTGAACTTCGCTCCTATATGCACACACCTATCAATCATCAACAAATAATCTTTAGCAGATGCACAGGAAGCTGATGACAGAACAACTAATTTTATTCACTGAGTCAGTTTTGACACTGAAGGGCACTGAACAGCTGAAAACATAATTTATAGGGAGTTCCACTTACAATGTTACTCACAACATCAGTGGTGCTTTTGTTATTTCTAAGGAGTGCTTAGATGGAATAGTATTATCCCTTTGAAGGAATCTGTAGCAATGAGGAGAATACAGCTAGCAAGGTTTACATAAAACTAACAGTCATGTTATGCTCAAAAGCTTAAGTTTATTGCTCTATTTAATGACTGCCACCAGTATTTTTAAAAAGAATGCCAGTTCTTCCTGCTAGCTTCTCACTGAAGGAAATATTTTAAATACAGCAATAAAATCAAGTGGTTTAAAGATAACACATTTTGCCACACATTCATGCAAACCCTGCTGACAGGATTTTTACAGGTTCATGGATACAGAATAAACACAAAGGATGTGTACTGAAATACTGGGAAACTTTCCCCACAGTGATGAAGCTGTAGGCATAACAATTCAGGCCCTACACCCTGCACCTACTGACGTCAATGGCAAAACCTCAGTGGGAGCAGGACCAGCCCTTATTGTTCTGAGAGCTGCTGTACCTTCTCCTGATTAGGAAGTGCAGTAAATTCTCAGAATCTCCTGCACTAATAAGAGCAGTGGGTTTTGGTTATTGTTACAAATAAAGAGAAGCAAAAATATTTTTAGTAGATCATTACAGCTTCTATTCACAAAGCACTCATCTTCCATGTTAAGGGTCCTGTGAACCTTCATTTTGCTCTGCTCAACAAAGCACTTAAACATGTGCTTACCTCTAAACACAAACTACAATCTTCACAGCCTGACTGAGGTCTCAAAAGAAAAGCATGGGCAGCAGTCTGTATTACTGAAAAGGAAACACTGCTGCCTGGACTAGTGATTAGAATGGGAAAATGACTGTCTAAATTTGGTTGAGGGCAAATATATCAAAAAGCAGCCAATACCTTCAAATTGTTGTTTTGTTTTTTTTTTTAAAAGCTGCCTGCCTATAGGATTTGCTTTAATTTTAATGAGCTCTGGGCACCTGGTCACCTGCAAAGCTTCTAAACAAGTTTTAATTCATAGAATACAAGTGATTTTATTATTACATTTTTAATAAAGACGACTCCAACTCACAAATTTCCTCACTTGATTTCAAACCTCAGATTTCAGGGGAAATTATTTGGATTTTGGTCTGACTATGTAAAAAGATAAACTATTTGCAAAGATCAAATCCGTTTGCAGACTGAGATGCCAAAATATTGACAAAGAAAAGGTAAAGCGTGAAGAATTTACATTCAGATTAACTTCTACTATTCACCTCAGATTCACTCAGTCGTCATGATACTGGGGTATATTGCTGGTAAGAATTGGAGTTAAGAATTTGACTCACATAATTAAAATATTTTTTCCCCTCTTAGTTCTGATAACACTGGTGGTGGACTGCTTTAGAAAAGTAAACAAGTGAACATGATGTGTGAAACACCACTTCAATGTGAATCTACTTGAATCTTTCAATGTAGAGGCTCAGAAGGTTTACGATATACACAGTATTCGGTAATTTTATATGTAAAAACAATCAGAAAGAGGCAAAAAGTTACTTTCAAGCTTAGTCAACATACGGCACATTTCAGCATGACAATTCAAAAAGTTTCACACTGTATTTGGATATATTAGCAATGATCGTTTAAAAATAGCAAACTGAAGATGGTGGATTTTTTTTTTTCCTGATTTTTTTCTTGCTTTTGTAACAAATGAAGCTACTATTCTTATTTACAGTATAAATAAGCCTTTTTTGGTGAAGATTATGTCCTGTCACACATGTTTAAGACAAGGCGTACCTCAGCTCTTAAATGTCAATGCAAACAAGAGCATAAAAGCAATATCAAATTAAAATAATATATCTTTCTTTCCAGCTAAGACAGCCAGGTTACCGCGTGTCTCTTACAGATCTGAAATATACTTGAATGGCATCAAAAGTTCTCTTGGTTTTAGCCTTTAAGAATATCATGAACACTTATTCTTCTGCTGCTCTAGAAAGCTGTTTTCCGTACAAGCTCATGACATGATGGACAAATTGATACTGTTCACAAGTCTGGATCATTCCTCCCCTGAAAAGGAAAGAAAAGAGGGGAGGGAAACAGCAGTCTTATTACATGCAAACATATGAGGAAACATCACAGCTAACATGAAGCTTGTGTTACACACAAAAGGTCTATTCCAAAGCTTCCTGAAATGAGTGAAAAGTGCCCATTAATTGCAACCAGCTTGCAGCCTGACCTCAAGCTCCATTTTTAAAGCCTCTGCTAACCAAGGAACACAATGTGATCAGAAAGCCTTCAGCCAGTAAGGCCACATCATCATCATTTACGTTCATATTCCCGGAGCACCCATACACCAAGCATTGTTCTAAACACCATGAAAAGCAACCCCCACCCCAAAGCTCTAGACGGATAGATGGGAGCAGGGGGAATCAAGAGGGGAAGCAGCTTATCCAAGACTTGACACTGAATTCAGAACTACAGAGCTGCACTAGACACTGAATTCAGAACTACAGAGGGCCAGACCAGGCCAGCCCAGACAATTGCTGTAGCACACAACTTTCCTCTTATGGAACGGTGGTTCCTTCCTCTGTGCCATCCCATTCTGTGCTTTTGGCAAGCCCATGGGGGCAACTAGGTGATGGCCAGCAGGATTTTGGAACAGACAATGGAACTTTAACAAAAGACAACTCAGATTTGTAACTGAATTGACTGCCATGCACACCTTGATCAGTAAAAGACTCCCAGCAAAGAAATCTGTTTTGGTTCAACTTTTATTTCAGCATTTGCTGTTCTCTTTAAAACTGCAAACCTGAAAGGAAATGCAAGCAGGAGCAGAAACAGTTTGCTTTTTGATGTATCACTAGCCTGCATATTTCTGCAAGTAGCATACTAATCAACACGTTAAGTATGACAGTGGGAAACACAAATGAATGAAAAGAACAGGGATAAAGTTCTCCATTTTAATCAGATTTTACTAACACTTAAAATTCTGCTATGAGTACCTCATCAACAGTGACACAATCTCTTGATAATCCATTATGAAAATAATTAAACTCCATGGTTCAAATTCACAGAAGGCATATGCAGAATTGTGCCAGCATTGGTGCTGGTGCACAGATCCTGGGAACGCAGTGTCAAAAGGATGCTGAAATGACAAGGGGTGCTGAGGAACCTGGGAACCTGCAGGTGGCCAGAGTGAACCAGACTCTGTCAGTCTGAGGAAGAGCATATGTGGTGCATTCCCTAAGAAACCTTCATCAGCGGAAATTAATGAGAAGTTGCTTCCTCTGAGGCAAATCGATAGCAGACTGCAAGCAGCCTCCTTGGGGACTGTCCTCTTCTATGGGGTCCAGCTTAACAATTGTGGGTCACACAGCAACCATACCAGTAAGGGGTAGAGGATTGGGCAAGACAACCTCCTCCTTCAGCCTCTTGCAGTAACTTTGTTAAGCAGCTGCTTGAAATAACACTTAACAATGAGCACAGAAGGGCAGGGTCCCATGCTCCAGCCTCTCATCAATAAGCAAAGGTGGGAAATACACACTGCGTTTCTAAAGAAACTATGTCCTAGCTAAGCATCTACTGCCCATCTGCTCTACTTAATAGAAGCTCACAGTCGATCTGTTTCTGAATCCTTCTGTGCTGCACACAGCATTGAAACACATTTATGTCAGTCCGTGACATGCAAGGAACGTTAGTCATAGCTGGCAATTGCTCCCCATGCAATTTCATTTACAGAGAGGTTGCACCCTGAAGTTGTAGCAACAGAAGCACTAGAGTGGCCATTGAGTTTCAGACCACAGGAAATTATTTTCCTTTTTATCTAGTTTCCTGCTATATGGTGGCTTCCTCCACTTCTCACACACATGCACACCATGACATGTGCGTGCTGTCCAGGTTTTGGCACAGAATAGAGAAACTATGTTTTCACCTCTATTTGCCACATAAACCTTTCAAATCTGAGTTGCATCGTAGGAAAGGAGAGTAAATGTCTCTCAGCACTGTGGGAAGGATGCAGGAGTCATCACTTCCTCTCCTGAATCATACTAGGTTATTTTAGGTTCAATTGTTGGCTGCTGGTACAAAGCACAGGATTTTTCCAAGGAATCTGTAAAGGAATGAAGGGAAAGAAACATATGTTCCCTTCACCCCCACAGCAATCTCAAAGGTGGTTCTCAGGGCTAATGTCAATGCCTCTACTGCTGTGAAGCAGTGAGGTGCATTCTTTTACGTGTCTGCTCTGGCCTGCATCCAACCCTCTTTCCCTAAGTACTTGGTGACTCCTTCTCATCCACCCTATTTTCTTTAGCCAGTAACTACCAGACAGGAGGAAAAGACAGATAAAGTCTCCCTTCCTATAGCTTCTTGGACATTGCCTCATCTTTTCACACCGCTTTTGAAGTCACATGGAGCTTTTGTGGGGGTTTAGTGACAATAACAGTGGATGGCAGCATGACTTGCAAGAAACTACAGGCCCCATTTATCACTCCCATGACATTTAAATGGCCTCTTCCTATCCCATCCAACCCGAGAGCTGCATGGCAGCTTAAAGGCATCCTTTAAGTGTGATCTCCCTTCTCCAGCCTCTGCAAATGACTGCCAGTTCCCTGCTCCCTGCAAAGCTAGTATTTTTAATTGGCCTTCTGTATCAAGGGCATTTGTAAGCAAGTGTCTTCAACCTTCATTTGTATGGCTATTTTCCTGTATAGCATTAGTCATAGAGACAATATATTTGAGATCCAGCCAGGTATTTCACTGGGCCACAGATAATCAGCACTCACTACTGATATTCTGGTTTTCTTCCTCTCAAAAAGCCTTTCCTTGTCTGGCCTGAAATCCATTGAAACAGCCAAACCTCCAAGCCCCTGCAGGTCCCTGTCTATCAGAGCCTCAGCAGGGCAGTAAGCATTTCATTTTCTGCCTCCCACTGAGCATAATTTCTCTTCAGAAATAAAGTTCAGCGTGGGGTTGAGGTTCTTTTTTTTTTCCTCAGAAAAATCTTTGGTATGTTTTTCGTGACATCTCTTCCCCCGACTACATTTATCATTATCATTAGAGAGAGCACTGAGACATGTTTTGATGGCACTTGAAACCAGTGGGAGAGGAAAAATAACATCTCTGGTGCAAAATTCAAGTCTGTTTACTTCATAATCAAACTCAAGGTGGTGTGTTAAGAAATGCTTAATTGGAAACCATTGAATTTCGGGAGATCTTCACAGCTCCTTTCATATGCCTGCAAACACTCCAGACTGTGAATACTCTCCCCTTTCCCCACAAAGTCACAACCAGCCATGCCCTCCCAACAGTGCTCACAGCTCCAGCTATGCAAGGCCAGTTTTCTTTACTGCTCCTGGGAGCAAGATGCTGATCTGCAGCTCTGCACTTAAGTACAGCAGGTTTTCTTACCTGTCTAACCGTAACTGGCAGGCTGTTCGTAATATGTCAACTATGCCCTCGTTCTTCAGCTGTTTACAACAGACACTAGTTGCAATAAAGCAGCCAGTCCTCCCGATGCCTGCACTAAGGGAGGGAAAAACACAGAGAGACAGTGGAGATGTTAGAATGGCTTTAGAATTTCTTGTTAAATGAGCACCATTTCACCAACAGTCAAACCCATTATCCCTTTCTTCCCTCCAGCCTTTGCCAGGTGGGCGCTTGTGAATATAAAGCCGTAACTAGGAAAAGATACTAACTTCAACGGGACAACGCAATTAAGCATGAGCCTCTCGCAGTGAAAGGACGAACACTGCACATACAGTGCTAAAAATGGACTGTTGGGTACCACTTGATTTGATATGTCATTGAACCTACCATCAAACCATTAAAAATAAGCAGTTAAACACTGTTTCTTAGTTAGAGTTGCTTTGAGAGCAATCTTTGCTTTGAGATTCTTAATCCTAACAGCTTATTTGCAAGCCATTTTCATTCACAGGTACAATAAAAACACCAACAAACCCCTTGCTTAAATAATTAGAGCTAACAGCAATATGGCAGGTGTGATGCCATTTGCTGATCAGATCCAGAGTCTAGTAATTCTCTGAATTAGTGTAAGATACAATAAATTCACTATTAAAGAAATTTGTCTTTCCTGAACACCTTTGCATCTGATTCAGTTCTTGCTTAATGACCAGAATTTATTTCATTCTCAAAGGCACAGTGCTATCAAAGCTGTGAATTCCTCTTACCACCTAATAAAAAGCTAGCGGCAAAACCTTACAGCCTTCTTATGCATTAACTAATTAAGTGAGCATCCTCAGGAATAATTACTTGACATATGCAAGAAATTCTGCTTCCATTTAAATTGCACTAGTCATAATACAAAAATACTGGCAAAAAAATATACGAGCAACAATGGATTTCACAGCTAGCTGCTGCTCACAAAGTCCTAATACTGTTTCTTTCACTGTATAGACAGACTCTACATTTATGCTCATTAGGGAAACAGTTACATTGGAATTACTTTAACTTCTACTACAGAATGATCAAGGCAATTCTACGTAAGTTAAGTTTAGAGGATGAACTTATTCACTAAGAACTCATCTCACTGTTCAAATAATTGTGATGGAGGTACCTACGTGACTTAAAATTGTTGTCCCTAAAACTCTCTGTACTTCATGCCCTGACTTCTGTTTTCTTTACTGTATCTAGTTTGCTCATTAATACTTCAAGTATTGACTCTTTGCTGCATACAGATGTACATTAAGGGTTTAAAAAAAAAAAAAAAAAAAAAAAAAAAAAAAAGCCCTTCACCTTCCAATTTATGCCATAACCAAATAGGCCACAGCACACAGCTCTTGTATACTGTTTCCCATCCATAGATCTCAAGTATTTCATAAAGAGCGGGAACAACATCCATTTTTACATAAAGGAAACAGCACCGAAATAGGACTTGTCCTAGGACAAGCTGCAAGTCTCTTGGTGTCTGAGACAAAGTTATAATCTTTCCAAGACTGCCCAAGAGTACTGCATTATCCACAGGACCTTAACAGGACTGCTAGCTTGCCTTTATAATGAAGCTGCTTTTAAGAATATGGCTACAAAAATGGTCAGAGGGCTGGAGCACCTCTCCTACAAGGACAGGCTGAGAGTTGGGGCTGTTCAGCCTGGAGAAGAGGAGGCTCCAGGGATACCTGATAGCGACCTTCCAGTACCTCAAGGGGGCCTACAGGAAAGATAGGGAGAAACTCTTTAGCAGAGTTTGTTGTGAAAGGACGAGGGGTAACAGTTTTAAAATAGAAGGAGGTAGATTCAGACTACATATGAGGAAGAAACGTATTAAGATGAAGGCAGTGAAACACTGGAACAGGTTGCCCAGAGGGGAATGTTTCCATTCCTGGAAACATTCAAGGCCAGGTTGGATGGGGCTCTGAGCAACCTGATCTGGTTGGAGATGTCCCTGCTCCTTGCAGGGGGTTGGACTGGATGACCTCTAGAGGTCCCTTCCAACTCTAACCATTCTATGATTCTATCATTCTAATAGCTTCACGGTTAGGTTTGTATTTTTTTTTTTTTTCTTCTTAAAGTTGTGTTATTTTACACCATGGAAGCCCAAAACCACAGTGATTATTTTCTACTAAGCGTCTCCCACAAGGGCCCATTCCCATTGTATGATAATAACCCATGTACTACGGCTTCTGGATAGCAACCATCTGTCATTTTCTAGAAAATATGTAAAACTAGGCAAAATTCCTTACAAAAATCCCCAAGATCAATTTGTCGAAATCTACTTTATTGAAATTACAGAAGATTATTCTGGCAAGATTACTGCATCACTTATCGTGCTTTCCGCTATTTACCTGGAATAAATGGTTTGAGAACTGACTTGTAGTTTTCAAGTAATCACATTTAACCTTTCTAAACACTGACAGAACAGGACTTGCTTTTAGACCTCTGGAACTTCTCCCATTTTCCAAGAACTAGACATAACTTACACTAAACTTTAACAGTTTAGTGCTTTTGAACCAATTTTTTTAATCACTCTTAGGGGAAAATCATCCAGTATAGCTGATTTAATAATGGTTAGTAGTTGCTGCTTAACACATTCCGCAGTTAGCAGCGCAGAAGAACGTACTTCATCATGTCTACAAGTGTTGAGTACCGCATCCTACTTCTTTCTGAAGACAGCAGAGGAGTATCTATCTCCATCTACTTTTTCTGCTCTGTGATTGATAATACAATTTTCTCATCAGGTTTCAAACCACTATAAAGATTTTGCTTCTTCTATATAAAGAAGCCCCCTTTGCAGGGGCTTTTAATGGATATTTCAGTTTTACTATTAACTGCATACATTGCCTGTCTGTTGATTAGTACTTGCTGCAATCAGCTTAGCCGTTCTTTCATTTCTTATGTATTCCACTTAAATTATCTTTGGCCTAATGAGGATTTAAAATCAAAGAAGGAATCTACAAAACTGTGGGTTTTGAGACTTAAAGTTGAATGTTCTCATTTTTCTGCTTCCATATGTCTTCCTACTCAATTTAACTCACAGTAATCAGTTGATCTGGCCCTTTTAAGATCATTAAAGGCATACGTTACTAGTAAGGCAAATAAAATGAGACTGTTCTTACTTGTAACTGAGCCACCACTTGCTTCTGTGTTCAGCTCAATCTGTGTCTGAATGCAACGCTTAGTAATAGAAAACTATTGGCATTAACTTTTAGAAGTTCTAAGCATATTTCAGAAGCAGTTGGGCAAGACCTCCCTCATATGTGACTGACGGCCAGTACGACAGCATCTGTACTTTGCCACTGTATGTGAAGAAGCCCTTAGAAGTTGGATATAACATTTATTTACCTGCAGTGAACAATCACTGGGGCATTCTTCTCTTCTGCACTCTGCATTGCCTCTTCCACTTCCAGTACTAGCTGTAATAGAGGAGGAGCTTGATCTGGTGTCTTCTGGTCTGGCCAAGACGTGTACCAGTAATGTCTCAGATTTCTGACTTCTTCTCCTTTCTGCAATCCAGTTAAGACAAACACCAGAAAGTTTTAAAAGAGCTTCTTTGTTGTTGTAAATTGATACTGAAACCTAGCCTTCCCTTTAAGAACAAGATGAGTAAATCAATGCTAAATAGAACATGAGATCCAAATGGCAAGCCATACAACACAAATCTGGATTTCAAATATCACGTCTGCACTTCAGTAAACTGCCTTAAAAAAAAATAATTCCCCCACCCTCCCAAGTATGCTGCTCTTTTAGTGCCAAGAGCTGTGTGCAAAACACTCCAGGCAGTCTGTTCCCTCTTGACAGATTCATTCAGCAAAGCCAGAACTGTGCTTGTGACATAATTGCTTTCATAATGCATTTGACAGAGAGAGAGCCAGGAGCCATATCGCTGTCTCTGATAGCTAGATGGATAGATGAGGGAGAGCAATGGGAGCTTATTTTTCTATCACTTCTGATAGACAGACTCTCATCAGTTTCCTGTCAATTCTACTCTTCTCTTAGACATGGTGAGAAATTCTGAGACACTATGGAAGGTGGGAATTGTATCTAGCTGCAGTCCAGGGCTTTTCAAGAGACAAATTCCAATTCTCTCTCTGTCTCAGCACGGCTATGAATATAGCAAACGTGCCGTTACCTTTTCTGAGTGCCAAGTAGCACTGTGTGCTTCTGATTCTGAGTGTTCAAAGTGACATCCTTCTGCCAGATTTCTAAAGGTGCCAAATAGTAACATGGAGCTCAGGGAACCAGCCTTACCCTCTCAGCCATTACATAAGCCAGCTGGCAAAGGGCTAAGCAAATGTCTTCAAAAGGTCCCAGAAATGAAGTGTTAGCTTCCACAACCTTCCCTTAAACACATGGCTGGCTAAGTTTAAGAGAGGAGGAAAGAAAGAACAAATTTGTCTCATTCTAAAGAACCAGGCACAAAAATCTGGAAACAGTTTCCATCATCTATGGTCCTAAGTACCCATGACTGTCAGTCACTTGATGTTAAAAGTGCTCTGTGGTTGTGCCACCTTCCATTCTTCTCTTTTGCTTGACAAAGCTTTTGCACAGCTTCAGAGCGAACTAGACCAGGAAAGTAATCTAGTTAAATTTTTTTTCTTTCTCATGCTGGATTAATTTTCAGACAGATCGATCAAGTTTCCTTCTTTGCTTATGACACAGTCACGTAAAGCACTGTGTCAGCACATGGGAGATGGCACAAGGGTAAGAACAAGAGAGCTGGACAAAGGGAGGCTGGGCTTCATTTAGTTGCTACTCCAGCTTATACTGGGTTTAAAGCATTCAAAGCACAGCCATAAAAACCTTATGGGTACATTCAGCTCAGTTTAGGAAAACAGTGTCTTACTACTGTAGCACAGAGCCTGGCTTTAGATTATTTACCCTAGTGAGTAGATTCCGGTTAAGAGAGCATAACTAGTTGTCATAAATAGTACTTGAGCTCACTACAGTAAATCAGATCAAATTTCAACAATGCTCCAAAACATGAACATACACAGTTGCTTTTGAATGTGTGATTCTGCATGAGCCACAGAAGTTATGAACACTGGATTTTTCAGTGGGTTGTGAAAAATTATAATAAAAATGTTGTCAATAATACTGAGAGGGAAATAAAAGATAAAAGTCATCTGAAGAGAAACATGAATCACTACATAAAATCATTCATTTGACAGAAACAGAAAACAGCCAAAGTTCTATGATGAACTCTGGACGTCTACACTGCTACCAGTTTTACATTTCTGCTTAAAGAACCCTGACTTTTGGGTTCTGTACATTTCTGCTTTGACTTTAACAAATATTCGCGATGGCTGCTTCCTTGAGACTGAGAAGACTTGGCAACACCTAGGAGCAACAAGATTTAATGGATGTTTGAAGTCTACCATCATGTATGCTGTAGCTGAGGCTGAGATAATGAATCAGTGGCTAGACAGTGGTAGGTTCATTTGAGAAAGGAAAACAAGCCTTGCCCTATTGCTTGAGCATTTTCTAAGTTCCTAAAGCTTGCCAAATCCAGTCCCCTATTCTGAGAGAAGTATGACAGTCCACTCTGTAAAACATGCAGTAATCATATGTTTCTGGTGGTGGTATCATGTATTTCTGACCCTGTTGAAGGAAAAACATAAGTCAACTCATGGCTTCTCTAGTTTTGACTACCAAGTCATTTAATATATGTATAGTCTGGAGCTGCTACTTGCACTGTACTGCTTTGGATAAATTGTATTTAAGACGTCCGCAAGTCCGCAAGATACTTGTAAACATTCTTTACTTCCCACTTGTCAGGGAGTGTGATTTTTCTCCTTGCTGCCTTTGCCAAAAGCATGAGTGATGGACTTTCCACACTCTCAATCCAGACATGGGATTTCATTATGCTGGCTTTCTGCCTATTAGTATATGGCTGAAGAGACTTGAAACTGGTTGGATAAAAGTAGAATTTTTTCAGCTTAGAAATAAATTGTGGTGTTATACTGAGGTCGGGGTAGACCTGGTAGACGAGAGATGTATAAAATTTATGTAATTAGACTGTTCTTATTAAAACACATAGCTTGAGATTATAGAACCTAGCAGTGAAAATAGTTGTAAAATAGGACTCTGGTACTTCAGACCAAGTAGCATCCAAGTATTAAAAACATTAAACTTGTGTTTAAACTCTCCATCCACAAGATGAAGCAATGGTTACTGATATGTAAAACTACACATACAGTTAGTTGGATAGATACTAATGCTTAGAAATGTAAGCATGGAGAATGTTGTGGTGAAAGTGTTTTTAAAGGTCATCAACCGTTTCAGTGTCTTGGAGTGGAATAATCCCTTAAAGTTATCTTCAAAGTCAGGTCAACCAAACCGCTCAAGGAATAAATTAGCATGGTATTATTACACGTGGTTCAGCCATAGTGAATCGAAGTGGTGCTACCACACCACTGACAGGTGCCAAGCAGACCAGCACTCCCACTACTGAAAGAAACTGAAAACTGATAAGCAAAATTAAAAAGCCCTTTGCTCAGCTCTCAACTCCTCCATTTCCTGTGAGTAGCACAAGTCATCTTAGGTATAAATAGCTGGTGGGTATCCAGCAGCCTGACAGCATCCTAATAATGATCACAAAAAGACAAGAAGCACAACCTAAATATTTCTTAGGGGTCTCCCCATACTATAAAATATGCAAGATGCCATGCAGGTAGAAGTTCCCTGTTAGTAATCAGTAATCCTTTGCGTAAGCCCATGGCCCAAAGAACAAACAAGCCTTCGGATTCTACAGATCGTGATGACATAGTTTAGTGCGTTATTCCACAAGTGCTGTCTGCCTGACTTGCAAAGGCTGGTAAGAAGCTACCCATGAGCTAACATGTCACTCAATGACCAGTCAAGACAGAAGACACGGGCACAGAATGAGTCACTGGTTTCTTCCATTGAGTGAACCTCGCGCTACTACAATTGGCCTGGTAGCTTTCAGATTGTACATATGCAGTCTGAATCTCTGGCTGCTTACTTTGCTTTGCATGTTGGTAAACTGGGCAACACTATGACAACTGCAGTAATGGAAAGTGGTATTTGTACAGCAGTACACTGCAGAAGATTTCTACACAGCTCTCCATGAACACCTCCATTTAAGGGTTTAGACAGCTACATTACTGTAAGTACATTGGAATGATTTACCTTTAGGGTGATGAGCCTTAAACGGTAATCATCTGCCTGTATGACTCTGTTAACTGTGATTTCTATTCCTTCATAGGTGACCTGTTCCTCCGGCCAATATTCTGTGCATTTCTGCATGTAATATAAAATAAATCTAGTTAAGCAGATATCAAGGGAGGTTCATTTTTACTCCTTTGAAATTGGATATAGCACATGCATAGATGAATATGAATGAATGTTGTTTCTATAATAAGTACAAGTTTTCACCTTCTAAACAGGGACTACGTTTCAGGTGATTTTTTCTGCATTCATAATAGCATGATTAAAAATGCACAAATCAAGTAATGACTAACCAATGCTTTTACATACACACATCCTTATTTATCTTTGTGCAACTGATGTGCATTTTGAAGGTTCATTAGAAAGGCCAGTGGCTATGTGCCTGTGTTTTCAGATTAAGATACTGATTAGTATAATAAACAGTAGCTACCAATATTTCTGTGGTGTGTATACACTGACACGGAAATACGAAATACATCTTTTGTATTTTTTATATTTATTATATTTTTTAAGATGATCATTTGCACAGGTTTTTGCACCAAACAACATGACTGGGGATGTTTTGGGAATTAGATTATGTACCAAAATCCACTTCAAATGAACACTGAGAATCTTTCAAAGCTAAGGAACAAGAAGGAAGCAATACCTGTGACAGTTATTAGACTACTAAATTTGATTTTGCCAAAAACCAGTCAGAGATGCAGCCAGCATGATTAGAGAAGGAGAAACTATAGTCCATTTGCAAACCTACATTGTGATACTGATACAAAAGACATAAGTAGGTGAGAATTCGTAAGCACTTCTATCCTGGAAGGAGGACTGAAAGAAACTGTGGGTTTTGGCATGTGGTTTCTCTTTAAACTAATCAATATGCAAAGGAAGAGACAAGCACTTCAGCACAGTGCCTGAGCTAGTTCATGGACAAGGAATGACGTGAACAAGGCAGGAACTGAGAAAAAGGCTCCCTTGTGATAATGGAAGAAGCAATCTTGTTATCACAGGATAATAACAATCTGCTATTGAACAAATCCAGTTAAAAACGATGCTTGTAAGCTTCCTCTTTTACATAGCTGCACACAGTCTTGAAGGAAGTGAGTTAAATCATTTTGCTCTCCTCCACCAAAACCATTTCACTTCAGGAGAAATACTAACAACAGAAAAGTATCTTGCAAAGTTACTGAGTCAAAATTTTTGTGTGGGAGAATCAGTGTTGTTCCATCTGCATAGTGCATCAGTTAATAACCCACTGGGAATGTGGCCCACTGTGTCTCTGTAAAATTATTTACGCAGATTCCTTTTTTCTTCCTCTCCTCTTAAGCTGCAGAATCCATTGTAAAAATTGTCAAGAGTGCTAGCAGCTATCAATACCACAGACGTTGCTCTGCTTAAAGCAGTGGAGTAAGATTGCCCACTCATTTCTGTGGGCTGTCAGTTCAGATTCAAAGTGGCAGGGGGCTGAGGTACAGAGCTTTTAATACTCACATTAGCAAAGTCATTGCACCAAGGAGGAACACAAAGCCTCTGTTACTAGCATCATTGCTGAACAAAGGTTTTGGGTTTGAATCTACGTACTTGTGAGTTCTGTTATTCATATATTAATATATCCGTTATGGAAGAAAGGGGATGAATAGGAGACAATTACATGAAAGGGCTTACCCTATATTTATGGCTGAGATTCCTGACACCATTTAATTTTTGACACAAAAGGACGAAAAAAGACTGAGCGGCTCCATTATGATATATAGGCAGTAGCAAGCTCCAGTTATATAGCACATTAACACTGTAGTGCTCCCCAAGACTGATACAATTGGGGAAATACTTGGTCAGTGTGGGTAAGAGGAAATTCAGATGTAAAGGTTATTTTACATCCCTGTTATGAAAACTATAGTGGAAGAACTTATCACCAGGTATGTCATTCAGGACCAATATTTCCTCTGCATCATCTTCTTTACACCTCAAAGTCCATAAATTATTCCGGTACACTATGTCATGAAATTTAGCAGTTTATTTGCCATAAATGGGCCACTTATCAATAAGCAAGTTATTACTTTAGTGCTGCCTCTCAGAGAGAAGATGCAAGTTTAAAATATTAGTGCCAACAAAACATTTAGATCAGCAACATACTATACTTTGCATTAGCAACACTTTGACAGTATGGCTGTAATAACTGATCATTTTTAACTTCAAAAGCATAATTCTGTGTCTGTCTTGTTCACGTCTTTTTTCACTAAAGTCCAAGGTTAAATTTCTTTACTTCACAAAGTAAAGGTTTGTGCACATATATAATTATGGGCACTAAGCTTCCAGCTGGCAGCTAAGCCATTATCACTGTGTGTGTGATGGAGGTATGCCCATATTCTTGGGCTTCTAAATGCCTAAAGCCTCTTCTCCAAAGGAAGTTCTCTCACCTGAATTACTAATGGGTTCTCAGGGACAAGCTTTGACAAATACTGCTGCTGCAGCTTAAGGAACACCATTTGGATCTCTCCACTACAACTTGCTGCCAGTGGTGAGGGGGGATGCAGAGCCCAACACACGCCCAGACCACTTTCTCACACCTTACATTGCAAATAAAGGCAGACCTAAGCTCAGCTACCTGTCTGCAGGTTCTTGCAAGTCTCCTACGGAGCAAATATTCCCCAGTACAGCTGTAGGGCAGCAGTATTTTAAACTACAAACAAAAAAATCACATTAGGTGGCTTAGCTGAAACACCATGACAGTTTAATTTCTGGAAGTAGACAATGAATAGAAAATTTCAGCATCTTAATTTCAATATTTCAAAAGCATTCCTAGATGCATTCAGGAAAAGGTCCTCCATCTCCAAGTCAGCTCTAGTTGTTGATTACGGCAACTAGCATCTTTCGTACGTCAGAGGCAGCTTCACTGAAATGTGAATATAGCACTGAAGCATAATAAACGCAAGATAAAGCAGCACCAACTCTGTTGATTATTCAACCTTAGTAATTATGGGGTACTATAGTTTTTTACGTGTTTAGAGAGAACATGAAAGACTGTCTTCAAATAAAGCTGGGTTTGGAGAGTTTTCAGGTCAGCTGGGAGAGGAAAAATAGCAAAACCAGCAGCAGGCTAAGTCAGAGAGCAAAACAAGACTTATAGTAAATTGAACTGAAAGAGAAACTCACATCTTCTCTGAACCTGAAAAATTTAATGCTGGCTCTGATTGCTCAGGCCACTGAACCAACTTCTGGTCACTGGCTTAGCATCTATGCTGAAAATACCTGCTAGAGTACACATAAAAATACAGGCTGTATGTAACGCCATTACCTCATTCATCTCTTCTATATTGGTAATCATGACAATGATGGGAGAACGCTCCTGCCACACCATTCTCCAGAAATCACTGACAGTATTAACTATCGGTCCCTGAGTAGCAATATATACCTTTTCCTCTCCTCCATAGCCCTGCCAACAAAACAAAAAGAGATCAATTTTAACAGGGATGACCACCACAACCTTGAAGGTTCCATCTTTAAAACAGAGCTACCACTGGTTGGAATAGTGACCCCATGGCACCAGTTCTTCCCCTCCTGTCTCTCTCCTGCACACCTCTACATTGAGCAAAGGCACAACGTGGACTCACGTAATTCCAGCAACGAGTGTCCAACAGCCTTTAGGTGACTCTGGCTAGGCCAAGAGCCTTATTCAGGCCAGCTGACAAGCAATTTGCATCAAGAAGCGCAGACGTGCGTTTTTGTCTGGTCGGAACCTGTACAGTTGCCCTTTGAGATTTGGTTTCCAGTTATTATAAGCAGGAGAGAAGAGCAACCAGTTCAGCTAGGATGCCTTTAAAAGCCAGTGAATGTTGTAATTCTGTTTACATTAACAGTGGCTGATAGAGGGTAGGCAGACACATTGCACTCTTGAGCTCTTACCCTGATGTAGTTAGCATTGATGTAAGAGCTAAGGGGGTCGTCCTGATCAGCTGAGGTAAGGCACACTCTGCTGTGAGGATCTGAAAGGTGTAAAGACATAAGTAATAGTTTATCATTTGCTCAGAGGAGAGAAAGAGACAATATTATTTTGAACAGTGAGACATTTACGTGCATTCATGGTGATCACAACAGATGTGAGTGGCCTTGGAGACTTCCCCTTTTAAAACATTCCCATAAAAAAAAAAAAAAAGGGAAAGGATGGTTGGGGTAATTTGGCTTCTTCTGATAGTTCTACTCACTCTTTGAAGTCTGCTTAATTCTTCCTGTTGGAGAGTCAGTTTCCCAGAGTGACTCTGGAAAAGCAGTTTTCTGCTCCAGGAAATTATTTCTTAATTTGTTAGGTTAACAGACTCATTCTGTCTTGTAAGACATTAGAATATTGTTTGTGAAATGACAGCAAACAGCTTTTCTCCCAAATCATAAACACACATTCCTTGCACACAGGCAAGCCAGATGACAGTAACTCCTTCCCTGTTTTGTCTTGCAGTGAACTAAACTCCAAGACGTGTTATTAACAAATACAACAGTTAAAGAGAAATTAAAGAATATTAACAGTCTCTTGTACTTTGCGTAAGTCTCTTCAGTACTCTACTCTCCCTCATTGGAGCTGTTTTTGAGGCATTATTCTTGTTTTAATAAGATGGGAAATGAAAACATGATTCCGCCTGAGCAGCTCAGTCCAATTCCCACTGAAGTCAATGGGAGCTGTTCCACCGACTTCAACGTGAGCCGACACAGGCCCATGTTCATCCACTTTCACCAATACCACGCAGTTTGTTATCACTGAGAAGAAACATCCTCCTGACAGAGGCCTCAGTAAACAGAAACAACATAGGTGACCAAGAAAATATTAAAAACAAACCACAGATTACTTCTTCCTAAAAAAAAAAAATAAAAAAAATCCAGCCTGCTTAGAAACCAAATAAAAATATGCAAAAATAGTGTGATATTTGGTAAAGCACAAAGGACTAAGCACACAATAATTTCTACTACAAACACAGATCCATCATGAAATGCTGTCCTCAGACAGGATGGGTTCATGTTATCTGTTATACGCTAATATAATCACAATCTGCAAAGCAAAGATACTGGTTTACAGCACAGAAACCAGTGAGTTCCTCTGTAATGCATCCTCCTACTCAGCTTTGCTCCCCTCTCTAGTGCTGGGGAGACGGTGAGACAAGAGATAAAAATCTGCTTTTTAATCAGTAATTCTGATAGCCTGCGACATGTCACACCATTAAAAAGGTTTCACTGGTTGCCAGATGTTTATTCAAATGTCACTGGACTGGGTAGTTAGACCCCTTGCATGGAGTCAGTTTGCCTGGATTTTACGCAGCCATCCCTGGAGCATGCTGAACTTTGAGTAACGATTACATGACTTTTCCCTACTAATAATAGCAATAATACTATGTTATCCATTTCATGGTGGGTCTTTAGGGAGAAATAAAACTGATCTAAACAACTCTATCAACAAGTGCCACAGACTTTTAAGCATGGGTTTCCTTTAGTATTCTTCACCTGCAGTAGAATTTGAGTTACTTTTCACTGTGGACTTTTTTATTGCTATATCCACAAATATTAAAATATTATTCAGAATATGCTTTTACTTTAAATTATAATACTTGGCTTATGATTTTTCTGTTAATGTAATATTTACATTTGCTAAGGTAGTATTGTTAGTGAAATTTCAACCTTACTTCATATAAGAGAGGACTATTAACATCGTTGACACAAGAACGTGCACTGTTTTGCAGAAGTGTAATTGAAGCTGAATTGCATCTCTTAGAAATATACAAACAGGATGAACTCCTCCTTTAAAAAAATCCTAACAAGACTTTTATATAAGAGTTTGCAGTATGAATTTCAAATTTGCGATAGAGAAGCATTTAAGCAAAAGAAAATTCTACTCTTAATGAAAACAGCTCTCCCAGGACAAAACCAGCACAGGGGCCAGGTTAAAGAAGACAACATGCCTTTAAAAAAGCAGTAGTAGTCTGTATCTCTAAGAAACCAAATGGTATGTCAGCTGGTTTTTCCAGTCTCTTTTATGGCCATTTTGTGTTGTCTGACATTTCAGAGGAACTCGCTAAGCTTAACTGAAATGTTTTGCATAACTTAAAATGCTGTAAAAGCAATAGAGCTATGCAGAAATTGAAAAAGCCTGTCTAGACATTACTTCTGAGAAAAGGATTCAATGAGACTGATATACAACACGCCCCAATAAGTTCTTGCCACCTCTGGAATTGTGTAACAAGAAGATCCTTTTCTATATATTCAAAAAGAGCCTCCAAACATCTTAGGGAAAAGTTATCATTTTCCAAGAAATGCCACAGGACTCATCCCCAGAAGAGGACTGTCTGCAAACAATGTTGTAGTTATGAAATATCCAAACCAACCTCCTTAGCTTGGCATTTTCCCCAAAACACCCTTCTGCCATCAAAAAGCTACCTTCTAAGCCATTTTACTACCAACAGCAAAATCAAAGAATCTGCAAAAAGAATTTACAGAAGAAATACAAATGAGATTAATTACAGACTATTGTCATGTCACTCACTACAATCAACTCCAGGATTGCAAGTAACTGATCATTACGTTAAGGGACTGCTTACCTTTTAATGATAACTGCCTAGATTGCTTCTGGCGATGCAGCTGGTGAGGGAATTTTAGTTACTTTTTCAATGCAGATTTTGCGTTTGACTCTAGTTTGGTAATCAAGCATTTGCTGTTCCCTATGATATTCAGTTGTCTGGCTCTACTCCACTGCAGCTTGTTCAGCAGTTCTGCCATTACTGCTTTCTGCAGCTAGAACTTGGAGGAATGCTAGGTAGATACTCAAGACCAGCATAGGCTACATGTGTTCAGCTTGGAAATTAAAGTCAGTGGATGGTGAAAGCCTGAACTGGACTCTCCCTCATCTTGCCTCCGGTTCCCTCTCCTACTTTGTGCATGGATAGTTTACTGGGATCTTTGGCTTTGAAACGTAAAGGGGATGTTTAGCTCTCCTTGCTAGCCATTAGAAATGGAGGTAGCTGGATAAAAGTGAACAGCCAGCTCTCTTTTTTTCCTCAGCAATATCAAGACATCCTTTGGTCACACAGCCAGGGACGAAGTTGCACAGAGGTTACTAGTTTTGGTATTCATTCAGAAAAAAATATCCAGATAATAATGAGCTTGGAATCAGCTTGTTAATCCTTGGGAGGTACAGAATCACAGAAGCACTTAAGTTGGAAAAGATCTTTAAGATCATCAAGTCCAACTGTAAACCTAATAAACCTAACACTGCCAAGTCCACCATGCTAAACCATGTCCCTAAGCATCACTTCTACACAATTTTTTTTAAATACCCCCAGGGATGGTGACTCATCCACACTTCTCCGGGCAGCCTGTTCCAGTGCCTGACAAATCCTTCAGTGAAGAAATTTTCCCTAATATCCAATCTAAACCTCCCCTGGCACAATCTGAGGCCATTTCCTCCCATCCTATCGCTTGTTACTTGGGAGAAGAGGCCAACACTGACCTCGCTACAACCTCCTTTCAGGTAGTCATAGAGAGCGATAAGGTCTCTCTTCAGCCTCCTTTTCTTCAGACTAAACAATCCCAGTTCCCTCAGCCGCTCCTCATAAGACTTGATCTCAAGACCCTCCACCAGCTTCGTTGCTCTTCCCTGGATGGGCTCCAGCACCTCAATGTCTGTCTTGTACTGAGAGGCCCAAAACTGAACACAGTATTTGAGGAGCAGCCTTACCAATGCTGAGTACAGGGAGATGACCACTTCCCAACTTCTGCTGACCACACTACTCCTGATACAAGCCACGAGGCTTGCATCCAAGGCCATCTGGGCACACTGCTGGCTCATGTTCAGCTGGCTGTTGACCAACATCTCCAGACCCCTTTCTGCTGGGCAGCTTTCCAGACACTCTTCCCCAAGCCTGTAGCGTTGCATGGGGTTGTTGTGACCCAAGTGCAGGACCTGGCAGTAAGCCTTGTTGAACTTCATACTTGGTCCATCGATCCAGCCTGTCCAGGTCACACTGTAGAGCCTTTCTGCCCTCCCACAGATTAACATTCTTGCCGAAGTTGGTGTCATTTATATGGCAGAGTAGAAACTAGTTATCTTATCCAAAGAGGCCAAAATGACAATGGCTGCTAACAGATATCCATATGGCTGAGATGAAGTTTGCAATAAATAATTAATCAATTGAGTAATCATTCTTAAAAATATATGCTAGTGGGCCAACTGGCATCTGTTTATAACTCTGGAATGGGGTGTACAAAATAGCAGCAATTCTGATGTTTCAGTTTAAACGTGCAATATGAGACATTTAAAATGGATCCAGTTCTCAAAGTACACATTAGATACTAAATTCAAGAAAATATAGATCACTTTAAAATCTAGTAGTTTGGGCATCTGAAATTACTAGCCACTTCTGTAATCTTCCCTTTCCAGCAAAAACAGTGAATTAATACTTGAACGATTCACCTCCGTCATTAGCACATAAATTGTGAAACATGTCTGAATGTTTTCACACTTCTGCTGTAAGGCCGAGTACAAAGTCATCAGAAGAGCTGTGCACATTGGATCATTGGCTGCAGCTGATGGAGCTGTAAGTCTAGATAAAAAAATCTCTTCTGTAATCATTTCCAATCCACATTCATTGCCTAAAATGATAGGCATAGCTGAGGACATTTTTGACTTCTCTGCACTTATCTTTGCTAACCTGACACTGAACCTTTTGGACTTCGCAAATAGAGCCACTGTGGTTAGTGGAGGCATCTTCCAACAACGGCCTTGAGCAAGAAAGAGGCATGACATCTAATCGTTATCAATTTTCAAAGTAAATTTAAGTATGACACGGGAAAATTATAACACTTGTAAAAATTTGTACCAAATTGTTTCTCAAAACTCCTATACCTGGCTACAAATAAAAATAGTGTATTACAAAATAATAAGATTTTTATTTGTGTATTATCAGACCAGCTTCCAACATTCTCAGTTTGCATTTGAGGCATGATTCTGAGAAAAACATCAGTTTTTCTGGGAAAATATTTAGTCCTTCTAAAGCGTTTAATCAAAGAAACCACTAAGTAACATCTAAATAAACACACTAAGTTCTTGGGTGGAATTTTTAAGCAGCAACAAATGATGAAATTCTAATAACTTAAAAACTTAAGTGCTGCTGATGGTCAGTGAATCCTAGGTTCTCCAAGCTCTGTACCTCTTTTGAAATTTGATTTATGCTTTGAAGCCATGTTGTTTCTCATAAGTACGGCCTTTGGACAATATGTGGTAGTGACAGCACACTTGACGCATCCTGGAAAGGAAGTGCCAAATAAACCACCCTGCTTCAATGACTTAAAAAGTAGGAAACTTACTTGGGAGAATTGTTTTGTAGCGATTTTTACGCACTAAGCCTGGAATATCGTATTCCTTTGGATCCACAAAGTTCATTGGAATTTCCTGTTAAAAAACAAACAAACAAAACACCACAAAAACCACAAAACACAGTAGATAGTATTATTAGATCCACAAGAGGAATAAAAAAAAAATCAAGCCAATTACGTCCTGCCTGTGAGGGAGGCAAAGTGATGAAGTCAACTGAAACATATGGTACAGTACTTCTAGCAATTTACCACCAAAATATGATTGATGTTTCCTTTTACTGTCACTGGCTTTCTTTTCTGAAATCCTTAATATGAAAATGCTCATAGTGACTAATTCATCAAGTAACATGCGCAACAGCATTATGCTAGCTCCTAATATTATTAGAACTGAACTGCAAGTGTAGGCACAGAACTAAGCAAAAGAGGGTACGTAAGATACTCTGCTCCAAAAGCAATGGACAGACACCATCCTTTCTGACTCACACTCCTCCTTCCTCTCTGAGGGTGGAAGGAAATAATTTGCTAGTGACTCTCACCAGCAACAAATTATGACACACATTATGGTAGGTTGGTGTGCTGACCTGACTTTATGGAGCCGGGGGACTGCCACTCTTTTTGCTCACCATCCTTTAAAGCTCCATGGGCAAGGACAGCAAACAGGTCTTCATAAATTACCTGGTCTCTACACTACCATCCAAAGAATATAGAGATGTAGGACTTTCTTATTCTCCACTACTCATCTCCTGCAAGTAAGTGGCAAACGCCAGGCAGGAACAAACAGGAACCTTCCACCAACCAGAGTCAGTAGGCATGTGATGGGACAGATGTGTCAGCCAGGCTCAGCAGAGAAAAGGTTCACATGAGCTTGGAAGCAGGGCTGGTCATCCCAGCTGCTGAGAGGCCAATACTGGACATACTGGTAATGGGAGTCAGGGTTGAGTAAGAGAAGCCTCACTCTGGGAAGAAATTAAGATAAGTAGAGCTATGGACTATGTTAAACTCTTTAGAAGAGCTTTAGAAGACTGACTATCTGTATTCTGCCACCTACATAGCACTGAGTGTACTGTTTGGCTTAACCAAAGATAATTAATGATAAAAACATTTTCTTGAAGTAATTTCCTATCAATTTGGTGAACTGTATGGGAACTAAACCTTCATGTGTTGCTCAATTGCTATTTGGTATTTAGTCATCCAAAACTCTTCCTGAGCCAAGCTCCATGGTCTGTCTTTGGGTCTTACTCATTCGCTGCTCAAGCAAATTCTTGGTGAAACCAACAGGACTTCTGCCTGAGTGAAAACTAATTCTTGTAAGAATTTCAGGACTTAGCCCTGCCAAGTGACATCTCTTCTGACTTCTCTTCCAAAATGAAACATAGCTGTTTGTTTCATCGTAGATCTCGACTCTGAAAACCGTGTAGGTTAGACAGATTGAAAATACATGATGCAGAACTAACTGGTGGTAACTGTTTCATAAAAAAAACCAAACTAGTTTACAATTTTTAATTACAAAAATGACATTTTGATTACACAACATTTTTATCTACACTTTTCCAGTTTTCATTAAAGAATGAAAATTACTTTGAATATTTCGGCCGTTGAAGGATTTTTCTGAACACCAGGAAAACCAATTCAAAATCTGAGAGAAATGAAGCATGTCTTCCTACTTCTAATATTATTTTCTTTGCTTGAAAGCTACAGTGCACCTCAGAGACTGATTAAACTGTATGTGGACTTGTTCAGCATTCAATTCAGACACTCACTAAGTGAACATTTCCTCCCTAGAACAGCAATAGATGCTTTACTTTAAAAGAATCAGAGCTCATCTACACAAAAGATGGTTTTCTTCAACTTGCACAGCACCAAGTGTATTAAAGACCACAGATATCTAGTGGTGTGTTTTAAAACAGAAGTCCAGACTATTTCACCTCCCCTTGTGCTTGTACAGTGAAAAAATATCCCTGAAATTGCACAGGGAGGGAGGACAGCAAACAATACTCAGAGTGTTACTCCTGCCCTTTCAGACCCTTGCAGGTCATAAAGAGGACAGGCTGAAAAGGCTGTTATGTTGCAAAACATCATCTTCCTCCTGTTCTGCTGAGATTCCATGCTTAAGAGAACATTTAACTTGGCAGCACTAACTTCAATAGCTCTTGATCACACACTCTGAAATACGCCAGCATGCAAAGACTGTGCCCTGGTTATCTCCCATCCTGTGAAGGAATTCACAACTCTGCCCAGTAGACATAATACATACAGCCACTGCAGCATTTGGCGTATTTTTTTGCCAGATATAATAAACATGACAATGCCTATCATATGGACATGCAAGCAGTTAAGGAAGAGACTCATAGAACACAAAGATCTAAAAAGACAGTGTACTGACTATACCAAAATGTATTTGGCCTTTATCCTAAACTACTTAGAAATCCATTTTTCAACTGCTTGTTTCATCTGTGTACATATATTTTTTTTCCCAAAGCAAGGCAAAGAATTATTTCTCCCAAAATAACAGTGGATATAGTGAGTCAAGGAAATAAACTTCAGAATCTAAAAGTAACAGACAGACCAGCTTACAACTAGTTCGTAACTTTTGTGCAGAAAAAAAAGCCCCAGGAAAACATACTTTCTATGGCTCCTGCTGACTGACACAGTCATCCTTTGCTTTGGTTATCTGGAGAACATTCAGGCTTGGAAAGTGGCTCATGCCAAGCATTCAACAGCAAAGAGCGTGCACTTGGACTAATGTCATCCCTAGGGCAACTCCAGACATATTGCAAGAAGTTATGAGTACAGCAAACTTGGCTTTTCTTCTGTACTCTAATGAAAAAGTTTGATTTGTTAAAAAGTAGCATGTTGGGGGAAAAAAAAAAAAAAAAAAAAAGATTTGTCAAAACAAAGGGTTTTTTTTTTTGTCAGAACCAATTCTCTAGTTTTAAAGTGACAGCACCACTGAAAGCTTTCAGACATTGTCATTTCAAGGGATGAAAAATTTCAGAATTGCATTAAATGCTTCACTGATGGAAGGGGAGTTGTACGTAATAATTTTACATCTGCAGAATATAATAGCACTGTTCACAGAAGAGAGACAACATCCCATTTTTCTGATGCTCCTAGAAGAGAGAGGTCAGATACTCACAAAGAACTCTGCCTGGAGTATGAAAGGGTCCAGCGCTTTCTTGTGCAATTCCTCTTCAGTAAGGATGTTTGATGCCGTCTGGAGGTACTCTCGGGCTGACTGTTCCCGTGGTGACATGACATAGCCAAAACCTTGCTCAGAACAGCCTGGGGTACACATATCCAGTGTGAGTGAAACATTTGAACCTCTCCTGCAAAACAGAGCAATCAAAGTTTGCTTACAACAGAACAGACTGACCCACTGTTGTCAGCAATGGACACAGTCCCATTGACAGATAAACAGCAACTTAAGAAAAGCACCCAGTTGGTTCTGCTGTGCACATTTTGGTCACTGACTGTGAAAAAAGGATGATGCTTCTTGCGTAGACAAGACCAGAAAATGATTTTGCACACTGGAATACGAAGGCCAACACTTTCACAGTGTCGCATGTAGTGAGGCAACTGTATACTTTGCCACCTAAACAGAAGGGACTTGCTTGTCAAAGGTGCCGAGCAGGCAACAGCAGGAAAGTTATCATACTTGTGTAAATCACGCCATATTTTTGGATGCCTAAATATGGACTGACATTTTAGATACCATAGGCGAAAATCTTGGTCTTAGTTTTTGTCAGGCCAGATCCTACTGAATAACCATTTATTAGTAGCACAGACAACATCAGTGGGGTAAGATCCTGGGGTAAACATTACCAATTCAACATTATTAAAGACATGAGAAGCCAACCATTACAGTGAATATTTTTTCTGTCTGAAAAACTTTCTTTCCATAGCAGTCCACCATGAGATGGGTAAAATGAAGGTCCCAACATTTTAACATTTATATTAAAAAAGAGATGCTGTTGAGCATAGTGTTTTCAGTGGCTCTAATTTAAGTTAGCCACATAACAAGACCAAAAGTCAAAATGCCTGCATCGTTTATTGAATGCAGTTTTAAAGCATTTCTGAGCTTCTATCGGTCTCACATACCACAGACAGAAGTAAGATTCAAATGCCATCAGTGAATCTATATTTAAATACCTTTAACATAATAATAAAATCACACAATATGATGATTACCAGGTGTAATGTTCTATGCATTCACACAGTAAAGCTATTTTTGATGACTCTCAACTGGCAAAATCTAGTTAGGAGGTGTTTTTGTAGGAGCTGTTGAAAAACCACGTAAACACGTAGGCATGACCAGCTCACAGAGAAGACAGTAGAAGTTGTTACTTGGATCACAGCCCTTTTCTGGATTCAGGAGTTTTTCCAAAAGAATGTGCCGCCAGCCTCCTGCTATGATTCACAGTCATGGGGAAATGATTTTGGATGAAAAATGATCACTAGTGGTAGACAAATGAATCTTTAGTGACACCTTTCAAAAGATTTTGACCCTACCCTCCTGTGTGCTATTAAATAGCACAGTCCTCTCCAGGAACAGCAGCAACTGGTAGTGAATGCTTTTGGTTCTTCTAAGGTAGAAGAGGCTACATACATGAAGATACTAATAGTTCTTCAGTGTGAGGAAATTAGATTGTTTCTTCTTAAGAGTATCGTTCAGTGCTGTTTGAATTTTACTAGTGACTACCCTTCTAATGGTATAGGTGGTTAAAGAACGTGAGGAAAGTAAGATGGAGAAGCAGAATGGATGCAAAAGAGGGACAGATAGACAATTCAGTACAACCCAAACAAAGGAAGAGTGACCAATGCTTGATGTAAGCGAAATCTGTCAGAGCACAGCTCAAACCTGAAATGATGTCTGGCTTCTCAAGCACAGATGTATGTTGAAAACAAGTTTATTTTACATCCTAAGTGTACATGATCTACCTAGTTTGAGAACTTAAGCAATTGCTTTCTTTTTCCCATCTCTACTTTGACAGTTTTTTAATTGTAGTTTATTACTTGAACCTATTGACATTCCCCAACAGATATTCTCCCATTCTCTGGAAACAGCAAATATCTTTCCTGCAAGCTAGTGGTCACCTGAGAAGAAATGTCAGCATCTCCAAAATGAGAGAGAGAGAATGAAACCAGGGATCATTGAACAGAACAAATGACTGGTACATTTCAAGCCCAGTCTCACCATAATGGAGAACAATAGCAAAACTCACTGACAGTAGCAGGTTCAGAGACAAGCTCCAAAGGTTACTGTAATCTCATATTTAAAGCAGAGGATAACAATAAAAGGTAGGACATGTCAGGACAAATGTTGTAACCAAGAATAACGTGAAAAAAAAAAACCCACCAACATTCTAAGCTCACAGAGTGCAACCTAAAAGCCCCTTCTGTAACATTCCTTTTTACTGTGTCATGTGGAGCTTTGGAAACTCAGCATCGTAGTTTCAAAAAAATCTAAGTTCTGCCCTTTGTTTTAAGTTTTAGATACGAGCATTAACTACGGCTAGCATTCCAACTCGCTTGAAAACCTAGACATAAAGAAAAGTGACGCTTTGCTATGTCAGGACCTTCAGTAACCTCATTCTTATTCACAATATCATCACCTTTGCAGAATTTCTTCACAGGATTTCTATCATCAATATCTTTGTTATATTTCCACTGAAAGAACACAAAACAGAAAAAGATCTTCCTTTTATCATAAAACTGCCTTTTCCCAGCTATGGATCTTTTTGAGAAGCTCTGTTGCCCTGATCGTTCAAGGACTGAACACCAGCTCACCCCAAAGTTTCATTACTGAGTTAATTTCAAAGAAATTAATTTACTTTTGGATTAACCCATTTATATAAGAATTACTGCATACCACTTGTCCTATGGTTTGCTTTTGGAGAAAGGACTAATCCTCCGGCATGAGTAATGGAAAAAAATTAACAAGATCCACCTATTTCAGAGGTAAAAGCTTTCACTGCCCTATAGTGGATTTCATGCTATGCAGTTGCCATCTTGGGGAATGGCAAGAGACTGATCAAACACAAATGGATATTTCAAATGAAAGAATAACACTTGTTGACAGTCATCTAGAAACTGTATGGTTTTTGGCTAGTATGCTTATATTTGTGCCTGGACTGAAAACAAGACAAGAAATAAAGCAGGTGCTTGGCTTTAAAACCACATTTTAAAGTGACATTCATGAAGGCAATAAAGCTTCCTACTAGGCACAGTAGCCCTCAGTCCATAAAATCTGGGACCAGACTTTCCCCTGTTAATCACATCTACCCTACCTTTCTTGCAAGCCCACGGATTTAACCGTTAGAGTAGTTGGATCTGTCTCCGCTTTAATATCCATTACGCAGTCAAAGACCGGAGTCTCCGGTACAGGATCCAAATCTAGGAAGTCATCCTCATTTTTATCCTCTGTCCACTCTGAGTACGTGAATGAAGGCTGCCGGCTCACAGATTGGCGTCTGTCCTCTTGTAGCGGAAAGGGGAGGTCTGGACGGGCTCTGAGTAGATGCCAAAACTAGAGGAAACAAACATTTAAAGAAGCTTTCTGCTTGTTGCCAGTCCTTCCACACAGCCTAGAGGATGGGTCTTTAGAGCAGCATCCCAGCTCACTATAATGTATTAGAACTAGAGAGTACTGAAGAGGACAGGAATGTTCCATGCAGGAGTAGCTTTGTGGTGCATGTTACAAGGATTCACATCTACCCATTCAAACCTGCTTTCAGCCACAGAGGTTTCCACAGAGCTGGCCAGGCTTAGCTCAGGGATACAGTGGAAGCTTGTGACCATCATATGCAAGCCAACGTGATATCACTGTCCTTTTGTTCAGTTTCTTACCCTTCCTAGGCTTGTTTACAAAAGAAAAATCTACTATACTATTCCACAATCATACCTCTCCTGACTTAAATGGTTTTCCATCTAAAATTTAGATACAGTTGGGTTAAGAAAAGTAAACATAGTCTTTCTGAACTGCACATCTTGATAATCTGCCACTGTACCCTGAATTCATGTATAAACCAACCCTTTTTTAAAGATACCTTGATTTTGATGCACTTGGTTTTGAGGCTCAGAATGCCTGTATCAGTTTCTGGCCAGTGGCAAAGCCCATTTTGTAATCTAATTATCTGATTTAAACATAGTACAGACATAAAATAATAAATCTTTGAAGTTCTAGGACATAAACATAATACTAAAGTTTATATTATAAACTAATGAGGATTTGAAATTGCATTAATCTGAAAAATTGCTGTATCATATTGGTTTGCATGGATGCTGTGGCAGACCAGATGATTTGGAGATTGTATCAGTAGACTGTTTAATTCTATACACAGGCTCCAGTAAAAAATTTCAAGTCCACCACTGAATTCCAGGGTCTGGAACCTTATGCCAACTTCATCCTTCCAGCACTGCAGTAGGAGCAGTAGCACTCAGGCTAAATGTTATACAAACTATATTGTACTGCCATGCATCCTTTTGAGACTAAAGAAGAACAAGTCCTATTTTCAAAAATAAATCGTCTTCCATCCTTTTGTTATATGGCTTTTAAACAGGCAGTTTATTTTAGAAAATCTGCCATTAAAAAAGGTCAAGTTTCTTTTCCTAGGCTACTAAAGTGCATTACCTTGTATAGGATTTTAAACAACAATTTTCTTGTGCCTGTGTGTCTTCATGTACTCCCTTTTCTCTGACAAAGAATGAAGTGAAACACGTTTTAATTTCTGTCCGTAGTCAGCTTTAACGAATGTTAGACTCTCACAAAGTAGCAGTGACTTTGTGAGTCAACTGCAATTTGACAGTTACTTCATACAAAATGTTTATTTCAGTTAATCAGAGTACACAGTAATTACAAAAGAAAACATAGGAACACAATTACTAAACTTCACACAAATTTGGGGCCAAATCTGAACCAAGTCTGTCCTACATGCTTGGCCTGTTGGATGACAAGCAAGAAGCTTGAAGACCTGATTCTATTCTCATTCTCCAAGACGACTTCTGGAGCTTGGCAGTCCCACAGTACCAGCCATGGTTCTTTCACATACTGCAAGACTGCAATAGCTGAGCAGTTCACAGCGTAAAGTATCTGCTCAACAACTCTGTACTGCTGGAGACCGCTGCTGTTACTAACATCAACACTTGTGCTGAGGGTCTATTTGAAGGCCTATGTAATAATTATGTATTACAGATTCTAGAGCTGGTGTGGTGACACAGGATTGATTTTACTGGTGATTTAACGCACTGTAAATCCAAAGGAACAAAAAGTTCACCCTACAAACAGAAGAGCTTTTCTTCAGATTGAAAGAAGTGTGTGGTAAATAAGGAGCTGCCCAAGACACTGGAAGAAATTAAGTTATATTTAAAAATGATGGGGTTAAACTAAATAATGGAAAAATAGTCAGCTCTGAAAACCTGTTCAGGAGGACTAGACAGCTCTGTGCTGGCTCTCTGCAGCTGCCTGGGTCTTAAAACATCATTATATGAGGCAGAAAACAGACAGCATCGCTAATACAAGCCAAGCACTTTATCCAGCCTTTTATTTTCACTGTGGCTGCTAATCTTCCAACATGTTCTGGTGTCTGAGTACTCTCAGAAAAGTGCCTCAAATCTTAGCTGAGGTCTGCCCTCCCCAAAAATTTGCTCTACATGTATTAGAGTCACAGATTCCATGACACAGGAACAAGCTGGACTTTAGCAAGTGCACAGACCAGACAGGGCCTCTCTTCTCTTGGTATCACTTCTGAGAATCTGCTTGACCACCATTTCTCAGCCTCGTTAGGTGGCGCAACAGGTAGATTATTGCTCTACATTAAAGCAATGAAGTACTTATATAAAAGGCACATTTTCTCCCTTCCCTAGGAAGCTACTAGAGCATTACTGAATTGCTGAATAAAAAAATGCATAAGCTGTTTTTCACTGGTATGCCATCTAGTATATACATCAGTGTGGGACTGATCTATCGGGTCCATCTATAAAGACAGAAGGCTCCATTTGGGAACAGAAGATTTGATCATAAAGGCACTCCTTTCCCTAACATAGAAGACCCCTTCAAAGTCCCTTCAAGGCAGCACACCACTTAAAACTCACTGAAAGAAAAAAACAAAACAAAACAAAACAAAAGACGTATCACTCAGCTGAGAAAGAGGGAAAAATAAAGAAAACTGTCTTCATGCGACTATCTGTTGTCAACCAGGCTGGGATTGTAGAAACTCTGCTTAGCTCTATCACTATGTTATTTTCAACATTCTGCTAACCATTATTTTACATCTTATTCCATAAATACTGATAGAAGAAGATGTTTTCAAATTGCAAAGCAGCATGACCTGGGCTGCATCAAAAGAAGCGCGGCCAGCAGGTTGAGGTAGGGGATTCTGCCCCTCTGCTCTGCGCTGGTGAGACCCCACACCTGGAGTACTGTGTCCAGCTCTGGAGCACTCAGCACAGGAAAGACATGGACCTTTGGAGTGAGTCCAGAGGAGGGCCACGAAAATTATCAGGGGGACAGAATACCTATGAGGAAAGGCTGAGAGAGTTAGGGTTGTTCAGCCTGGAGAAGAGAAGGATCTGGGGAGACTTTATAGCAGCCTTTCAATACTTAAAGGGGGCTTATAAGAAAGATGGGGAGTTTGTCGCAACAGGAAAAGGGGTAATGGTTTTAAACTGAAAGAGGGTAGATTCAGACTAGACATAGTCTGAACATACACAGGAAAAAAAAAAAACAAAAAAACCAAAAAAAAAACCATAGAAATGTTTTACAGTGAGGGTGGTGGAACACTGGAACAGGCTGCCCAGAGAGGTGGTGGATGCCCCATCCCTGGAAACATTCAAGGCCAGGTTGGATGGGGCTCTGAGTGACCTGATCTGGTTGGAGATGTCCCTGGTCCTTGCAGGGGGGTTGGACTAGATGGCCTTTGAAGGTCCCTTCCAACCCTAACCATTCTATGATTCTATGTCAGACAGTAAGGTAACAGGTAAGTGGGAAGGGACAAGGCTCACATGCTCCCTGTAAACAGCCTTTCCTTCCTAATGCCCCTGTTAGAGAGAACATACTGGGCAAGACGGACCATTGATCTGACCTCACAGGACATTTCGTATGTTCTAATTGTCCGTGGTTTGTCCAGAAAACAGGCTGTCACACAAAGACATTCGTGCCTCCACTCTAGCTAGGAGATTGTTAGCACAAACCACAGGAATACAAATCAGAGCAAGCTTGACTACGTAGAAACTGTTATTAAAATGTTTTCTGTACCAAAGTTTTAACCAACAGTCAACATGGGTAAAGTCCACTCTCATCTACACTGATATAACTGTTCACTTGCAAGGACTTACTACATATGCAAAGCAGTTAAAACTGAGATCAGAATTTTGGGACACAGAGAGCTTTCATTTGAAGTTACTTTCTGAGCTAAGAATGGGTCAGCAAGAAAATGTTTCCATCCAGCAACAACTAGGTTGGATATGCAGAGGAATCACGCCCCTGATATTTTGATTTCCAGCTCAGAAAGTTTTGCTGCAAAATTACCTGGAATTCACACAGTTCATCACAATTCTCAGATGCCTCATTTTTGTTCTTCAATATTTGCAATTACAAAATCACCAGAAATTTATCTTTTTGAGGAAAAATTTCATCTGGATAAGGAACAGCAGCATCAAAAAAGCAGAAAATTGCATTAATCCCAACTAACTTCCTTGCCTACATCAATGATCACAATAATGGAGGCATTAACACCAATTACTTTGCCTTGCGAATGGTTTTAAAAAGTACATTCACCCAAAGTGCTAAACCGAAGATTTTGCCATTGTGCTGTCTCTGAGTGAACTTAATCAAGGTATGTAACCTGACAAACTTCCCACCAGGGAGCGTGGCCAGCAAACCAAAGAAGATATTCCCCTCTCCTTGGCACTGATGCAGCTGCAGCTTGAATACTGCGTTCAATGTTAGGTCCTCCAGTTTAAGACAGATAAGGACAAACTGGAGTGGACCCAGTGGAGGACTACAAAGGAGGTCAAGGAGTCTGGAACACATGGTCTTAGAAGGTGAAGCAAATTGGGCTTCTTCAGCCTGGCACAGAGGACGCTGGGGTTATCTAACAGCAGCCTGAGACTACTTTGAAGGGCAGATCTGGAGACAATGCTGCCAGGCTCTTCTTGGTAGTGGCAGCTGATACCACAATGGACAACGGCCACAAGCTGCAAAAATTCAGCTCGGACATTCAGATCAGACATTAGGAAAAAATTTTTCCCCAAGAGCAGCATGCAGTCATGGCACAGGTACCGAGAGAGATGATACATCTCCTTCCCTGGAGGTTTTCAAAACCTGTGAGGAAAAATGCTTGGCTGACCTTATTGAGTGTTGGCAACAGCCCTGCTTTAAGGCTAGCAGTCTCCAGAGGTCCCTTCCCACCAACAGTCCTGTGATTCTATGATGTACTTCATTATACTGTGCGCCACTCAAATGGCATGTAGGTAGTACAGCTTCAGCTTCCTGAGCTGCATGAAGGTGCACTGCTGTAAAGACAGGAGGTGATTTTCCGCCCGCATTTTTAGTAATTGCATTCCCACTCTAACAGAACAGTATACAGGGGTATGAAAAGCCATGTTCAGTTAGAGCTCCCTAAAAAGAAAGAATTCTCCCTAGCTTTCCGATCTAGCACACATCTTTGACAGTTACGCAATCAATGGAGAACAACAATACACTCCTCCTGCTTCCAAACAGCTGACAGCTAACTAGATTAATTGTAGTCATGCCACTACTCTTGTTCTGCAGCTGGGGCCTTGGCCTACATCTATAAGGGCATCATTCACAAGAACACTGGTGCTCTGGAACAGCTCTTTCTGCCACTTAAGTCAATGGATGCTCTGCAGGCAACTCAGAAGGCAGTAATATCAGATGGCCCACTGTGGTTACTGGACCACATCCCTTCTATTTAAGTGAAAATAGTTTGCCCATCTGTGGATGGAAAGAATAAAACCCATCAGTATAATACCCAGTTTTCATCAAAGAATTGAGTAAGGGTAAGTATAGTCACGATTCTTCTACATAAAGCAAGCAGATAACTATATAGAAATAGCCCCAAATACGTTCATTGACAATGAACTTGAGCATAACATCAACAACTTCAGGAAAATTAGACATCTTATAAAAATTAACTGAAAAAGGGCATGAATATAGTTTGCACAGTATAGTAACTTACCAGAGATCCTACAAATAACAGTCCTAGAGAAGCTAAAGACAACAGGATGTATGATACCACAACGCTCCCGATTCTAGTCAGGTCCTGTGAAAAAAAAAAAAAAACACCAGAATTAACAATGATTCATAAAGTATTTACGGACACAGTATAGTATCTGCATGCATGCTCTTGGCAAACTGTGTATTCATTCTTAGATCTCCCATGTAGATTCAGTTACACCATACTCTAGTCCATGGAAAAGCCATCACTACCAACAGAAAAGTGGCAGGCTTTGTAGAAGACTGAAATTTAAACTATTTCTAAGTCCCAGCATCTCAGAAGGTCTAAAAACTGTATTTCACTGTGAAGGCAAACAGGAAATCTGCTTCCTACCCCCATGCGTTGCCAAAATTGAAATCTGGATTCATGATTCAATTTTGCAGCCTAGACCTGTGTTTCATTGCCACAGTCAGTACAATTTTATACTGTGGCAAAGGCTTTGAAGAAAGTTTAGTACTGTTCCCGTGTTTGTGGGTCCTTAGAAAAAACCCAGCCATAGATTATTCTATGTTTTCTACACATTCTGCAAAACACCATCAGGTTCACTCACAGCATTGGCAGTGAAATTCACTCTGATGTCTTACTCACACTTTGTAGTTTAGAATTCAGCCTAGTCTCATCATAGGTGCAAAATACAATTCTAATGGGCTTCAGTGAGCAAGGATTTTTACTGTTTCTGACCCACTAGTCCAGCTAAAGAGAAATTCAGAGCTAAGAGCTTTGAATTTCAGAATTATTTGAATATCAGATTTCTTTGCTTTTGCTGTTTTCAAGTCTAAATTTGCACTGTAAATAGTGCTATAATAATCAGTCCTAAAAGACATGGAAAAACATCTGCATAGAGTTATACTTGGGGTGTTCTTGTGGTGCATTCTAGGAATTTGTTTCCTCAACACTGAACATTTAAGTCAAAATCCTATAAATCAGGAATTTTCTGTAAAGAACCATTTGTTAATGACTGATCCACTGCAAATAAGATATAGGCAATACTCTACAAAGAGCTCTGATTGTGCATAATAAAGTCAACTGAGAAATGCCAAAGAAAAAGCTTCTTTCAAATAAACAAAAGAGCAGGTGACATGCAGCTCATAAACACTGTTAAGCAAACATGGAAATCAGTCTTCAGCGTACTTCAGCCACAAGAGGCACTGAGTCAGATTACCTAGTTGTACTGCACAGCCTCTACTACAAAGATTATGTACAATGAATCTAAATATTCTGATAGCAAATATATTTTGCTGGATTTTTGAAAGCAGGTGCTCACCATTTAATTAAGGTTCTGTCCACGCAAGAAAAATCTGCACTGGGTATAATTACCCCAGTAATTTATCAGATGAATCATACTGGTATACGTATCATTATGTCATGGTGAGAAGCTAACCAATTTTACTCAGGTAGCTTTGTAGACATAATTGAACCTGTACACCTAGTACAGGTGAAATACTTTTACCATACATAGATACACACTAAATATTCAATAAAATCTGGTTTTATTGAATATCTTGTGATTTGCACTCTTTATGTGGATTGATCCATTCTTCCAGAATTTAAGCTTCTATCCATCCTAATAATAATATCCATCCAGCTCTCTCTTTACTGTGGACTAAACCTTAGTGGGCTAATTTCTTGTTGCTTTGCTTCATTTGCAAACATTTGCATATTATGAAAAATCTGCTGTGCTGATCTAACATCATAGTCAAAAATTCAGCCCTGTATCCTGAAAATAAAATATGGAGCTGTTTTCAGAAAATTATTTTCACTGTTTTAGAATGCACACACTATACAGCAGTCACTATACACAAAGTACATGTGTATTATAGTTTCAATCAGAAGAGGTATTAGAAGCAGCAGCCAAGGCTACTAACATCAACTACATAATCAGAGAGGAGTACAGGGACTTACCTCCCCTTGATCTGACAAGAACTGTTTAAATGGAGTAAGTAAGAAAGACAGCAGGTCAAAGGCATTCTGAGCTGCTGGAATGGTCCCATAAGTGCTGCACCACAGCATCATGCAGAGAAGCTGTGCAATCAATCAGAAAATATATAATGAGCATCTCTCATTATACAAACATTCATTTTCATTTCAAGACTGCATAATTAACTAATTTAGTTCTCATTGATTTCATGTTGATCATCATTTTTGCTTTAAGAAGTGAGGTATTTTCTAGGCTGCAGCTTAACAAGAAGAAAAAGACTGAAGGCTAAATGCTCAGCTACCGTTATTTAGATGCATATCACTGAATTAAGCAAGCTTACTCTGATCTATAGTAGCAAAAGGACTGCCCATGGTAGCCTGTACATCAAAAGGGTAACAGATTCCTCTGAATTCTGAGCTTTCAGCATTATTACTTTTAGATCAAAACTGGTGATTCAATGAACTTTGTTATTAAGAGACTATTAAGGCCTATCTCATACTATTAAAAGCTTTCACAAATAGTCACGTTCACACAGGTATCCCTATAAACAGATACACACGTATAAACATCCACATGTTGAAACATTTCATTTGAACCACTTAAGGTGGCTGCACACACCACAGTTAAATTAACATAAAACCACAAAAGCAGTGATGCTATACTTAACACCCTCACAGAGACAGACCTCCCAATCCACTTTTTAACAAGACTGTTATTTACCCCCATACATATCAGCTACAGAACATAGATTTTTTGGGAGATGGGTCATTTAGGAAAGGAGGCATTTGCAGAGTGGCAGGGAATGGGATTGGATAAAAAGGCAGGGGCTCTTGGCAAAGCAAGGCTGTGAGAGGTGGCTGCAGAAATGAGAGGACTGCATCTACATCCACTGCTACATCTACAATGAATGAAGAGGAAACCTCCCATGCCAACAAAGCTTAAAAGAAGAGTCTCAGCATTTCAAAGAGATGACGAGCTGTCTTACCAGTATCTGTGAGAGGACAAACAGACACATGCTGTTTCCAGGCATTAATTCATTCCACTGGGCAGCCCAACCAAGCAGTGCTGTTTTCTGAGAGGTTTTCAGGGACTGCTCCTTCCTGTTCGGCTGTCCTTGTCGTCCTTCAGCTTTATCCATCGACTCCATGGTAGAAGGATTGGAAAGACCTTCACGTGAAAACGACATGTGCAAGGAATGAATAGTATGTAACCCCGTGCAGCCACCGCAGAGCCTGCAAGGGCTATTGTCTTCCAAGAGACGATGGTTACCTCTCAGTTCTGCATCACTAAGCGCGGCTCAGGATTGTGAGCGTCACACTCTATTAGTGCAGCTGTATTCACCTGCCTTCGTCAGAAAAAAGTGAGTGTGGGCGGATAAATTATTTTCCCTTTCTTTCCGGAGGTGCAGATTCTGGACTTTGTTGTTAATAAATTCTCATTTACATCACTGCACCTTTTCGTTTTTACTTTTTAAAATAAACCATCTGTGCTATTTCCTAGCTCCCCACTTCCCTGCTACATGGTGGCAGAGAACCCATTTTGTCCCTCCCTGTCTCAATTCCTCTATTTCCCCTTATTTGTCTAATTTGATTATAAATTTCCGAGATAGAGGCTGTTTCATGTTATGTGTCTGAATAGTGCTCAAGAGCTCTGGATTTTGTCTGAGTGTCCTAAGGCACTAATAAAATAGACTTCATTCTAATAACCTACTTCTTGGATGAATTCATACTCAAGAGCTATTTAATAATGTAATGCTATTCCATTCAGTGTAAATATGCACTAGAGTGGCTAGTCCCTCAATATCAGTATTTTTAAACACAGTCTGCATAGATATAAATTAATTTACAAGCTAAAAGAAGTGAAAGATCAGACCCATTTGATGTAAGTACTACTGATTTACATCTTTCTACATGAGGAAAGCCCCAGGGCTGCCCTATGTACAACACTGTAGCCTTAAGCCTAAGCCAGTCACCTATAGCCGAGGGACAGGCCACATCATTGGCCCTTTCATGGTTGGCTGAGGTCAGGTTTCTACAAAATGCTCCTCTCATCAGACATTTCTCTAAATGTTTCCCAATAGTAACAAGTCAGATAAGCATCCCTGAACTAGCCACAGCTCTAATCAGGCAAATAAAACAGGATCTGTGTATCAGCCAAGGCTCTGGCCATTGGTACAGTAAAGACTCATGAAAACACCCCTTTCAGATTTCTGAAATACAAAAATGTGAGAGTGGACAGAATATGAGGTGCTTATTCCCACTCTGCGATTGTTCTCCCTCCCCTCACTGAAACAGACCTTAAGATATCCACCCTTGCACAAGAGAACAAGGTGTCCAGGAAATGCGGATGGCTTCCTCCACAAGGTTCTCCATTCACAGAGGTGCCCAGCAAGAGGGTCTCATTGTGTAATGCCTGGGGAGACCCAGAGCAACACAAGAAGGAGCACCTGCAAGGCACTACCAGGTACTTGGCCAGGAGCTCAGGTTACTGGTTTCTCATTTTCAAAATATTTCCAGTCAGTTTATGACAGGTAGTGGCCTCAGCAGCATATGCTGGGTATAACTGCTTGTATGTAGCTATTTTCATTGTCTTTACTCAGGTATTTCGCAGGAAGCATAGAGAATGTGCATCTAGACAGACAGACACCCATGTATGTCATACCATAAGTATATGCTGAAATTAACTGACTTTTGCCAGCAAGGACTCAGTACAGTAATTTGGAGAAACAATGACAAAATTTATTCTTAAATACAGGTCAATAAAACATGGAAAAATATGGAACTAAAAAGGTAAAATCAGAAGTATCAACAATCCCAGACTGTATTTCTCACAATGGAAAGAAATTGCACTGTCACTTTCATCTATATATCTTAAGTACTAGGAGACAACTGCTTGAAAATAGCATTTTTTTCAAAAAAAAAAAAAAAAAAAAAAAAAGCAGTTTCTGGAATATAGCTCAAGACATCACAGGAGCTCCAGTCAGTAATCTGCAGTCCATGACAAACGCCCTGAGGAAACACAGAGAGCCCAGGCGCAGTCCTTGGTGTTCAGAAACACTGACCGTATGCTTTACGCGTGATTTCTGATACCACGCTACACAGAACTGGACCTAACGTTCTTCAGGAGGACAACACAGTGGTCACATGGTCACATTAAGCAGCCACAGTTAAGGCTGCCTAAATACTTCTGTTTTCATTTTCATAACATGCAAAAAATTAATAGTTAAAGTTGAAAATTTTCAAGCTTCCAAACTGCTTCATATCTCACTGGATTTGAGCAAGAACTGAGGGGAAAACCCTTGTTACTGTTTGCCCTTTTTTTTTCCTGCTATTTTCGTGGGATGTTTATGCTCTGTGGTTTGGAACAGGAATTTCAAATTTAGCAGGGACAGAATCTTGATGTCAGAAATTATTTTTGCCATTCATGCAAAAAGACATGCACCTGTGGCTGAAATATAAATCTTCAAAAATATCTATTTACATATAGTTTATTATGCTCCTAAAGTCTCCAACCTTCCTTTTTCACTAAGCATGTTTTAAGTACTACTTTTCTTTTATCTGCATTAAATAATGCACCACCAAGAATAGCTAATGAACCAATCTGCTGTTTTTCCATGTCCTAATGACTTCCTTTTTTGGATACTCCTCCCAAAAGCCCAAGATAAAATACACATAGAGCAGAACTAAAACATCTTTGGGAAGACAACCAGAACAAGAAGCCAGGGAATGCAGATGTCAAGCTCAGCTTTCAACTATTTTTTATAAGTCATAATATTTCGTATTTCAGAAGACCTTTTTTTTAACTGACCAAAAGCTCATTCATCTGCCTTATGCAGCAGGTAAACAGAATTTCTTTGTTTCATATCTCTTACAGCCTGAGCTATTACAAGGTCACTTCTGTCTGGGTTGGAAACAGAACCCTGACTCTAATATGATGATACAAAGGCCACTTAACCACACACCTTCTCAAAAAAGATGTCAGAGTTAGGGACCACTCTGTGTCTGTAACCATGGGGATCCATGCCTCTCCACAGCCCAAAAGCCCAATTCCTGGCATTCCAGTGTTGTCTAGCAACAGCGGTACAATTGTAGGAGTCACATTCTCCTTCTTATGGCTGCCCTACGTGAAGGGCAATAGACTACTACTACTTTCAATTATTTTTACTGCATAAGGTAGAAATCTGGTCTATGGACCTTGGAGTCTAGGATTCCAGCTCTGCTGAATTCATGCAGTTCAGCTGTTATCAACAGGTATTTTCACTAATACAGTAAAAGACAAGGGCACCAGATTAACAACTAAAATAACGAAGAATTGTCTGAATTCATATTTTAAGTATATAGATTAAGATTCATGTCTTGGATATAGAAAGGAAGTGCCCGTTAATTAAATTCTGCTCAAAAATTTGCTACTCCGAATCACAAAAGATTACATTTCAACAAACATAATGATGCCCATCTAGGTTTCTGTATTGATTTAACTATTTGAGCATTAAACAATACTTCAATTACCATACACTCTTCATCTTGCAGTCCTATATTCCTGTATTATTTGCCCCAATGGGTCCTGGTTCCTTTCAGTGCACAGATTAGGTAACAAATGAGTGAGACATCAGCAAAGTTTTCTTATGTCAGAGTCAATGAGAAGGTCTTGAGACAGCTGACAAGGATGACTACATCCAGGAGGAGTGAATTAAGCCTCTCCTCTGCTAGTGATTTGACTGACAGTGAAAGCTAACCATCCATGTGAATTCCTGCATCATGGAGACTGGGATTAAAGTTCCACAAGCACTTCTGCTTTGATGCAAGGCTATGCTTGCTAGAAAAAAACCCTTTGGCATAAGAATTCAAAGCTCTCACATCTGTAGCAGCCATATGGCTTGTTAAAACAACTTGAAATTTCAGAACAGCACCATAAACTTAACCTCATCCTTGCTGTTCAGGAAAACGAACTTTCTAGATCAAACCCCTGATCCATTCATAGAATCACAGAATGGCTTGGGTTGGAAGGACCTTAAAGATTACCTAGTCCAACCTCCCTGCCATGGGCAGGGACACCTTCCACTAGACCAGGTTGCTCAAAGCCCCATCCAACCCTGAACACTTCCAGATATGGGGCATCCACAACTTCTCTGGGCAATCTGTTCCAGTGCCTCTCCACCCTCACAGTAAAGAATTTCTTCCTTGTATCTAATGTAAGTCTACTCACTTTCACTTTAAAGCCATTATCCCTCGTACTATCACTACATTCCCTTGTCAAAAGCGCCTCTCCAGTTTTCGTGTAGGCCCCCCTTAGGTACTGGAAGGCCACTATCAGGTCTCCCCAGAGCCTCCTCTTCTCCAGGCTGAACAGCCCCAACTCTCTCAGCCTGTCCTCACAGCACAGGTGCTCCAGCCCTGTGATCATCTTCATAGCCTCCTCTGGACTCACTCCAACAGGTCCATGTCATTCTTACATTTGGGGCCCCAAAGCACCCTGTATTCTGTCCTTAAACATGGCCACCAGTATAAGCTGGCAAAAATAAATAGCACAACACTTTCCTGTGGAATAATCTATACAGGGAAACATCTTTTTTTTCACTCACAAGGTAACAGCTGGCTTCTGTAACTCAAGACAACGCCCATTTAAAAACCCGTGTACCTCCATCTCTTTTTCTGCCTGCATACATGGGTATATAAAGGGCAGAAGAATGAAACAAGAATATTTATATACATTCTCAGAAAAACATGCGCTTAGAGCACTAGACTTAACTGAAACACTAAAAGGCACTGTAGTAATGATAAGTAAGCCAACAATGCCTTGCAATAACAAACACGCTATGATCCAATTGAATGCAGCTGTGGGCGAGGCACCAGTAGCTCTGTAAATCAACTGATTCATCCTCAGAGCCTTCAGAAAAAACCAAAACAAAACAAAAGCCAACCTCCCAGCACATGTCCTGGCTGTATTTCCCAATGAAGTTAACACTTTAACAGGAACTTGTGTCCTGTCTTGTGCACGGGTGCTAATGCTCAAGGAATTGACACAGCTCTTTTGGCAGACTTAATGTAGCAACGTATTTTTGGGATGAAAAAAAGGCTTGTTCCTTACCAAAAGGATTTTTATAATAGAAATAAAATGTACCTCAGCAATGAAAATGTAGTGCTCATACAATTATCAGACTTTTACTAACATACATCACACTGCATCTGTGGGAATTATGCTTCTGGGGGATTGGGTGGTACTGCCTTTTCACCGGGAAACACAAATTTTGTTAATGGTGGTGGCTTCTTCAGTCATGGTGGAATCCCTGAGCTCTGTGGAACTATCTGCCAGACACACAAGACAGGAAGGAAAAGTGGGCTTCACCTGCTCTGCCAACTCTTAGGCTGCAGCAGTCAACACGCCACAGCAGCTCAGCTGCATTGCTCCATATCTGCTTTATGTATGTGGAGATCCAAATCCCTCTGAACCTGTCTGTACCTTCATCAGGGCTGTGCATGGCAAGAACTTACTCTACAGGAAGGGACCACAGTGTGGAAGCACTGCAAAGTACCAATGTGCCAGCAACACTTCACATCAGAGTCTTAAATCCACATATGGCCTCTAGATATCAAAATTCAACTGCCTACTAAAATCACTGTCTCTAGGGAGAACTGCTATTGATTAGAGAACAGCAGATGAATGTATACCACTGATATGGGTCTGCAAATCAACTGCTTGTTTTCACATGCACCTAAATTGCATATGCAAGACTTTAGCCTTGGCGTTGTACTTCACCTATCTCGGTCAAATCCTTGTTAAATCTGCAGGTCATACGACACACAGGTTGCAGGCAAGTCACATCAAAGCTGAATGAGCTGCCTCGGAGTGGACGTGAACAAGAGGTAGCTTGTGCTGGAGGGTAAAAAGACAGCTCATCTGACCAAATAATGAAGCTTTAGGAGAAAGGTATTAGCTGAGAAGACATTATCTTTTTTGCTTGCCACTGCAGTATGAGAAGAACAGAAACAGAATAATTAGCTTTTGGATGAAAAGCCAGTCTGTCCTTTGCACTGCAGTGATATGGGGGAAAGTGGGTAAGAGGAAGGGGACCTTTCATACTTGCATGCCAAATACAACTTGAGTACTTGCAATCGTCTCTCCACAGGAAACCAACTGGTAGGCCACCACTCTACAGCTCAGAAATTTTTACTGAACTTCTTTATAATCAGCCAATCTCAGATATTAAGGAGCTAAGCGTAATGATAGAAGCTGCGTCGTTACTGTTTTCAGAGGGATACACTTCATCGCCTAGGAAAGCCTGTTTTTTCTTGATGCTTTTTGCGCTAACTCATCTGCCAAGTTATGTTAAAAATTATACTCAAGATCAAATGAGCTGTGTTGAAAGCTGGGAATGCTATTTCCAGCATTTGCTGTTATCGTAAGAATGCATCTCTTTCTCTCTGGCTTCTCCAGTATTAACTTTTTTTTTACCTTCTCAGTCATGATACGGTACTGACTACTTCTACCAGATCCCTGACCTGCTCTGTTTACAAGAATTCCATATATTTGCCTTTTGCAAATAGCTGAATAAAATATTGACTGGGAGGAGAGCATCTAGTCCCTAAAAGTATCCAGATTAGGAGCTGCAAAGAAAAATATTCCCAGTGCACCCCTACAGCTACCTACTACTTCCTGACTGGAGATGGAAGGGATTTACAAGAATGTAATCACCTCAAAACTTCCAATTCCACTCTGGAAAGTGTCCAAGAATTTGTGGTTGGTAGATCTTGCATGTGTAACACAAAATCACACAGAGAGCTACTTCAGAAGATACCAGACAGCTTAATTCAAACCTAGCAAGAACCCAGCCAGATCCACATATCCCACTAAGTGTACCACTAAACTCTGCAAGGCACCAAAGCAATTCTGAAATCACTCTGACATCTAACTGTAAGCCAGTTAGATTCATCCAGTGGTCCTTCGTAGGACCGCAAACTGTAACTGCAGACTTCACTGTCCTCTCTGCGTAACAGAGTTTAAAGAAGAAATAAGCCTGACATACCATTAATCCAAGTAAGAGCTCCAAGCAACTGTAACTGCCATCTCTGACATGTTACAGAGGAACGGAAAGCTCTTCACCAAGATTCAGTCTACATAACAGCAACCTGGTTGTCAGTCTCCTGTATTTCTTATTCTGAGATGAAATTCAGCTTACAATTTCTAATGCTTTCAGTTTGCACTAAGTGTAGCTACCCTGGACCGTAAGAATTAGCTGGGCCAAGCTACAGGTATTCACAGCTGAAAGAACCGAAATTTCTAACATTCAGGAAAGCTGGATGTTTTTGCCAAAATGATCACACTGGAATTAGCTAAGAATATTGGTATTTAATTCACTCTGACTCCTGGATTGACATGCCCGTGAAGAGGAATGCAGCTGGCTCAAGAGCTCTCAAGTGCACCATTTCATGGTGCATGGAAGATTCAAGAGAACACCATCGCATGCTTTTTTTTTTTTTTTTTAGGGGGGGGTAGGGTGAAGGTGGGGGTGTTAGGGTTTTTTTGCATGTTATCTCCATCTCCTGGAAGGGAAAAAGTTCATGTGAAAGATCAAACTCTGGAACACAAGTCTGGAAAATTTGGTGGTAATGATGCACACTACTGCTTTAAAACTGAGCTTTTAGTAAGTATGACCACTGATACAGAATGTCTACCTGCTGTTGCTTAGTCTATGTACAAAAATCTACTTCAGAAACTGATACTAACATACCACATTTGCATCTAATTGCATCATTAGAAAGACACCGCAATGGCTCCATAACCCTAACACTGAGTGAGAAGAAGGTTAATTTACCCTGAGGTGACAGGAGACAACCCACAAATGCCATCACTTTTCCTCTGCACTGGCTTGTCCATGAGTGGCAGCTAGCATGCTTAAAGCCAGCAACCTCATTCTAAGAAAGGCAAATGTTCTCTGTTGAGTTCTTGAAACAATAGTGCAGAGGGAAATGGGTGTCATCTACCAGCCCGGAAAAGCACTGGAGACTTGCACTTTTCAAGCTCAGATGGTAGAGTCTGGCTGCTGTTTAAACCAAACTCTTACCAAAATGGAAAGACACATCAAGAGAAAAAGTAAGCAAGGAGGAAAGTCATGCAGAAAATCTGTTAGCAAGCCAGGCAGCAAACTGAGGTCTACGTATTTCTAGCCCACTGCTTCTCCCCTTTCACCGGTAACATTTTTAACAAACTTGAGATGACACTTTCCTCTCAACTTGAAATAAGTTCTGTTGAAAAGAATACTCAGCCCCTTCTCGCTGCCAGTGGGCTGCACAGCTCCATCCACAAATGGCCTATTCCCATCTCTGAGGGAACAGGAACCTGATGCCACAGTGCGCGAGGAGAATAGCTGCCTTTCCACTCAGCAGCTCTCTGCTGAACTGCTGAGTCACACATTTTCTCTGCATTCATTTTCACATTGCTCCCACTCAGTCCACCTGCCACTTCATCTGGGATGGGTAGGAGGAGAGAAAAAGAGGTGAAGTCAGAAAAAACATTCATGATCACCCAGGACCATTATTATGATACTGTAGGGTCACATATAAAAGCAAGCCTGCAAGCTGCTAGAGAGGAATGGAGAAGAGAAATATCAAGACTGCAAGACAAACTGCCTCCCTCAGTTCTTCTACAAGAGGAGACTGGCCAGCAAACAAGTTAAAAACCTCATCTGATTCCCAATCAGTCACTGGTTTTACATGGTTGCTGATATGTTCTGCAAATTTCAGGCTTCAGACCAGGCCTTGAGGTTTTCCCTCTTTTCTGTGATGTAGAAGAGCTTTCAAACTGCTGTGATTTTTTCAGCAGTCCAACAGGTACTGCGTACTAAGTGACTGGCTGCCACAGGGAAGCGCCACAATGATAACGGCCAATACCATCTGGATAGATCTCAGTTCCGAAGGGCATCTTCAGCTGAGCTGCAGCAGTGGAAATGTCCACCAGCCCCAACTTTCCTCATTCAAGAAGATGAAGAGACAATCTAAGCCATTTTCTTGCAGCTTCCATGAACCTCAAGTGTAACAGGAGCCAACGTTTCCTACTACCTATTGAATTGTTATGTAGAAAAGGGACTCTGCTATCCGTGGTGAAATACATGTTTGTCATGGTTATAGAGGGTCCAGATTGCTCTTAGGTCAGGCTGTACCTAGAGAAACATACATTTAATTCAATTATCAAGGTAGTAATTTTTTTTTCCATAATTAGATTTCTAGACAGTATAGTTTATAGGTCATGAAAAAAAGAAAACGCCTAGAAGCTTCTTAGTTTATTAAATCAATGATCTGAAAAGGCGCTTCTGAAACTGACTTTCAAATTAAAAGTGATTCACACTAAAACTAATTGTGATTAATTTTCAGAGTAATTCTTAACCTACTACTACTGTTAGCATTCAGTAGAAAAACTGGAAGCTTGATAGGAACTAAAGAAGGATTTTGTTTAATTAAGTAGAATTAGCAATTTAAAAAGTAAGCCTGTTTTTCCCAGTGAGAAAGAGTCTGTTCTTAGGTAATGCCCAGCCTTGCTTCTCAGTAGTTCCTCTGGTGCAAGTCTGTTAGCTTCAAAGCATGCTTGCGCTACACAGACCTGAAGTGCAAAGACAAATCCCAGTCTGAGAAGAGTTTAATGACATCGCATTAACATGCCTTTCTATACTAACTTTCACTCCCCATGTCCTATTGTGGCTCATTGTCATGTTGCTCAAGAAATAGTTAATGAAAAAATATGGTAACTGCAGGAGAAAAGAAATATGGGAATGGAAAAAAAGCAAAACTCAAAACCTTCTCAATGTTTTCTGCCTCCATACAGGTTTTTTTTGTTCCAAATAATCAAAAGTGCAAGACAGGACTCTGGTCTATGAAGTCATCCTTGACGAGGGAAGGATGCAGCCTGCCCTCTTTTTCACTGAAGGGTAAGACTGGGAGACTTCATTTAAGCTGCTGTCAAACTCTTCCTTCCCGGAAGAAATCAGATGCTCAAGACAGCGCTTCTCCCAGACCTGGAGTCCTGTACAGCACTACTAGCTGCTTAATACACCTAGCCTTTTCTAGAAAGGGAGAAAGTAACTTACTTAATCATCTCATCATATCTCCAGTCCATAGTAACTCACATGAAATAGAGTTGCAAGGGCAAAGCAGCTCACAACACACTTGGCTGATAACACTCTAGATCAGATGTAAGCCTTAATTACACAGGAGCAAGAAGAAAAATCATCAGGCTCTATGCTCCAGAAAGACAGGCCTCCCAGCTCAGCAAAGATGAACTGCTACGAGCCTTTAGAAGCAGTAAGGAACTGTCAGGTAAAGCTACCATATGGGAAGTATATGATAGCTACTGTACCATCTGCAAGGGTCTAATTCTCCTCCAATACTTGTTACTAATTGTGTTGTCTCTACTAATAATGAGGGGGTTGCTCTTAATTTCCAATGCAAGATTAGTTATGCCCTTGTCAACATACAAATCATACTCCCACTATTGAATCAAATACACAAGAGGTTTATTCTTAACGGCTCTACTAGTGCTTGCAGGCCTTAAACACTAGATATGTTGTTAAGCATTATCCTTTTTCCTTTTCTCCTGTAAAGCATGTCAAGTTAAAGGATACACTATTTCTCACGTCAGCTAGGGCCCCTACAGCAGTTTGCTTCAAAATAATTAAAATATTAAATATAGTGTCAAGTTACAGCTCTTAAGAGGTGAATGCAGACCCTCGGTGGGCAGAGACTGAATATTAACTTTTATCACACCCACACATAATTAGCATTTGCCATCTCTCAATCAGGGCTCTATTCAAAGCTTCTTTTGGTTTATTTGCAAGGCTCTTTTCTCCTTTCCTATTAAACCCCTTACAGAAGGTCTGTCTGATTACCACTTAACAATTAGATGGATTTTTAAAATTATTTTTATCGAGAATACATTTCTTTGTTATGTTGTTTTCTTCAGTGAAAGTTTTCAAGTGTCTGGTGATAATTTTGGAGGTGACTTAAGCTTTTGTAAACACACTGCAAATTGACTTCCAGTGGAGCTGGTTGTCCTAAATTATTCCCAGCCTGCAAACTTCCTTTAACACTGAAAATGGAAACCCACAAAGCAGTTCTGTAATTCCACAGAACTGTAATTCCAAATTAAAGAGCTATGGCTTTGACTGCTCATAAATCAGCTTTGCACAGACAACATAGCCAGGGAGAACTGTCAACAGCACAACAACAATGCAGATTGAGATGTACAGGGTTGAATTCTCTTTCTGAAACAGGATAACCAACTCTCCTCTCCCAAACTCAAATTATAATTTTTGTGCCTTTAGCCTTTAACTACAGGATATACTTAAAAGTGTCTGAATGCAGAATCAAAAAATAGCAGCAATAATTGTAAATTGTCAAATGGCCCCTGTGATACAAAAGTGAATCTGATAATTAAAAGAAACAAGTACATTCTGATCTCATGCACTTTTAAACTTATTTAATAGTCATACTACTACTATCTGAATTGATGTTAGCACACTTGTATTGCTTAAAAAAAAAGCATATTTCTTCTCATAAATTAATATCTTCTACAGTTCTAGTAATAAAAACATTGTGTGTTGCTAATTTATCTTCACTGACTTACTTGCCTGGTGTCCTGTACATATTAAATCTGCTTTCTGCCCTGATGAATGAGCAGGTTTGGACCTTGAAGCAGATGGGTGATATGCCCGCTTCCTGACAGGTTCAAATGTGAACATTTTGGTGTCATTTGTTTAGGTATAGCCTGCTTTACTAAGTGACTAAAATCTTATGACCTGGAGCCTTCAGCAAAAATATTTTGTCACTATCACATTCAACATTTATTTCAACGACATTCTCTTTCCCAAGCAAAGTAAATTATTTCAAGACCAGTCTCAACAACTGTCTTCAGCCACAAACCTGATACATGCCTCAAGGGTACTAACCCAAGTATAAGCATTTCACTTACTTTCATGTATTTACAAAGGCTATGCTTGCACTGCTGAGCTTCCTCAGAAAGCAATGGTATCATTCAGATACTATAGCTTAGGCTCAAGAATAAGCACTTGTATAGATAGGAGTATGGACATCTAGAAATAGTATGTCCACACTCAATTTTATCTCTGTACTAAAGTGCTATTGCAAGCCAGAGCTACTCTATTATGAGCTCAAATGGAAAGTCTGCACAATTAAATATCATTGCTTCCAGTTCAGTGCTCTTCTGCCTCTGTAACTGCAGTCCCCTCATGTCAGCGGCATGCTTAGATTATTAAAATGTGGTAACAGTCTCATTAATATCTCCTTCTCCCTAGCTAATCACACAGCAGCACACAAAGTGAACAGTGCACATGGAGAAAGGTAACAGTACACTTTGTTTACTTGTGTCTAGTCTATATGGGTTCTTATACTGTGCTCATCAACATGGATATACAGCCTTAAGTAGTGAACTAAAAAAAATACAACAGCTTGTCTTCTCATCCTCTTCCCAGTGAGGGAACATGCACAGAGCAATGTTTTGTCTAGACAGATAAGCAGACATGCACAAGTTGTTACAGATCTATGTCAGAGAAGGTGAGATGAAAAAAGCACATGCTGATGATGAGTTCTGCAATTATTCTGGGAAGATTTTGCACCACTTGCCTGCAGTCATGACTTCACTCTACAAAACAATTCAAAGAAACAAACCTCTCATGGATGTATGCATCCCAAGGCTCCATTTGATCTATGGTGACTGTACTTCACACCACGCAGCCTCATGCTGAGTAACCTTAGCAAGAGCTGACATTAATCAGCAGGTTCACAAGGTGGTAAGCAAAGTTCTGTGGAGACATCATTTTGGATCCTGTATCAGCACAGCATTCCTACTTCCAGCTTCAGGGCCAGCTTGGTATTGGCTAGCCTAGGGATTTTTTTTTTCTGCATTCCAGCGAACAGTGCAGAAATGCTCTTCGATACCTTAGACTGAGACCATTCTGTAGAGGACTTGAATATAAACGCATGCTACAGGGCAGCAGGTGGCACTGTGCTGCGTTTGTGGTAGGCAGAGCTGCCAAGGAGGTACACTTAAAACCTCCCATGCTACAGGTATAAAAAGTCTCCTTCTAGTCTAAGGATGAAAAGACATTAAGTTATTTTTACCATATCATGTATGCAACACAAATTGGGGCTATTCAAAAACATTGTTTTCTCAGGCCTTGTTTAAAGCATTTATTCCTTGTCAGGAACTCCTGATTTTATAACATTTATAATTCATGCCGTCACAAAGGCACCAAACATATCCTTATGAACTCCTAGCTGTCCCACACTTCTGTCTCCATGTTGAAACACTGCTGTGTATATAATATATTTTGAAATATGGGTAGTCAATTGCCTTCCATAGTGTGTTCCTTATGAAGTGTGGGTGACAGCATGTGTCAACGGGAAGCAGGATTTTATCCACACGGCTATATTCCTGTTATGCTATCCAGAACACTTCATCTGCATTAACAGAAGACGCCAAACGCCTCATACGAAGCCTCTTCCCACACTAGGTATACACTTGACTTCAATATGAAGAAGTTAAAGTTGCACTGAGTAATCTTGTAAATCTCATTCTTAGCTTCTAAGGACCAGTGCAGCGCTTTCAAATCCATCTCACTTCTGTCCTTCTCCACAGAGGCCAGATTCTACTAGAAGACTTTTTCCTTGCATCCTTCAAATCCCACTGACAATGTGCATCCCCTTGGTCCTTTCTCCTGAAGATAGCATTAATTATGCTGGGAAGATCATAAGCAGAACAGACAAGGAAAGAACTATGTTTTATGCATGGCCTAGGTAGAAGCACTGTGATCTATTTCAGATATGCTGAGTGCAGATACAAGAGACAAAAGATGAATCAAGGAAATATCAAGTCCTACTTTTGAGGGATAATTATAACATTACAGTCCATCCCTTTACCTCTACAGATCTTGAAATGGTCTTACCAACTGAAAAGACAGAGCATCGTTGAATCCATACGTACATCCAACAGAAAGAGGACTTTAGTAGCATGCAGAAAAACTTAAAGAACAAAGGAAGCGTCACCTAAGAGCTGTTGCACAAGCGTTTTCCCCTATGGAAAACAGCACAGGCTCTTCAGTGTCCTGGCAAACGACATTCAGAACCTCCCAGTACCAGTGAGCATATGGCAGCAGAGTGAGCACACAGGGTGCTAAAAGGTGCCATTTTGAAAGCCCCTGCATGAACATAACCACAAGAAAAATTACCTATTCTGAGAAAGCTTTCCGTATTATCTTTGTCTCCCACAGAAGGCATACAAAATGGAAGGCATTTAGTGCCTTTCGGGAGCACCATCCCTCTTCCTGAAAGCCTGGAAAATTGGCCAGATGAAACTTTCACCTATTTCAGCAGGAATATTGCCAGCGCAAGGAAGTTGGGACCAAGACTTGCAACCTACCACCTCCCCTCCTACTTCTGGGCTCAGAAGTAAGAGACCTTTTTAACGTACATACAAGGAAGACAAAGGCATTCAAACTGCTACAAACTTTGCAAAGCAGCAACTTTGAACTGTCATTTGAAGGTCAGTCTCCAACATACAGTATTTATCTGCCTATTGTCAAACAACTGCTGGAGCAAAAAGGAGTTTTAATAGAATATGTTAGTTAATTAAATCTGGAACGTTGATAGCTTTTTTCGTAACACACTGTGGCATTGTATCTATGAAAAGCAATGAAAAAATGGTTCTATTTAAAAGTGGTAATAGCTGTAGTCTTTGAACATATGCTTAATGAACAAATCTGTTAGGAATAAGGCCTGTGTGTATTGGAGGGGGGTAGGATGTTTGTTCTCACTTAAGCATGCCATGATGGCAATCATCAACAGCAAATGGCCTCTATCATCAGGACTAAATAAAATTGCATTTGGCCATATACTTTCAGGTGAAATTGCCTTTTTTTTTTTCTTTTAAATAACACATTCTTTTAGCTAAACAGCTGAGTTGAAAATAAAGCAATGCCAGATTCATATTATTAAGGACACCTGACAAGCATTTATGCTCTTTGGTAGGTGTAAAGAACCACAATATAGTGCTATCCAGGCAGCTTGCTACCACAGCATGGGGTGCAGCATGCAAGAAGTGGCATTGAAGAGGCATTCAGATCCCATGGTGAGAACAGTCTAACAACCCAGTACTAGCACACATCATAGTGGTGGGCGCAATTTCAGGGATGAAATTATACAGAATACAGTGCAACACAAAACCTGAACAGAACAGACTGCTTAAAGCTCAGATGACAACCAGAAAGCTATGATGGCAAAGTACATGAGAACAAACTCAGTCTATTGGGTTTCCACTTCCATGAGCGAGTGGATGAATTTAATAAGCTAGTTGATTTGTTTGTGAAATTAAAATGCCAATTCCTTATGCAGGGAAGTAAGTATGGAAAATATTCACAGTTAAGCCACAGCTGGCTGGGTATTTTTAAAGGAAGCTTGACGGATGCTGCTAAAATGCACCCCAAAAAACTCAAACATGTTAATATTTATTCAACTCCTCTTCCATCCTCCCAAAAGCTCTTCTCACCGAGTACCACAAACTCTCCTTTCTCCACTAAATCTGAGAGCTTGGGCTCCTCAGTTCCACTCTGAATGCTCCTAAGGAAGGTTCATGAAGACAGACTCCCCTTCCTGGTTTTTTTTCCTTCAATAACATGCTTGAATGTGGCTCTTTTTTGCAACGTAGCCAGATCTCAGTTGGAAGGTGCATTTTGTGGAAAAAGTGCCATGGGGAACTCCAAGGTTGCATTCAACCCTATTTCCTAGTGCAACACACTGCAGCTGGAAATCTAACAATCAGATGAGACTATGCCATGATCACCTTTGCTTTGACAAGTTTTCTCAGGCAGCAGGGTTGGAAGACTGCTCCGCACTGCTTTTGGACAGTTGAGCATGACCCAACACCTGTTTTCCAACAGCTTTGCTAACTTCTCAGACCTTGCAGTCCCTCCTCTTTCCTTCAAGAACTTTTCCTTGTGACCACACAGAGCAGATTCTGACTAACAAAGATCAGAGATCATGAGTAGGTGGAAAGATAGAAGATGCACAAAGATTAAGCAAGTCTCAGGTTCCCAAGACTTCTTTTCTGAGAAAGAACTGTGATACAATGAAGAAAACATTCCATTATTAAAACCTCTAATTCTTGGTATTCCCCTCCCACCCTCTTCTTAATGCTATCCTTATTGAAATACTTTTCTCATTGACGTTTCTTGCATTTTCTCATGGTAATAAGAGATGTCATCAGCAGGCATAAGAAAAGCAGGAAACCTCAACCTGCAAGCTGGTAAGGCAGAGGTCTAGAAAGCATGATTTCAAGAAGCAGTAGAGGTTTAATATTGTGACAACAGACATTAGACTTGCAAAAGGTTATTTGCTTCAGCTAAAAAACAGTTTATAAGACTGTTGCAAACAGACACATCAGCAAGGTTCTGTTCTCAAAAATTACTAGCATTTTTACCAGGCCACGAAGCACACACAAAATCTGCTATGTAACAATGTGACCAATTCAAAACACTGCACAGTTTCAGATCCCACATCCCTGAAACAGGCCCTTTGGTATTTCCGGCCTCTAAAACGTCTGTTCTATGACAGTAAACCAGGTCCTACAAGACCACTCTCATCAGGTAACATGAAAGATGAAATTCGAGCTAGACAGACTAGCAGCAACAAGCAGAGAAAGGAGAAGAGAAGATAAAAGGCAACAAAAGTGACAAAAGAAGGTGTATATTTGAGAATAATGGAAATCAGAATATCTCATGAAAGAAGGAAAATAAATACAAGGCCATAGAAGAGAAACCCACAGAAGGAGGAGGAGTGTGAAAGCCGAGCAGAAGGACTGAGGGAAGACTAAAAACAGCATCTGGCAGTAGCTCAAATCAAACAAGGCAGCATATGCAAGCGCAGTACACTGAAAACTTCCTTCCTCTTGGGGATTAAGTAACCTCAGTCTTCCCTTTCTCTCCTCTAGAGTAACTTACTCTAAACTCTGAAGCAGGAAAAAAAATCTAGTTAAACTTTTCTGTGATTATCATCTCCCAATTGCCATCATGAGCTCTTCATGTAAATTTTCAAAGTTGCAGAATCATAGAATAATTTAGGTTGGAAAAGACCCTTAAGATCAGCTAGTCCAACTGTAAACCTAACACTGCCAAGTCCACCACTAAACCACGTCCCTAAGCACCACATCTACACGGCTTTTAAATACCTACAGGGATGGTGACTCAACCACTTCCCTGAGCAGTCTGGTTCCAGTGCTTGATAATCCTTTCAGTGAATAAATTTTTCCTAATATTCAGTCTAAACCTCCACTGGCACAACTTGAGACTGTTACCTTTTGTCCTATCGCTTGTTATGTGGGAAAAGACACCAACACCCACCTCGCTACAACCTCCTTTCAGGTAGTTGCAGAAAGTTATAAGGTCTCCCCTCAGTCTTCTCTTCTCCAGACTAAACAATCCCAGTTCCCTCAGATGCTCCTCAGATGACTTGTTCTCTGAGCCCTTCACCAGCTTCTTTGTTCTTCTTTGGATTCACTCCACCACCTCAATGTCTTCCTTGTAGTGAGGGGCCCAGAACTGAACACAGTATTTGAGGTGCAGCCTCACCAGTGCAGACATTGATTTTGATTCATTTTTCTAGTGGGAAACATGAGGGTGGGTATCTCCTACCTAAATGATTTAGGGCATCAAGACGCCAGATTTTCAAAACGTCTAGGGAAATTTTCAAAATTCTCAATCCAGCCAGATAGGACTCTAAGATTGGCCTAAGTTCCATTTTCAAAAGTGGCTTAAAAATATTGAGTCTACTTCATAATGAAAGACAACAAAATAATACTGCACAGTTGCTGTTGAAATTGAGACTGGCATGGTTTTCAAGCTGCTGCCTACCGTATGCTTTTGCTTCCTTTAATTGTGTGCCTGTGAACAGAGCACACAAATGTGTGTCTGTTTGTCACTCACCATTAAGGAAACACAGGTGCAGTTGTGAGAACATCAAATACTACAAACTGGGCAGTCTGAGGACAGCCCAGCATTCAAGATTTTAAACTGCAGCCATGTTTATTTTTGCACCTGAACAAAACCTGAAAAAGTCCTATGTGGGGAAGTATTACAGCACTAGCCAAGGCCTACTATAACCTCAGTCTGTCAACTCCCACAGGGGTGGAACATGGCCTTGCAGGTAGATGTGCCAAGCCAAGCCAAGCAATGCTATTTCAGACAACATCCCATGCCCCACCTGTTTTTTGTCATGGTGCGTGTGCATAGGCTGCTACATCTAACTGTACAGCTACATCTAACTACATAGCAGGAACAAACTACAGCTGTGATTCTTTCCCCTTAAGACCATCCAGAGCAGGCTGTAACTGGCGCTGGCTGTTGCTCTCCTGAGGTCCATGTGCCCACATTTCCTTAATCAGAAACCAGGAAAAAAGAAAGATTATGCCACCCAGATCTCATGGTAACACAGACAAAGCACATGGTCAGATGTATCTTCTGTTACAGTCTCTATTATTGAAGATCAAACTTAAAAGGCAGGAGCTACATACAGGGAGGTAACAGCACGTTGGAGAGGAAGACTATCTTAATATGAATGGTGACAGAAAGACTGACAGAACAGACCTGAATAATCCTCTGAAGAGAGTGACAGCCCAGAGGTACCATTTTGCTGCTTGCGTAGTAGGAGACACAGTAGAATGTACTTTTACCTTGCACTTAGGATCCTTGTCTTCCTAGAGATTGTCAGAAACTCTTTTAAAAGTCTGTGATCCACCTTTTAAATACAGCTACCTACTTCTGCTAGCGCTCCCGAGACATATCACATACGAATGCCTCAATGTCCTGTCAAGATATGCTTGTGATTCTTGATAAATCTTTAAACTTTTAAAGTGACATTATTGTGTTAAGGTCCAAGGACTGAAATCAAAAGACATAATTGGTGCAGTCAAACAAGTATGAGTATGCGAGCCCAAACTCAGGTGCATTCCACTTCATTTGGTTACTTTTTCATTGCAAGCACAGCATTATCAAGCAAACAAGAAGCAGCTTCATCTTACCAATTTGGAAAAAAAAAAAAACAAAAACAAAGAAACCATTGTGTCACTGCAACTAAAAATGCAGTGTCTATCTGGGAAAGAAGGAGGCAGGGTGGAATGCACCTGGAAGCAAACAGATGTACACCCTCGTGGAAATCAAAGAATAACTCACAGCTGCTGGGGAAGCAGCAGCGTAGTCATCTGAATAGCTTGCTGTGGAAACCCAAATCACAAGATAGTGCTTTGCACCAAAACACTGTGCTATGTCAGCCTGTGTTTCTCTTTTACTTGGGCTACTAGGTTGAAGACAACACCACACACCACTTCACAACACACCAATATAAACTGCTGAAGTGTGTATACTCCAATCCTGTTGATGTGGCCTGCTAGGCCTTCTGAAGTTCAAGTTAAACCTTTGTGGCAGTTTATAATCTGAAAATGCATACTCCACCAATCCCAAACTGTCAGCATTACCAGAAATCAGCCAGATTCACAGTTTTCTAGTTACAGCAACGTGATGAATTACAATCTCTCCATGGTGACCGACAAAGTCGGTGATACAGAGACTAAGGGACATTAACAGAAAATGGATTCCATTTTGTTTTCATGCAGAATGCCTGAAAGGTGACCAAAGGATTCCAACCTCCACTGGAACTTCAGCAGAAAACAAATAATCAGTTTCCTTAAATGCCTCATAAAACCCCAGTCTGAATAAGAGTAATATATTTGGTATTAAATAAAAATATATCCTTGATATTGTGACTGCTATGCTGGGCTAATGGTGCTGGCAGAGGAATAAGTATACATTGGGGGCAGCATCAACAGGTTCAAGTCTCTACGAGTTACAAACACCAGTTTACCAGAGTTATACCCCTTACTTGGTATAAGGCAAGAAAACCACTTTATGCACAAGATAGAAGAAGGAAGAGCATCAAGTTAAGTCACTTGCCACCTGTGCAGCTTGAGAAAGGATTAAGTACAAAAAGAATTTTTTAAAAAGCCTACAAACTCGTCCAGCCCTTCAAAAAGGTATGCCACACACACTGCCTTCACAACGTTACCTTCCAAGTAATTGCTTTTCCTATAAGATCTCAACAAAGACAAAATTTTGCTATGAATATTTACCCATGCTACCCTTATAGTATATAACACGTGATAAATGTATGTTACTCACATATTTAATCCATTGGCAAATGATAAACTTTCCAATCATAATTACACTTCTTTCAATTCTCCTTATTGTTGCAATTGACCTTTTCACCACTTTTACCTAGTGTACTGTGAAGGCCACTTCATGATATGTAATGGAACATGGAGAAAAACAACCTTACAAGAAAACGGCTGGGATTTTTCATGCCAAAGTCAGAGTGGCTTTTTTCATCGCTCTATTTGCATTCCACATGCAAGCATATGGTTAGCCAAATTCCGCTCATGTTACTATACAAACATTTCATAAGCAGAAATTTCTTTCTGAATGAAGCATTCATTAGAAGTGCTGACTACTGTTTATAAATACTACAGTGAAATTATAGAACGTCCATGTAATGAAAGCTCAATGTTAAATGAACAGTCTCTCAACTTGTATTTGTCAAACCATTAAGTAAAGAAAACAATCTCTTCTTCCTTCCACTGTGTTCCCAGAGGAGTGTTCTTTCCACTTGGGAGTATATTGCTGTATTTTGTTTCTCAAACAGAAGCAGTACAAACCACACAGAGCCAGGCGAAGGCTTCTGTATTCACTTTGCTCTTTGTTTTGTAAGAAATCTCCTTGAAGTCATCAGGATTATTTGTGCAACACCATCAAATGAAACAGTGATTACAGTCTGTCCCACAAGAAACAGTAATTACTCTTTCATGTATTGCGGATAGCCAATACCTTTCTTAAACTAAAGTTCCTTGAAGGCAAACTGTCTTATATAATCTTGAAAAAAAACTGTACTAAAGCAGTAAGGACCATATAACTAAAAATGGCACATGATAATTTACCAAATAGATACTTGTCAAAAAGAATAGACTGATTTTTAATTTAACTCTATGTTGAAATGAGGGTCCCTGTAGATGCAGTGTAGCTTGGCACTGCAAACTGCCTCATTTTCATTATCTCTCTGATTCTTAAGGTGCTCTTCAGAGATGGCCTGAGATTTGTATCAGCTTAATTTTCTACAGAGCTGAGTTTTGTGTACAGACTGCAGAAGAAACTTGCTCTAACAAAGATTTAACTAAAGACCTCAACTACAAAACGCCAGCCCAAGTGCACACTCCTTCAAAAACAGCACATTAATTTTGCTCATCCCCACAGACTCCTGTGACCTCTTTTATCTGTATCCTGTTTTCCACTCGCACCACAGCATGCTGCTCATGGCTATGTCACACAGCTACATGAAAACTCTTGAAGTCATCATGAACACCATTCAGTTTTATTTCACTCTGCACCCTTTTTTCTTCACATGCTATGTTGGATGCAAGCACATCCAAAATCTGACTCGAGGCACTTCTGTGAAATCAATAGCCTTTTCATTACTTAAAATGATCATTTTTCAATCTATTCTTTCATTTTTATAGTTTCACCATCCCTCTTCATTGGCTGGCACAAACACTTGCTAACAGTTTTCCAACGCATTTTTCAGAATTTGAAAGTGACCACTGCTTTAACATTTGCCCTCCAACCACAGAAGTGTCTCAGTAGCTCACATGAATAAGCTCTGCAACGAAAATGACAATATTTTCTTTGTGTGCGTTTTAATGATGGCTTGACTTCAGCACTAAAACACTGGAAACCTTCAGTAACATTCTTACATGGCATTTTCTGCAATATTGAAATTTATTCATGAGTTTGTGACAACTGAACAGAATGATACCCTTTTCTTAGCCAAACTTGAAACAAGGGGTCAGTCTACAGCCCTATAACAATGCCTGGACAATGACTTTTACTTCAGACATGGCAACTTTAAAGACATGGATTTGTATTTCATGCACATTTTCCTGAGCCTTTTCTCAAATTGCTATCATTAATACTTTCTAATTGTCTTTGTCTCTCATGTCAAAACCAGTCTGTTCAGCCCCCTCAGACTGAGGCCTGTTCAGGGTACCTTTTCAGCAGGCACGCTTACCAGAGGCAGCCTATACAGACAGACTTTCTTCCACAGTACTTTACCAATGCTTCCATGCTGACACTATTACATTAACATTAAGGCAAGTGCATGACCTTCAGCTCACATTTAGCTGGAAAGCTTTACCGCAAGTTGTTTTTTTTTTTTTTTGTTGGAACTATTCCACTTTGATGTCACATGATAAATGATCGTGGATCTTTTCTTTCTCCCCTCCCACATCAGGTTTTCCCAGGCTAAGCTATTCTGTAAGAACTACCCACGCCTTGTTCTGCAATAAAAACAAAACTGTTTGAAAAACTTCCCTTTGTATTGCCCACATATAAAAAGCAAGCCAGTATCACTGCTGAATTAAAGATCTTTTTCATGAACAATCTGCAGGCTATGTGCATGAACACGATACTTTGGCCAAGTAAAATTCAATGGAGATGAGGAGAAGCAACTAAAGAGGGGAACGCTTCTCTCAGGGTAGTGTCAAAGCCTACAAAGCCTAGGAGAAAACAAAAGGGGAAGAAGTGAAGTCCCATATAAACCAAGAGGCAAAAAAAAAAGGCGGAAAAAAAGCAGTACTCTACCAGAACCATTCACACATTTCCCCCTGAGTAGCCATACTGGTGAGCCGAAAACAGGAAGTGAAACGTGAAAGATCTCTGAATGCACTCAGTACCTGCAAGAATCATATGCTGGATTTATAGCTTTTTTTTTTTTTTTTTTTTTTAAAAAAACCCTCCC
>WHYT01017421.1:94390-106727 GCA_009806455.1 Tetrax tetrax | reverse complement strand
GACAATTTACTAAAATAACAAAGGAAAACTACAATAATAACAGAATATAAGGATACTAAAATATACAAGGTGAACAATGTATGTTTTCTCACCACCCGATGTCCCAATGACTGATACAGCCCGTCCTGAGCAGCAATCATGGAAACAAAACCGAGCGGCAAGCAAAGGAGCAAAAAGGGAGCCAGCAAGGTAGAGGGAACGATGCCAGCAAACTGAAGAGAAAGATGGATGCCAGGAAGGCAGATGTCTGCCCTGGGCAGCCCCCACTTATGTACTGAGCATGACGTTTATGGCAAGGAATACTCTCTTTGGCCAGTTTGGATCAATTATTCTGTCTGTCTTTCTCCCAGCTTCCTGCATCTGCAAATTAGCAAGACTTGGAAAGCAGGACGGTGTCCTTGGTCTCATTCACAACAACTCATATCATCAGAGTGTTTATCAACATTCTTCACACACGAAATCCAAAACATACCAGCTACTGAGAGGAAAAATTAACTCCATCCCTGCCAAAACCAGGACATTCTGTTACCTTCATAGAGGTGCATGTGTGCCCAAGAACAGAACACCTTCAGAACACCTCAGGCCTTGGCTGCAGTCAGGTCTGTCCCACTTGTGAACCCCAACCAACTCACAGTGGGGCATGGAAGGATTCCCCTTTTATCCTGTCCCATGCATTGTGGTCATGTGTCCATGTGACAGCAAAATGGTATCAGGGCCCCAGGGCCATGCCACAGGCTCCCCTACTTGGGCTTTGCCAGCTCAGCATTGATTATTATGCCTTCAAAGCATCTACTCATGGAAAAAAACACAGAAGAACTTCTTCCAAAGTCCAGGGCTGTAGCTCAAAAGGCAGTGGCAGCCTGTTATGACTTTTCTTAGACAGGAAGTTGAGTATAACAACTGAGGTCCTAGGTCAGGACTCAGGAGCTTCCCATCCTATCTGATAAGACCTCCCACATTAAGACCATCTTGTCTTAGTTTTACTTAATTGTATTAAGTATTTAGACACTAGAAGCTACAAAAGGGCCATATAGAGATGTATATGAAACATGACCACCCTTAACGTACTCAGATTTGAAAACCTTATCCATTCACAACGTTAAAACCCTGCAACTTAACAATCAAGACACTCATCCTGGCTAGCAGTTACTGATTAGAAATCATACTGTAACTCAGAACCTTGCCTTTCACACACTGCTGTCTCCCCAGCATAAACCATGGTGGGCCTGACCTTCTTGTGTAATTCCTCCCTTTCTACAAACAGGTTGAGTTTACTAGCATGGTACGTCAATCTTAGGAAGGATTTGATCAGAGAGCAGACAATGCTTTAGAAAGAGAACAGTTTTCTTGTTTCTACCATTGTACATGGCATCTTCCTGTTTGCTAAGTAGCTGCCTCCTCAGGTTAGATCGCCCCTTTGATCTTGCGGTGCCATACATCACTGAACGGAGCAGAACAGATTATCCCAAAAGGATGAATGCAGCACGTCAAATCATCAGTGTATCACTACTGTAACCATTTAGCCTATTGCTACCACCGCCTTAAAAATTAATGAGTTCTCTAGGGAGTATATGGACGTAACGCTAAAAGCGAAGGAAGCTGCTGCCAATACTGTTTTCCCCTCCCTAGACATCACTTCAAGTCAAAACAGAATAGCAGCTTTTGCTCCCCAGTAGCGTATCGGATCCTTTCAGACAGAAAAATATACCTATGCTTGTGTGGACTTGAATTTTCACAACCTGCAAGCTATCGCCATGTAGTCCAATCTTGTTCCCCCTGCCAGCTGGGGTATTTCTGCCACCAAGTTCAACACGAAGAGGAATTAAGCTTCATTTTGGGGTGATGTCTGAAGTTATCTCAGTCCAAGATGCTAAATCTTGCTTATAAATAATGAGCTGCATACAACTAGAGGCACTACTTAGTTTCTCCAGCTCTAGCACTGACTTGATTCCTCGCTCTTCCTTCTTCTCTCCAGCAGTTAACAACACGCCCACAGACATGATATGGCATATACACAAACATTGGTCAGTCAAGTTATTTATACACAGCCTCTTCTTTAAGGAATTACCTCACACAAAGTGGAACATCAGCAGATGGGGCTCTGCTTCTGCATCACATTCCTCAAATGTGAACGTCTGGCAGGTGCAGAGGGGGATCACTCTCTCTCATCCTTTTAATCCCTTGTTTTTCATAGCATCACTGCACACAAAAGATGCAAAAAAGAAACAGCTTCCTTTGCTTTCCAATCCCTTTGCTTCCCCAAAAAACACTTCCCACATTAACCAGCGTCACTGAGAAATAATCTGCCAGAAAAAGGTTTAGAAATCCTCAAAATGAATTAAACATTCAAAATTATCATCAATTAACTGCTCCAAAATGACACAGTAAGTGATTAGTACAGCAGAGCAGCTTTAAATTTACTCTGATCTGGTCTGAGACCAGTTCTTGAACAACTGGAAAAAAAATTGCTTCTCTAGAACAAAGGACCAATATAACGTTAATCCCTATGATTAGCAAGCAAGGCTTTACCTAGCCTGACTTGTTACCATGATCTCAGATTTCTGCACATCTCTAGCTCTGGTAACTTATGAAGCACCAGCTCCTGAAATCATGTAGCCACCAAAGAAGAAAGTTGGCAATCACAAGCAACCATCTTAAGTTCAGTATTTCAGGAAACGGCCTAGAAACGGCTGGATGGATTAATGGGGCATTTTCCAAGACTAATACTAGTTTAAAGATGATATTTCCAAATACCCATCGTGTTCTCAGAATTAGAGAGCATGATGTCCATAGCAATCAGTTGCAAAAGAGGAACAAAAACTAGAAGCAAATTATTCATTTAAGTATCCTTCAGCGGTGGCCATGAGCTCATGTCAGTCCACGATAAAGTTCCTTACAAACAAGGCATTATGTTTGTGTGTCTCCCCTCCTGTTACTGACAAGGAAGTCTCAACAGCCAGCCTATTATGAGCTAATAACATTCTAACCTAACAGTCCATAATAAACTTGATCCCAAGGATACTGAATGTCATGAAAGCAAAGTTAACCACAAACACTCCTCAAAAGCTTTTTGTCCAAATATAAATAAGACCTACAAGTTACCACTGCTGTTACTAATATTTAAGGCTCTAGAACACTGTTATCAACATGTGAAAAACTGTCATTCATTCTCAAAACTTACTGGAAATCCGTATCCCTTCCAAATGCACTGAACACCTTTCTTAAGGACAAACACACAACATATTCTAACAAAAGGACTAAAAAAGTCACAGAACTGCTGTATCATATCCTAACCTACCTCACGGTATTTCCTCAACTCAAAAGCCATAAAAATAGAAAACTTTCTCCCAAAATTCATGTTAGATGACACATCAGTTACTGGGTTAAAGCAACGCTGGTAAATATTACGAAAAAACAGAGTAAAAAAATATTTGAAGCAGCTGCATGCAGTAATTTCTATATAATTTCCCTGGTACTAGCTACTTACATATCATCTTTAATTATCTGAGGTATGTTCATCTGCAGGTTATCACATATCGAACCCCTTTGATTCACTTTAGCTGACAGATAATTAGCTCTCCAGAGGTTTGTAATTTCCTTCTCATTATCACTCATATTTTTTTGCCTTGGCTACTTGTTTCTGTCAAAGCACTCAGTTGCCACTAATTTTATGCTAAACAGAGACTTCTCCCGGCTAAGTTGCTCACTGGATTTACAGGCAACCTGCTGCATGCAGTGTCTTCAGAAATTATGAACGTAGGCAATTCTATAACTTCCAGGGAAAAGCCACTTCTTTCATACTTGAACAATATCAAACGGAAGCTGCTAATCTGAGAGGATGTAGTGAACAAAGAGAGCAGTTTTTACTTCCTTTTTTTTTTGAAGCCTTTGTGGCAGAAGGTTACTCAGTTCTTTGAGAGAGAAAGAAATACATAGCTAGAGGAGATGACACATGGGCTGGAGAGGTGACAGACACAGATGGAAAGGATGAGAGCCATGCACAGAGGAGCAGAGATTGGTATCAGTTGAAAAAAAATGAAGGAAGAAAAGCTTGTAGACACAGATAGGAAACTCTATATTCCAAACTGGAATGAACATCCAGTTTCAAGGACAGTAAATCAGCTTAGAAATCTGCTCCCAGTTTCTACTTCTGTTCAGTATCAACAACCAATGGAGTAAGTAGGATGCCTTAATAAAGCAAATGCCCAAATGACAGCAGACACTGTTCCAGCTAGCTTTGGACTGCCTTCTCTTTCCAGTGTAATCAGCAATCTCATAGGCACAGCTTTACAAATCCCAGGCCACCTGATAAATGTCAGTAGGCTGTGACAGAACACAGTAAAGCCAGAGACAGCGTTAGTAGGACCTGACTTTTAAGCAAGCTTGCCAAGCAGAAGGGAATCTTCTTCTAAATCCTGAGTACACAGGTAACGGACTCCTCTGTCCAAACAGAAGAACTAGCACTGTGCCTGAATCAGTATCTTACCACTGGCACAATTTTTTTGGTTAAAAAAAACCCCAAACATTATGTAACATTTAAGTCATGCCCAAGACTAACACAAAGCAACAGTTCTCAATTTAATCTAATGCAAACTAATATAATGTAATCTAATCCACTCAAGGATAACAGACTGAAAACTGATGTTCTGAGCTGCGCAAAATACACTGCAGATAAAACATTGTTGCTGGTTCTCTCATTATCTAGCATCACTACAAAACTTCAGATTAGTCTCCATTTGTGATCTGCTGCCCACTGGCAACATGCAGAACTGCGGCAAATGGCCAAAACTATATTCAGCAGCAAGACAGCGTTTCCAATTAGGAGTTTGAGGGGTTAGAGTGCCAGAGAGTGCATATGAAATTCAAAGGGACAAAGACAATGCTTTTTTCCTAAAAAAAAAATAAAAATAAAAATAAAATAAAAAAAAATAAAAAAAATAAAAAATCAAGATATATGCTGTGGTACATGATGCTTAAAGGTCAAAAGATGTAAAAGCTAAGAACAAATGGTAGTGCTTACTTCAGGAAAAAAACAATAATTAAGAAACTAGAGATGTCATAAAATGTACATAGCATGGAGAATGTTACACATGCCTGCAGTAATTTACCACAAAGGAAAAAGCACTTAAGGGTCTGAAAACGTGGTTTAAGACAATAAATAATGGTCTAAAATACACACAGCATTTGGGCACTCAACCCCTTATGTATGTCAGTGCTAGTTAAGCATCATGTAAGTACGTGAGAAGTCTTCCTCTAATTTAAAATAAAATGTTAACTGTTTTAATTATGTGGCCATTCTAAACAGGCTCTGAAGTGCAGAAGCAATCACCAGCAGAATAAAATAGCCATTACATGCTTTTTAGTCACAGGATTTGTTACAATAATTCACAAAGCTCCCAGCAGTTTCATAACAAAGTAGTCACATCTGCAGTTGCACAGAAGTGATCATGTCTGTGCCAATGTTTCATCTTATGAATGTTTGCAGGCTCCGATTTCCATGTTTAGAAGAGGACTGAAACAAGCCAATTAGTTAAATTATTCCACCTCTCTGGCTTGTTATCCTCAAACTTAAGAAGCAAATGCTACAGTCAGTGTAATGGAATGGTGGCAGTGATCTGTACTGGCAAGGGAGGCTCTGCTCCTAAAGGAGACAGCTACAGCCAAGCCCCAGGCTGGTAATATGCACTTACTGAGACTGAAAATGAGGAAACAGATGCCGTTGGAGTACCAAATGGAAGATGTTATGGAAAGGAAAATAAAGAAATCTAGCCATACTCAACAAGTCAAGGTACAGGAAGGAAGCAGCAAGTCTGTTCCTAAAAGTAAAACAAGCTCCACAGAACCATCGCGGGGAGGAGGGGCGGGGGGGGGAAAAGTACTGCCTGATTAATAAAATGGATTCCCCTTCCCACAACCTCTGGATGAAGCTAGAAAAATATTACGTATATTTTATTGACTTGTATTAAAAAAGCCCAAACACTCCATTCCCCCACCAAAATCAAACAGGTAAGTATAATTCAGTGAACTGACAGTAAATTCAGAAGTGGTGTCATATACCCAGGGGAATGCTTCAAATAACATCTCTGGCAAAACAAGTACCCTCGCAGAGAGGCTGAATCAAGATGCCTTAGCTTGCTTCTAAATGTCCTGATCTAAACAACATGACTTAAATCTTGCAAGAGTAGAGAAAAATGAAACCTCAAGCTCATAAGGACTCTCACTGCCACTAGCAAGCCTGCAACACTCTGCCTGCCTTATTATTTCATGGCAGTATACACCTGTAGTTTAAATAGCCCAAATTTTGGTCAAGTCCAAGACATCACTATGAGACAGAAAATTTCATTACTGATCGAGAAACACATGGAATGCATCCAGGGAGACCCAGCTGCTTGCCTTTGCAGCAGGTGGCTACTCAATAGCAGAATTGTAAGATGAGGTGTCCAGAGTGGCTGTGTGGTAAAGCTTCTCGTGCTTGTATGTCATCACTACCGCTGCACATGACAACCGTCAACCTACAACCCATGGACTGCTCATGACAACTCTGTTTTCAAAGACCAGGTAGGATTAGTGAGCAGGTTCAGTGGATTGTTCTGCTCCCTCATACTTTTCTCAACCAAAGAAGAAATTTCTCAACTCTTCCTCTCCCCGTCCCCTTACTATTCATTTAGAATGATCATTCTACACATGTGAAATAAAGCTGTTTTCCTGGCAAGCTGATGGGAAGCAGGAATGGGGCTACAGAAACAACCCTTCTTTAAGACTGAAATTAGGTAAGTTATCTGCCTGCCAAACCAAAAAACTCACAAAGCACTAGTTACTGCTCGTTTAGCCCACCTCAGCTTTTTGAATCCTGCCTTCCAAAAGGATCCAAAGCTTGTTATATCCCAATGGAGCCATCCCTTTATGTCACATCCATAAAGTATTCACCTCTCCCTAGAAGTCTGAAAATGCTGTTGGTTGCTAAAAATTTCCCACCATTGAAGCAGCAGGAAGAGAAAGAAGGTAGTTATTGGAATGACCTGAATGCAGGTCATCTATTATGAAAATAGTTATTATTTATAGCACCTGAGATACAGTTCAGAACAAATACCCTCACTGTGCAAAATTATGCACTTTTTTCAGTAGTTTTGATTATTCAATTACATCTGAAAAAGCTCTCTGCATTTTTAAAAAATGCCAGCACTTGTATTTCCTAGCAAACTTTAAGATACTATTAGAGGCTCATGATATCACTGGTATCACAGAGTATGTTCTCCCACTGAAGCGACTGCTACTTTCTGGGGTGCAGAATTAGGCAAAAATGAGATACAACCTCATTTTGAAAGCGAGGTATACATTTGTCCAAATGAATTCATCATCTAAATTCATCTAAGCCACCCCTGCTAAGAGGTGAAATCAGCAGAGAATTAAACTATATATTAAATGGTAACATAAGTAGTATGCTGTAGTTTCAATAATGAAAGAAGGTACGCACAAACTTAATACTAGTAAATACAAATCATCCTGTAAGTTTTGATAGGGTCTTTAAGGATGTGAAAGTTTCAAGTTTCTGCTTCTGCGAATGTCAGAAACAATACAGATAGGTTATTGGGAAAAAAAAAAAATAAATCCAAAAGGAAGCATAGAGAAAATAACTGAAGGTAATCAAAACATACAAATTATATCTCCTCAAAAACATTATTTTCTAAAAGATTTTCAATATAAATTTAAATTCAGTCACAATTTTAGAATATGTTTTAATTCACAGGCCAACACTTGTAATACTACTTTTGATTCTCATTTGCAATTATTTCATAGGCTGATGTGGTCCCACGGTGCAAATATTCCACTGTCAAGTACTTTGGAGCTTGACATGAAAAACATAGCTTCCAACTCATGTATTACAAACAGAACCTAAAACACTTATGGAACTTTTACCAAAATTCCTACAAATACTTTTTTTCTAAAGGACAATTTCCTTCAAGGATCTTGTTTGTTGCTTCGCATGCATTAACAGCCCCCGCAGTCCCATGTCTGCTCCTTTGCCATATATTTAAAACAATTTTGAACTTTACTGACAAGTTTAGAGACTAGTGCTACTCTTACACTAACTTGCAAAACCTAATTCTTAATGACACATAATGCAAGTTACCTTTGCCTGTACCCCTTGCATTTGTGTAAAGGGTACACATCTCCAGACACACAGAGAACTCCTAGAATCTAGGGAGACTGAGATTTCTAGGTGTAATTCAGATTTCAGTAAACACGCATTTCAAGGAGTAACAAATGTCACAGACTCACTGCTCTGCTGCACTAGTAATACAAGATGCATCGTCACCTGAATAAACAGCTACAACTGTAAATAGAAAGTATTCTTCTAAATAGAAAGTATGCTGTTCACTATACAGATACAGAAAACACAAGGGAGTGGATATCTCAGAGGACATTTAACCTTAACTTCTTATATTGGGTTTACAGTTGAAAATACCTATCTTTACCAAAGCATACACACTTTGAAGATCTTTGTGCTTTTGTTACACTTCAACTTGCATTGTTATTGGGTTCATTTTGTTGTTTTACTCTCCTGTAGGTTTAGATGTGATTTCACCAACTTCTGCAATAGTAATTTATATCTAAGGGTCTGTCTACACAGGGATACCTACCAGAACAGCCATTCTGAATATTTAGGCATGTACATTTCCATGTTTACTGTCTGCTTCTGTAAGAAGTATGCATGTAAGGAAAATAAGCTTGGTAAACAAGTGTTAGCAAATATCCACATGTAAATCAGACCTCCATTTCCCAATGAAATATATTCACCTCCTGCATCTCTCAGGGTCATACAGGAATGAATGACATGATTTGATCACTGCCTACTTATAAATAGAAACATACTTCACAAGATTGCTTTCTGCATTCACTGTTTCTTAAAAGAACTGTGTAGTGCAGGTAAAAGGAAATGGAAGCTGGAGATAAGATTTTTTCACTTTTTGAAATAGAAAAAAAAAAAATCTAAATTCACTGCACTTATCCACTAAAACATCCACTATTTTTTTTTTTCCCAGGAGCTGTTATCAATCTTATACCTGCCAAGTATAGCGTTATTTTTGTATTTAATATTGGAGTTACAACCATGTAATGTATTTCAAGGCATAATATGCAGTGTTAGTGTCCTAGCCTCCTGACCTGTAACCTGTTCCCTACTGACAGGGCCCTACACTGCAAAAAGCCTCAGTGATAAGAAAGACTTTGCAAGGGTATGGACATCATTCATATAAAATATTTTGTGTATTTCATGACATCACTAATTTCATTACCTTTGTCAACTGCAGGTTCCAGTCTCCTGCAAATGAACTAACAGCTTTGGAACACATAGCTTTCAAAATGGAGGCTCCTTTGGAACAAGTAGTTTCAGTCACGCTGTAAAGCTTGTACTACTCATTTCCTTAATTTCCTAGCAGTGCTAGAAAAAAATAGTTTAAAATGATGGGTGCAGATCTCAGGTTCACCAGGTAAATAAAATTACTTCCTCTAATGTAGAGGGATTCAGTTCACACTCACATGTAGAAAAAAACCTAGTTGCTCCACAGTCCTATTGTCTAACTGAATAGAAACAAATGCATCTACACAGGTCCCAAAAGCAGACTCTAGTCCACTATTAAGTTTCTTCAGTGCAATAACTGCTTGCAAAGTCAAGGACATCTAGTCCTTCTTAAGACTTACAATTTCAGACTAGACTACGATGCCATCTTATGCTGTCAGTGTCTGCCAGGAACTCTGGAGCTCTATCCTCCATCAGCTTCTTTAAGGAACATTCTTATCTTGCACAAAACTGCTGTCTTCAAAGTCCTGGGTGCTCATCAGCGCTTTTAATGAAACATGACCTGTGGACAAACAAGCAGTAGAACAATTCGAGTAATATATGCATTACAACATTTGAATGATTTTAAAAAGCAGTGTAATTAAGACTAGCAGTGTCATAGCTTATGCAGTTTGATGAAGTGGTGAAGACGCACATGGACATCAATTTGGATAGTGACATGTTAGCTATTTTTGTGACAGTGGGGAAAAACTAGCAAGCAGGCTCTGCACACTGCGGCTATTTGTAACTTTTCATTGAAGCTTTCGAAGTCTGTCTGAATCTCTGGCACATTCAGAAGTGCCAAGCTTGCACACACAGAATTAAGATTATTACACATGGTTGGCACTTTTTCTGGCACGCATTGCTATTTAAGCCCAGCCATCGCATATTCAATTATTTTAGAAAATATGGTCTAAATGGCTTTATTATACTGCAGTAATTGACCAGGCTAGTCTGAAGGTGTATATCTGATGACATATAAGGGAGATCACAATCTCCCCATAACTTAAGTAAGTTGCTTATACCTGAAGGGTTAGTTTATGTCAAAACCAAGAGCTCCTTATAACACATGCAGTTGTGTCCACAGGTCAGCATTGCTATAAAAATGCAGGAGGTCACACTATCTAGCTGTTATACCCATAAGCACAGAGGTAAAACACAGAATGAAACTAGTTATGATACAGAATCACAAAGAAAACAAGATTTTTAATTTTTTTTTTTAATGCTTGAGGTCCACCTCTTAAAAATACTAAATATTTTGGGCAGCTACCCTTGACCTTAAACCAGGGTCAGACTGTTACCTTCTACATGGGTCTCTTACACCTGCACACAGTGATTTGAGTCCCACTGAAACAAGTTATGAAAGGCTTCTTCCGCCCCAAACAGGTTAGGAGTCAGGTTACATGCAGCAGATCACTAGAGTAAGGAAGGGCTAAGAGGAAAAAAGACACAAATCAAGAACATACAGAACCACTTACTGTAATTCTAGCTGGTCACAAATTAGAAGTCTTACAATGCAGGCGCTCGAATCTGACTTCTCACATGCAAACTATTACCAAGCTAGCTCTTTAAAATGTTGCTCAAAATCACAGGTCAAGTTGGTTCCACATCATTAAGGGCATAGTCTGAAAAGAGCCAAAAATCAATTACTGTGTCTGAGCTCTACAGCGAGATTAAAAATCCCATCACCTTCCAGAGACATTCAAGACTTTTCTCTTTCTTGAGTATCACGGCTCGCTCACTATACGGTAGCACACATACATATATAGCATACACGTATTCTGCATCTCTTCTGGCCTTATTCTGCTAAAGATGCCTTAGTACAATCAGCTCATCAGTTCTTAACTTTCACTTGCATGTTTTGTTTGCAGGGAGTCTCAAATATCCTTTAAAGTACAAACACTTTATATCAAAAACTAAAAATAAACTCTTTAAAGCATCAGCTTAAACCAATAACCCATGCCCTATCATAGGTTGAATCTTGGGTCCCATCAGTCACACTTTCCTGTGGTTTACATAGGATAAGAAGCAAACCAAAGAAGAACCGCAACAGCAAAATTCTCAGTGATTTTAGTGAAGATGGGATTCTGTCATGCACCTTTTAAAAAGCTACAATTCAGAAAGCCTCTTCTACCAAAGCCCTTGTAGGGCTCTAGCCTCCACTGCCTCTTCTGCCTTCTGACTCAACATCCCTCAGGACAGAGTGATCTGGTTAAGTAACTAACAACCAACAAAACTGAGTTATGGCAAGGGTTTGTTTGTGGACATGGTGAGGTAAAGCCAAGTAAGTGGAATTCTTTCACGTAGCCTGTTAGACAAATTTACTTATTTTATTCGGGAAACAAAAATTTCCTAATTTGTACAATAACCTCCCTCCCTTCACCGAACAGACTTAACCTCCCTATCTCATCTCTTCTGTTGACAAGCCTAAAACAGTTAAATGGCTGATCTTCTTAGATAAGGCAGAAAGTCAGAATAGATTTTTTTTTTTCCTCCTGTGCTGCAAATCAGTATAATTCCTCCTCCTGCAGCAACATCTGCCTTTCCAGATACTGAGAAAGCAGATACTGGAAAGTATCCTGCTACATAATGAAATTTTGATATCCAGAAAACGAAATAAATGCTCCTAAGTAACTTTTCTTTGCTCCCCTCCCCCTTTTTTTAAAGCACAAACTGCATAACAGAAAACAGCTCTTCCATTTCAAACTAGTTTAGATACCCAAAAGCTCAATGTGTTTATCTGCTTTTCTGCTTTGTACCTTATCAATATTAATATCAAAAGATGCATGCTATAATAATTCTGATTTGCATTCTTGTGGGGTATTCTACCATTTTTGGTAAATTGTTACTAAACTGATGGTCTTGCTATTTAAAGGCTCTTTTTCTAGTTTTACAGGCATGATATCCAGTCAGCAACTCTCTGTGCAGTGGAGTGACAAACATTTTAAAGCTTGGCCCTTAAACCACAACGATAATGCTAAATGAGAAGTAAAAAAT
>WHYT01017421.1:40405-90049 GCA_009806455.1 Tetrax tetrax | reverse complement strand
TTTTTTTTTTTCTGAAAAACAGCTCAAATCTGCCTTAACTGATTGTGAATAGCAGAACTGGGGTAACCTGTGCTCTACCAATTGCTCACTGCAAAAGAACATGTTGGAATTGGTCATAGAATCATAGAATAGTTTGGGTTGGAAGGGACCTTTAAAGGTCATCTAATCTGCAAGGAGCAGGGACATTGTTGTGGTTTTGTTTAGTGAGGGGGGCCTAAGGTGGCAGCTTCTGTAGGAAACTGCTAGAAGTCGCTCCCCTTTGTTCAGTGGACTCGGCCGGGCCTAGGGCGGACCCGCTGCTGGCCAAGGCCGAGCCGATTGGGAGCAGAATGTTCTGTGATAACACCTCTGCGATAACGTATTTAAGAAGGGGAAAACAGGAAAAAAAAAAGAGAGAGGAGAAGATGTGAAGAAGCTGAGCGGGTGCAGAGGCGCAGAGGGGGAGGCGCAGGCCTCCAGGGCCTTGCAGGCCTCACCTTCTGGCCTCTCTCCGGGCAGCCGACTGGGCCCAACTCGGCCCAGCCTGGCTGCAAGAGGTGGAGAGAAGATGAGATGGATGATGTGAAGAGATCCTGAGAGGCTTCTGCCAGCCTGTTGTGAAGAACTTTTCTTGTGAGAGAAACAGCTGCAGACACCAAGGTCAGTGAAGAAGGAGGGGGAGGAGTGATGCAGCTCCTGGCCAAGATTCCCCTGCAGCCTGTGGTGACGACCATGGTGGAGCAGGCTGTCCCCCTGCAGCCCATGGAGGTCCGTGGAGGAGCAGAGATCCACTTGGAGCCCGTGAAGGACCCCGCACCAGGGGAGGTGGATGCCTGAATGCAGCTGTGGCCCGTGGAGGGCCCGCTGGGACAGCTGTTCTGCACTCTGTGGAAGAGATGACCCATGCCAGAGCAGTTTAATGGAGGACTGTGGTGTACGGGTGGGACCCCACAGTGGAGCAGGGGAGGGATGCGATGAGTTCTTCCCCCAACTGTGAAGCAGCGGCGTAACACAATGCATGATGGACTGACCGCAACCCCCATTCCCTCTTCCCCCCTGTGCCGCTCGGGGGGGAAGGTAGTAGAGATAATGTTAAGCTTGGGAAGAGGGAGAGGTGGGGAGGAGGTTTATCTTGTTTCTCTGTCTCATTCTCCTGCTAGTTTTAGTAATAAATGAATAGTTTTCCCCAAGTCGAGTCTGTTTTGCCCGTGACGGTAACTTTAAGGATTTCTCCCTGTCCTTATCTCAAACCTCGAGCCGTTTTTCTTATATTATCTCCCCCTGTTCTCTCGGAGGGTGAATGAGAGAGAGACTGCATAGTCTGGTCCCGAGTGGGGCTGAACTACGACAGACATCTTCAACGAGATCAGTCAACCAGCTACTCTCTGTTGAAATTATGTCAGAAGAAAAGGGGCCAGCATTTAGGGCTGGGTATATGACTGAGCCACGAGGGCAAGAGAAGCTTGAATTTAGGCTGGTTGCAATCTGGCATTGAGGTTTGTCCTGGTGGTTGTCGCCCTGCCGGTCAGGTTCTAGCGGAGTTAGGGCCTGGCTGGAGTCTGTGGAGTGCAGTGAGAGGGAATCATTGCTGGGGAAGGGTTTAAGTGTGAGACTGGGGTGAGGTTAACATCGGACATGAGGCTGAGGGTGAAGGTTAGAGATTCGGTGACCACTCAGCTGTGTTTATTGCCAGCTATACGAAGGACGCCAGTGTTGACTCCGGCAGCAGCTTTCTGCTAGGCAGGCAGAGGTTGCTGACTTAGGCTTACAGCTGGAATCAGGGTTGAACTCTGGGTGAAGCACAGCTGATGAGCCAGGTTTGAAGTAGTGCTCAGAAGATACTGCCTAATTAATTTTGGTGCATCCGCTAATACGGTTGTGGAGCAGAGGCTGTAGCTGAAATTTGGGTTAAACTGTGATCCTGCTGAGAGTGAAGCACTTATTCTAAGCTAGGTCTGAGGCAGCTGTTGGAGCAGGTAAATGGTCCTGTGTAAGGTTAAGGTAGGAATAGCTGGGTATTTGTAAAATTTGAAGTTGGTACACTGCTGTATTTATGTCCTTGTTAATGCTATATGTCCATTGGATTTTGTGGCTCAGGAAGTCATTAAAAAAATCTAGTCCAGCTGGTTTCTAAATGACTTTGGATTTTATTTTCCTTTTGTCCTCCCAACTGTTTGCAGCAAAGAGCAGTCAGGCCCTCACAACATGCTCCTTTCAGTAAAATTCCTGTTTGTGGCTGAGGGATGTGGGTTGAAACTGCTCTTTAGGATTATCTCTGATATAGAGATGTATTTATTTTTTTTTTTAAACTTTATGTTCATAAATGGAAGTCAGCCTTCTGGAGGTGAAAGTCAGTAAAGGTTTTATTTCTATGATAAGATAGTCAAAAAGTTACCTGTGGTGCACTGGTGAGGTTGCTTCCTTTCCCTGCATTTTGTCTGCAGAAAAACAGCTGACCTGCCCTAGCAACCATGACTTAACAGCAGCCCAGTTCTCCTTAGGTGTAAAAGCAAGCCTTGTGGAATCACAAACACTGTTGTAAGTAATCTTTATGGGTTTTTTTTTTTTTGAGGATCTGTGGCTGAGAGAGTAGGAGCAGCTTTCTTAAGCAAAAGCCCTCTCCGTACCCCAAGGTGACCCCCTCAAAAGAACAATGAGCTATTCAGCTGTAGCTCTCATATGCTTCTTGTTGCTACTCAGTTGTTCCTTTTAAAAAGGGAAGGAGGGTCCCATTGACAACACAGCAGATCAACCAACACAGTCCCCAGTGGCCTTGTGTTGTCTTGGGGGAAAGTAGCAGTTAATAAATAATGCGACAGTTCTGGGCTTTGCTCCTGAATGGCTCAGTTCTTTCAAATTAGCCAAACCTGATGCTTGTGTTTTGCCCCATTGATACATATGGTCTGCGTCTTTTTTTTTTTTTTTTTTTTTTCCCACTTTGCACTGTAAGGAAAGCTTCCAGTGGGAAGAGTCCAGTGGTATACAGCAGGCTTTTATATTTATTTTCCCTCTCTTGGTTACTTCAGCCTATGTCTTCTTTTGAACAGGGCAGATCTCTTGCAGGGATGGTGGAATAAAAGAGCCAAAAGGCTAACCAGAGATGGCAAAGAATGCTGATGAAGTCCATTGTACACTGATGGAAGAAACATTTCCAGCCTAGCTCGGGAACTCTACATCAGGTATGTAAGGTCGTACAAAATGAACGTGTCCACCTTTCCTTAAGCCTTCTCCAAACCATAAACCATATCAGAGCGAACTTATGTCCATGGGACCAGACAGGAGGCATCTGAGGATGCTAAGAGAGTGGTTTATGTCAGTACGAAGCTGCTCTCTCCCATCTTTGAAAGGCTGTGGCAACTTGGGGAGGTCCCTGGTGACTGGAGAAATGCAATGCGATGCCCATCTTCATAAAGGGCAAGGAGGAAGATTTGTGTGACTGCAGGCTGTTCGGTGTCTCACCTCAGTCCCTGGAGAGGTTATGAAGGAGATTTCCCTGGAAGCAATTTCTAGGCATGTGAAGGAGAAGGTGGTGATTGGGAACATCCAGAATGGGCTTAACAAAGGCAAACCATACCTGACCAGTCTGATTGTCTAGTATGATGAAACATTTAGTTTAGGGAACAAGAGGAAAGCAGTAGATGTTGTTTACCTTGACATTAGCAAGGCTTTTGACTTAGTCTCCTATAGCATCCTTGTAAACAGGGAGATATGGAATGATAGGTGAGCTGCAATGTGGGTGAAAAATTGGCTGAGTCCCAGGGCTTGAAGGGTAATGGTCAACAACTCAAAATTTATCTGTTGCCTGTTTATTAGTGGTGTTGATCTTCATAATGTTCCAAGGCAAATGTAAAGTTTTGTCCTTTTGTGTAAAGTCTTCTATTTTTGTAGTCTTTTTTGAATTGATGGAGTAATCCCGTGTGGCAGTACACGCTGGGGACCTTCTGGCCAGAAAGCAGCTTTGCAGGAAAGGAGTGGGAGTCCCAATGGGTGACAAGTTGTACTTTAATCACCAGTCTGCCCTTGCAGCAATGAAGGCCAACTGCAGACCAGGTTATATTGTCAAAAGCAAAGGCAGCAGTTGAGGGAAATTATTTTTCTCCTCTGTGAGGTCCTTGTGAGGCTGCATATGGAGTTCTGAGTCTCCCTGTAGAAGGAAGTGAGAGATTAACAAACTGGAGAGAATCTACTGGAGAGGTCTCTAAGATGGTTAGGAGCTGGAGTGCACTGCTGCAAAGAGTGGTTGAGAGCACTCAGTTATCTGGGTTTTTTTAACCTGGATAAGAGAAGGCAAAGGGAGGATTATAGTGCTGTCTTCACCTACCTAACAATGAGTAATAAAGACAGAATCAGACTGTGCATAGCGAAAGAATAGCAGGCGAGTGCTCTCAAATTGTAGCAAAAGCTACATGCTGACGAGATATAAGGAAATTGTGACTACTTTCACTGTCATAGTGAGCATCATTAAAATTGGCACAGGCTGCCCACAGAGATTGTGGTATCTCCATACTTGATGGTACTCAGAACTCAGCTGGACAACACCCTGAGCAACCTCATTTAACGTCCAGGTTGGTCCTGCTTTTAGTAGAAATCGGACCAGATCACCTCCAGAGGTCCCTTCCAACCTGAATTGTTCTATGGTTTTAGAGGGAATCCTTGCAGTTAGCCTTTGACAATGGCTCTGTAGCCTGATTTTCTAAGAAGGGAGTGTAAGGTTAAGGCAAGGAAACAGGAAGAACTGTGTGAAACAATGGAGTAAAAGAGTCAGGTAGTAGGTACTAAAAAGGGGCTACTGCAGAAAGTTTATGGCCACAAATTTTAGGAAGAACCTGTGCAGTGGGTTCTGGTTAGAGGAGGAAGGAAATGTATGTGAACCATCTGCAGGAGCTGACTTGTGTGGAAACATTCTGTTAAACAGGTAGAATGCAGGGAGCTTTGTGTGAAATGCTGCCTGCTTAGTTGGCCCCTTTGTTTTGTACCACACTCCATGTCTTCCCCTCTGACCACTTTTCTTATATCTATGTGCATGATATAAATCAAGCTTTATGGAAGCGAACAGAGCCACACCACATTTGTTTTAGTTAAATACAAAATTAAAATTGGAGGGTTGTTTTCACACAGTAAACTTGGTAGAAGCATAAGGGAGAAATGTGACTTAAAATAGCGTTTGGGAAATATATATAGCAAAATGAACAAACAATATGCAGTGAGTCATGTCCAGTGGTTCTTGCACTAAAAGAAAGAGGAGCTTCTTGAGGAAACTAACTGGGAATAGCTTTTGCGTATCTGAAGCTGGAGAAATCCTCTGGGTACAGCGTCTTGGCAGTGCCTGTTTGCAATGTGTAACAATGGGGTGTGCTGGCCCCAAGGGAGGGCAGCACTTGGTATTCACAGCACAGACTGATGGTAACAGAAAATCTGAACTAATTTCTGAATTGCCTGCTCCCAGGAGCACTCATAAAGTCGAATCATGTGCAGCTTGAGTCACAGTGTTGTCTTGATGCCTACTTCAGCACTCTTGCCCCATAACAGGCTGGGTGTGATGCATCTCTGCGCTTGGCTAGTACCCCCTGAAGCCAGTGGATCCCTTTGTCGGTACAAAGGACTCTCTGGGCAGAGGCTATTGCAGGACTGGACCACAGATAATCATGCATTGAGAGATACTGCATAGGTTAGCAAAGAAATCTTCTGGCACAGTTAAGTAAACATGATTTAAAATCTAGTTTGTCTGGCAAGCAAAGACCAAGAACAGCCAGTTTACACGTGGCCAAAGGCTATACTGGAGTATGTCCTAGGGACATGACAAATGCCACTGTCTTAGGGGAATCTGCTACAACACAGTTATCCTCCTACCTGGCTGCTGTGCAAGCTTATAAGCTGGTGGCACTGCTGCCCTGAAGCAAAACTAACTGTGCTAAGGTGGAAGGCAGCAGTGCAGGGCAGCTTTGCTTTTACAAGAAACCCAAGTGAAGCAGGATAGAATTGGCTGTGCTGGGTGGCAGCAGTTTGGCCATCTCTATTTGATATAAAATGCAGCACACACCAGAGAGAAGGGGCTCTGATGACACTATTTCAGCTTTGTTCTCATGGTAACCATTATGTCATCAGGATACCATGGTTACTATAATATTCCTTATATTTCAAATGTTAAAACAGGCAGAAGGAGAAAAAAAAAAACTTTTCCCAAAGTTGAGAAAGAAAAGTGTTTATTCAGAATTAAATAGTCACAAGGAAGGATTAACCAGCAGTTGTTAATACTTTGTGGAAAAGCCGTTTTGAAACCATGAAGAACTGTTTTAATTAGTAATTGCTGTCCCTGTCACCATATGGTGCATGTCCTGGGGTTTCCCCTCTCTCAGCTTGTGTCACCAGCAGCTATTTTGATAAATGCACATTGCAGAAGGCTAATGTGGTCATATTCAAAACTTCAGAAGCATTATTTCCACTTGAGGTAAAAAGCACAAAAGTCAGAAGTAAAAAATCCAAAAGCTTAAGATTGGGACTATGACATTTTTTCACTTTAGAGGTTCAAGAAAAGCAAAATAAGTCTTGGCTTGGATGCTTTCAAGATGCTGAAGCATATGGCTCAGAGGAAATCAGAATGGCAATTTGCTGTTCCTTGTTTGAAGACAAAAAGTATGCTGATGGCAGTGTACTTTCAGGGGATCATACCTGCAGACCTCTACAGCTAAAGCAAAAAGAATACCTTTGCTGAAGGAAAGAACACGTGCCCTGGTACTGTGAGAATATGCAATTATGAAAATCACAGAATCCTAGAATAGTTTGTGTTGGAAGGGACCTTTAAAGGTCGTCTAGTCCAGCCTCCCTGCAAGGAGTAGGGACATCTCCAACCAGATCAGGTTGCTCAGAGCCTCGTCCAACCTGGTCTTGAACGTTTCCAGGGATGGGGCATCCACCACCTTCTCTGCGCAACCAGTTCCAGTAACTTTTTTTTACTTCATTGTAAAAAAGTTTTTCCTAATATCCAGTCTGAATCTTCTTCCCTCCATTTTAAAACCATTACCCCTTGTCCTTTCACAACAGGTCCTGCTAAAGAGTTTCTCCTCAACCTTCCTATAAGCCCCCTTTGAGGTACTGGAAGGCCGCTATCAGGTCTCCCTGGAGCCTCCTCTTTTCCAGGCTGAACAGCCCCAGCTCTCTCAGCCTGTCCTCATAGGAGAGGTGCTCCAGCCCTCTTGTCACCTCCGTGGCCCTCCACTGGACTCGCTCCAAAATGGTCTGATAACGAGAAGTGGAAGACCTGTAGACATTTTATGTATGAATATGAGAAGGAACAAAAATAAAATAGACAATGCAGATATTTTCAAAACCAGCTAGTGTTTGTGGGACATTTGGTATCAGGAGCTGCTCAAGTTAAGACTGCTTAAGGAAATTGATGAGCATTCTGTGCATTTTAAGTATCAGGTTCTGGGAGATAGTTCAAGACAGAATCCACAAACGCAGCACATTTAAAATTTCAAATTCAGTTTTGGAACTCTTGTGAGTTCAAGATAGCTCAATTGGTGCAGGGCTGATTTTAAAATGGTAGAAAAAAAAGATTAACAAAATATTAGGTGTTAAGATTTGATGGGGAACTTCTAAAATCAGAGCAATTTTGTTAGCTTCTGTAATTGCTTGATCTTATCATCTGTATTGGTATTTCTCCATTTTCCCCTGATATTTGTTATCACTAATTCAAGTATCTTTTTCTAAATTGGATAGTAAATTCCTGAGGCCAGGATTGTAGTTTTCTACACCAACTCAACAGGGCTCAATCATAACAAGGCAGGCAAGAGTCTTACAAAAGCATGAAACTACACAGGCTGGATTTTAGGTGCTAAAAGACAGTATGTCACATATATTTGTACTCACAGCCTATGAAAATTTTTTGTATTAGCCAGCAAGAAAAAGGACTAATGGCTGCTATGGAAACATAACCATAAAGAAATCAATGAAATGTATATAGTTGACTCTAAAATGTTGCCCTTTAAAGCATGTCAAGCTTCCCAAAGCTTTAAAGGACCCCAGTTATCCCTAGGTTCATTTGACTTCTGCAGGATCCCTTCTGTCCACATCTAGCATTCAAAACATTGGCTCTGCATGCATTTTGCATTCTAGCTATTGCATATTTTACATACAAATAGTCAAATCACAAAACTTCTGGCATAAACAGCAGCAATCACCTGCCAGATCTCCCTATATGTTTAGCTTCAGCTGCGATGGTTTCAGGAAGAATGAAGTGGGGCAAAAGCACAAATCTGAAAGGAAAGGCTGTCACTATAGAGAATCTTGCCCCTTGACTATGAAAATTTCCATGCCAGCAAACAGCTAGAGATGTTTCTAATAAATTCTCTTTCTAGATGAAGCAATCAGCTGCCCTTTCTTAATGTTCACTGTAGCCTAGCTGATTTTGTACATCTGTTGTAGTCTTGCAAATATTAGTAAACAAGCATTTCACAGCAAGCATTGCTGCTAAGCAGAATTGACAGACACTTGAGATAGCTGAAGTCTATATAGTTGGGCAGATTTTTACCTGTTTATATCTCTGATTTAATAGTCCTCTTGCTCCACATTGAAGAAAGTTAATGTCAAAAATCATCCTTGAGAACAGAAATACAAGCTCCAGTAGAAAGAGGCCACACGTACATTTGGTCCAAGAGTCCCACAGAAAAATATTTCATAGAAAGTCTCTTCTGACTTGGAATAGTCCTACCAAGGTCAGAAATATTTGAAAACATGGAATTTCAGATAGCTCATTCAGAAAAGAATAATTACAATGATACTTCCTAAGCTTTCCATGTGTCTGGGATAAATAAATGTCCTTTGCTGCTGAAGTTCATTCATTGCCAGTATATACCAGCAATTGTGGTTGTACAGAGACATGGATGTGGATATGGATATGGTGTATATGAATAATAGTGGCCCCAAGGGATCACCGTATGGCAAGCCAAAATACTAAACCAGAGGAGTAAAACTGATTAGGGCTGTATGATCAATACCTTGAGCATGTTAAGTTCTGTGTTGTACTTCTAAGAGATCGCCACCATAGAAAATAAATAACTTTTTTCGTTTTAATAGTGCCTTGAGATCATAAAAAATGCCTTCAGTGTATTGGAAAAAGACAAGATTAGTCTCTGGTTTATAATCAGCTAAGAATTTTAATTTCTATGTCATGGCAGGTAACATAAAGACAAGATATATCTCCCTTTGCTGAAAATAACTTGATTAAGAAACCAAAGACCTGCATATTGTATGTAGTCATCAGAAGTTGGCATATGCTCTGCAAGACTGCTTTGTCTGGCACCTGAAGCTGTTTTCAAGCTTTTCCTTTGAATTCTTCTAGTTGGTATTCATTCCCAGTCTCGTTGTCACTTAGTGTTACTGAACTGCCAGCAGCACCCTTTCTTTCTGCCTGTTGTGACAAAACCTAGTTCATCAGACAGTGCTCGAAAGTTACTCTGAATTCTGATGTATAGGAGCTTGTAAATGAAGTTTTCTCCATGTGAAAAATATTAATAATGAAGAACTACAATAAAAGAAACTGAGTAGCAATAGCCTGTGTCAGGTGAAAGTTTTCTAGTGCAACTTTGTCGTTTCTCTTGCCTAGATACTCCTTTCGCAGTAGATAGAACTAGTCATTTTCCTAGAATGCTATTTACAGAATATGTGCAGGAACCCATTGTTAATGTCATCAATCTTCTTAATGCGTGCATGTATCTTAAATTCTTGGCCTGTTTTTTATCATTAGATAAACTATTTCTGCACAAATAACATAATATAGTCTAACTTACTTTTGATTGGGAGAAAAAAAAATATAGAAAGTATAAATGTATGATTTCAAGAATACTTTATTTGAGCCTCCTTTACTAAAACTAACCAGTTGGGAGTAACTGTCTTTGAAAAGCCTTATTGCTATTGCTTAACAGTGCTGTCTGCCATGTAATTTAGTACCTTTCTACATGCAAAATATGAATCCTGTTAAAGTTTATATACCGCAAGAAACAGAATTTTAATTTTCTGTAATAACCATTTGAGAAAGTAGTAAGCAATTTCCATTATTTAGAGCTTGGGTAATGCACACCAGTTGATGTGTATGATACTCACAGTAGGAGTAAGTGACATCGGATCCATATGGCACTTGAGCATAGAATTCAGCAAGAGAAACTGAAAGGTCGTCTAAACTTAAACTGGAGTGTGAGCTTCATCTTAAGAAAAAAAAAAAATGCTTAACTGTGACCAACAGTTACATCACTCTACATAGCGATATAGCATCTATATCCCTACCCTGCATCTGTATCCCTGGCCTGTTGCTGTATCTTCTCAAGATGAAGCAGGGGGTAGACTTCCACCGGCCTTCAGAGGGGAAGGTAAACAGGTATTATTAAAGAAAGCAAGCGCACTTACTCCAAGCTGTACAGCTGTGACAGTTACTGGTCTTCACGTTTCATGATACATACCAGCTCATGACTGGATGGGGTCAGGTAAAGAGTTTTCTAAGAAAAGTGGTATTGAAGAGGGTAAGAAGGTGGATGCTTTTTCCCCCTCCTTTCTTTCATGTCCTCTTTTTAAGCATTCTGTAGAAGCCAGATACAGATGCAATACTCAGAGCGAAGTGGATTATTGCTCTGTTCCTGAATGGCAATAGGCACACTTAATTTCTCCATCTATTTTCTGTATAAAACAATGTCATCAGAACAAAGCAATAAACAAGCTTGAGAACTGTGAGTAGTGGTCATTAGGGCCTATTGCAAAGTGCTGCTTTGTCAGGAAAATGGAGCCCAGTTAATTGAAAGTGGGCTGCTGAAAACTGTTTTGGTTTTACCTGGCTTGTTAGTGTCCACCTGATAGCTTGGCATTGCAGAAGAAAAGGGAGAGATTCATTTCAGCACTGTACCTCTTAGCTATTACTTGTTGAGAAAAGTCTCCCTCTTACTGGAGTTGTCAGAGGGACAAGCTGCAGATCTAGAAAACGCTATCTCTGGAGATGCAGCTTGACTTCCCTACAGTGCCACTAAATCTCTATGAAGACTTAGACAGATAGCAAAGGCTGCTTATCATTATTAATTGCTCAGTGTGCTCTCAGACCTTACCAGAGAGGGCCTCAGACAGGAGACCTAACTGGAAACCCCTCTGTCATTCTTCAGGTATAACTAGCTATGTTTTTCTACCACATAAATCAGATTGTCAGGTAGAGAAGATAGCAGGAAAATAGCACCTGCCCAGATAACAACTCAGCCTGGAGCTGGGAGAGTGCTGAAGTTTGCACCTGGAGCACCGAGAGGGGGTATGATCTTGAATCTTAATCTCTCAGCGTATGATTCTTTGATCTGTGGAATAGCAATGAAGCTTTACCTCAAAAAAGCGTTGCATCGATTAGCTGTTGATGTGAGAGGAATCTTTGTGCAAAGATTGTTGCCCTACAAGAACTAACTGGGAGAAAGGCATTTCTATGAGTTGATACTTGTGATATGACAGAATTCAAAGGCAGTGTCAAGAAACTGCAACGTTTTACTGCAAGTCTGGCAACATTTGATGCTGTTATGGCTACACTATAGCTATGTTATAAGAATCTCAACTTTCAAAGTAAAAATATTTTTTTCTCCTGGTCTGAGTCTTCAAGGACCAAAATCCATGAGAACAAAAAGAACCACAGTTCATTATTTTAAATGTTTAGTGTTTTGGGTTTTTTTTCTGCTGTTGTCATAGTTTTCTATTGCTTGGCTTCAGTGAAATATGAGACCAAAACTGAAGTAGGACAGAAAAATAAAACATCAGATGTGACTCTTATATTAGCGTTAAGTTGGGCCAACTCTTCTTTTAATGGAATGTCTTCAATCCTGCTAACTTCAGTAGGGTTCCACAGTAGTAAGAAACAGCAGCATTTACCCATGGATCCTCTAGTCTGGGTAAGGTGTAATAGCAGAAGCAAGAGGAGGTATGTGAGGCAGTCAACAGCAAATGGTGGGAATAAAGTATCATGAATCTAAATGTATGTGATTTAAAACAGTACCAAAAGGACAATGTGTCAGCACTTCTTAAGTCTAGCAGTATCCTTGAGTTGTGTTCTGCATGACCCAAATTGGTCCTACTCTGACTGAACCTTTACAGATTCTCTTGCTTTTACCTCTCCACAATTCTTTCTCTCCAGAGCTTAGGTCATGCTCTGGACCATCCAAGAGAGCCATTTGGCCTCTCAGCTATAGCAACAAGATGGTGAAGGTACTGGAAATGGCTCTTTTTGTTGGAGTGTGCCTCCACCATCTCAGTAAGGTTCTGGAGTTTCCATGCTTACTGGGGCAGTGGCTACCTGTGGATGCCAGGGTGTCACAAGTGAACGAAGGATGGAGGGTTATGGTGAAGCACAACGTCTAAGGAAGCAGGACCTCCAATGCTGTCATTGTGCTGAAGTCCTGGATAAGGAGATTTCAGCTTCCAGCAAGATCAGTTCTCTGTGGAGTGGATGGTATATGACGGAAGAAAAAGTGCTCACAGCCTGGAGACTGTCTCATTCTTGGTCTGGAGGGTCAAGACAGGGCATGTGCGACGAGACTGCAGTACTATTTTGTGTATTAGTGTCATTGAAGATTCAAATATATCATCAATCCTAGCTGAAAGAGTAAGAAAATCCCCTCTAAAAGTAAATGATGGGTCAAAACTGTTAAGTACTGTACTTTCTTTCTTGAATTCTTCAGAGCTTAATTTACTTTGAACTTCTGTAATTTATTAAGATGTATGGCTGTGGACAAAGCCTGCCCTACAGCAGTCTTAACCTCTTGCCCCGTGGCCCTGGCTTCAAAGGTGCTATTCTGAGCTCATACCTGCATATATTTGATGTTTGTATATAAAACAAATATGCTCTAAGGTCAAACTCATCATGGCAGCTTTTTGAAGCTGATGCAAGTTCTATCCGCTTATATCCAGAGTAGACTAAGCCTTAAAAGGCCTAAAGCTTGATTTTTCTCTTTACAGGTTCTTTGTGTGACTGGCTAGAGCTGTTTATATTCGAGTAGCTATTGGAACAGTTCAATAACTGGGAAACAAGAGTTGCGAATAAGTTTCTGTTTGTTTGCTAACTATCAACTGAAAGCTCCCTTCCCAGTTCTTATTGCAATGTGATGGTGAGAAACTGGCCTAAAGTGCTACTGATACATTAGTAGATCTGTATCTCGAAGTAAATTCTACCTGAGATCCATTTTGCTTCTTAAATTGACAGCATTTTTTTAAATGTCAATTCTCTGGACATTAACTCTTTTACAACATGGAAGTCCTGTTTATATTTATTGATGCAATGTCCCCAAGAGCAAGAGAGCAACAAAAAGGTGACCTTCAGTTTCAGTTTAATGCAACGCAGGAATCAAGAAATCTACTATCTTTCTTGTTGATTCAGAGTAGTGACACATATCACTAATATATTGCATGTACACACAAAAGTAACAAAAGAGATGCTCTGGCTTGTGTTATTACTCACTTCCTATTTCTAACTTAAGAATGTGTTAGTAAGAGTGTTACACAAATTGTTGATACAGTTTTAACAAGAAGAAATCTAGTACAATGCATGGTAGGAGTATAGAGTGATACAGTTTTCCTGTGTGGGTTGGAGAAGGTATTTTTTTAAGTCTCTGGATTACACAGTATATATATGATTAGCCTAGTTGTCACCAATTACAGGTGCTATAACGCCCACCTTCTCCTGTTATACGGCTTTTATCGTGACTGGCATCATCACTTAATCATTACAGCAGTGGACAGAGAGTCAGAAATCATGACTCCTAAGAGTAATTTGGGCGATTTACTGTTTTTTTGTCCTTGGATCAGTCAGAGTTCTTTATGCCTCCATCTTTCCATCTGAAAGCAGAAATAGTCTGAAGGTTGATATATTTATGCTTAAGATTTTTTTCCCACTCTCTGCAGTAAAACAGCAAATAAATATAAGGATTTTGTCCCACATTAAGTTCTGGTATTTGAAAATTTGTGTTTCTAAGGAATTGGGCCAAATGTAATATTGATATGTTTTCCTTTCTGTGGGTTGAAAAGTTCCAATAAATGCTAGTTAGGATATTTCTGTAGTTCCAGAGTGAATTAGTTGTTTTATGTTTCCTGAACAGAAAAGGAACGTTTTGATTTTAATTCAGTTTGACTTGTCTCTGTGTCACTTAAATCATTTGGGATTGTCATGCCAACCCGCTGGGTTTCTCTAAATTGCCTAGGGTCAGGTGAGTGCCAGGGCATACTGTGCTGGTTGCCCTACCTTCTGTCCATTCAGTATCAACAGCAGATCTCAGCTGGGAGGAAGAAGAAAAGAAGCACAAGGCAGCTGTAGTGCAGCTCACATGAGGCACCTCAGCAGCAGACATACCTATAAATTAACATTGATGTGACTTGGAATCATTCCAGTTTGGCTCAACAACCTGAAGCTTATTGGTGAGAAGGAGCAAAGCTCAGGGCTCGTGGCACATGAGGACTGAAGCAATCCCTTCGTCTACCATGTTCATGTAAACGTTAGTGGTATGAGAGTGGAATCTGATAGAACACATGGCAGAACAGGTCTAAGAATGTAAAATATGGAAGAACAGTGCTAATGTGAGTTCGGAAACATGCATGAGGTGAAATGTTTGTGCCTTGTAAGGGAAAGAATGGTAACAAAATTTTAGAAGCAGGCAATTCTGTCACAGGCTGTGGTACAGTCTCATGGGATAAGTTGTTCATGGTGCCTGAAGGTAGTTATATTCTTACCAGGAGAATGCCTTTCAGTGACTTTAGCAAACTGTCCTCATTCTCCTTGGAGGGAGTTGGTCATCAGTTGAAAGTTATCTATAAGTTTAGAGATGTCCAATAAGAGTAAATTCAGTGAACCTTTATGTTGTCCCAATATTTTCCATGTCAAATGCAGAGACATTTCAAAAAGCTTGCTTAGAATACACAGAACCTACAGAAACCAACCTGGACCTCCTAGAAAATGAGCATCTAATGAGACTATGGACTAGGACATGATGCTTGAAGAAAATAGTATATTTCCTTGCAGTACAAGGTTTAGTCTTTGGCTGCCAACTCTGCTGCAAGAAGGAAAGGAATTGCAACTGAAGTGGATGGGATTCACTGGGATGTATTGCAAAATGGATTCTCAATACCTGCCTCCTGTCTGAGGAGGGCTGTAATTCTGTGTCCTGAGGCACTCTGTGCATGCCCAGCTCTCAGCTGCCTCACCAGTGGGGTGTTCTAAACCTCCTGCTTTGTTCTGCCTGCATCTAAATGTCACAGCTTCCTCTGAAAGCCACTTAAGGTACTTCAGGAATACTCACTCAAGGCAACTGTAACCTCCTGGGAGAAAACAACTACCTCCGGTGAATGGCACTGAATGATTAGAAAAGCCTTAGAAGGAGAGGGAGGAGGGAAAGACATTTGTCAATGTTTTTTTTGTGTTAGTTTTTTTTTTTCTTTTCCCAGAGTGACATTAAAGTAAATTGTTGCATCCTGTATTTGAATGCTGTTTTACTGAATCAGAACAGAGGCTGTGAAGTTGCTATATTTTATCCCTGGTACCTTTAGGAGCCTGAGCAAGAAAAAGGAGCCAGAGGGGAAATTTTATACAGAGTTGTTGATACTCATGACCGATCATGTGCAAATTGCTTGAGCTTTCCATGTCAGAATTTCTGAGAAGCTCTTCAGTGGTCAAGAAAAATTACTGTTAATGTTTTTTGGGTTTGGTTTTTTTTTTTTTTTTGGAGTAGATAAAGCACATTCTGGATATTCCAGAGACTTCCTCTGTGATGATCCTACTGCTTGACCTGGGTACTTTTACCTCATAGCTGTGCAGAATTCCCCAATCTGTTATGATTCAGTCACAAATCGGGAGTTGGCAAATTCTAAGACTTTCGGAAACATGACCATTTCTTAGTGTGGGGGGTTTGGTTATTTTTTCCACCCTAGAGGTCTGGATAGTCTTTCTCTTTTATAATACTCTCTCACTTTTGATGTAGGCTCTAAGCAAAGGTTGCTGCTGTGCGTGTCTACTGGTTTTGTCTTTCTCTTATGCTGTGCTTTTCAATAATAATCAAGAGTGCCTAGGGCACAGGATGGCACCTTTCTCATCTGATTTTATAAGCATAAATATATACTTATAGAAAAGACAGCTGTGGCAGATCCTCCTCTTCTCTGATAGATCTTTCTTCAAAGCTGTGGATCAAAAGAGCATTGCAAATATTCAGCAGCAGGGACGATGACTCTGAGGACTGGCACAGAAGAGTCATACGTGAACTTCTAAGCCTGCATAAGTAACCTTCCAAAACGCTGGTTGAGAAAATGATAAACACAGTTATCTTGCCAGCAGGGAAAGGAAGTGCCTCCTGTCACTCAGAGCAACTCTCTGAGGCATTGCAGTCATGTACGGAAGCTGAAAGAGGCCTGTCTGAGGCCCGCTGCCTTCAGAAATGTGACAGAAATTCAAGTCTGCTTTTACTGAAACATTAGAAATGGCACTGCAGAGACTCGAGAGATCTAAATTAAAATTCCAGCTCTGACACAGACTTTTGGAGTGTATGAGCAAATTACCATGTGCCTCGGTTCCTATTGGTAAAAAAGGATGATAATATTTCCTCTCTCTGACTTTGTCTTGTATCAGAGCATCAGACTGAGGCCATTTCTCACTAGATAGATGTATTTGAACCCCAACCCTCCTGGAGTAGCTAAGCAATAAAAATAGTAGTAAGTAGGTAATTAGTTTCTAACACCTTGGAATTAATGTAGAATGCCCTGATATTGATTTTATATGCTAAATAAGTAAGATTATCTGTTTATGAAGACCGCTTGAGAGATAAGCAAGTAAATAGATTTAAGTGTAGACAACTATTTTCTTCATATAAAACCAATGAGGCAAGAGAGAATTTTGTAACTGCATATGCTCTCCAGACAGCTCACCCACTATTCTGTCTTTAAACCTAGTGGATTATTGTTAATGGGAATCATCACAAACTCCCATATTTTACGATTGTTCTCCAAATTGTGTTCTTTTTCTTTCCATAGCTCATTCCGGCGTGACTTTGGACATCAAAGGTTGATGACAACAAGTCATCTGCTGCTGTCCTGAAACTACGTCTCTGCTTGGTAAAGATAAGTGTTTAATATTAATTTTGTTTCCTTAAACTTGTTTACTAAAATTGCTATTTTACAGTACAGAATATATTTCCTTCCCAACCAATACTCATCATTGATTTGGACTAAACAAGCCTGATTTTTCACTGTCTGGCTATCCACCTACAAAGAGCATTTCTTAAAAAACAGTAATCTGGTTAGGCAGGATTTTGCAGTGGCATAAATAAATGTGCGAGGCAGTACAGGACAATAAACAACCAGAACGGCAGTTTTAAGTGTGGAATCCCACACTGAGCAAAGGGTTGTCGTTCCTCCACCCGAACGACTGAGGAAAGCGAAGGGCAAGGGAAGCTGCAGTAACTCCGCAGCTCTATAGATGTCACCAGGCTTTCACTCCAGCCTTCCCCAGCCATTTTCTGATTGGTACCTCTCTCCCTCCAGCCGTTTATTTTGTAGCCCCAGAGGGACTGTTGTTTGGATGATGAAATACTGCATAGTACAAATGAAGAGCTGCCAGCAGTGAGCTGTGCCTGGACAGGAGATACAAAATGGAAAATGTAAACGGTAACACAGTACTTTTTCAATTACATCATAAGCAAACATACTTACTTACCAGGAGTCAGAGAACAGTGTGAACTTCTTTTTAGATATTGCCAGCTAAATCATTATGGCATTTCCTGAGTTTTGTTTAAAATGATTTATGGAGGTTATTTGCAACATTTTGCCTTCTCCTGGAATTCTCACGTAAAAAATCCAAACCACATAATTTCCGTTCACATAACACCCACAGCAGGCGTGCACTGTTCTCCTGCAGCTGGGAACTTGTCTGCAGAATGGCAGGGGCAGTTCCAAAAATGAAAAAAAAAAAAAAAACCAAACCAAAAACCCAAAACCAGTACAGAGGGAAAATTACCTCCTTACATCCTTGCAGAGGATGACTTAGGTGCTAACTTCACATAAGGAGCCAAGAGTGTGAAGATGGGCCAAGTTGGGAAGGGAATGGAAAACAAGGAGATGGGTTTACTTGTTGAAGTGAGGTTTTTGGAGCATAACACGGCCTCTTTAATTAACAACTCAATTTGGATGTTCTACAGCAACACCCCAGAGATTTCAGGTTTGAGTCCCAAATGGAGCAGCTGCACTGGAGGGGGTGGCTGTACCTGTGTCCCACCCACATACCTTTGCTTGGTGGTACTGGAGGTCTGTTGCCTTCTATAATCAGACCCCTGCTTAGGGCTCTGAGCAGAACTGATCTGTTACATCAATGGGGAAAAGCTCATGTTCATGGGAAGAAGCAGATAGATTGAGGTCAGATTTGTACTACAGTATTTGGCTAGAGTAGTTGCTGGCTGGATGCATGGGGAGGAGGGGAGAAAGGCACCCCGATGTAGCAATGCTTTCAGAGAAACTCCTTTAGTCATTGTATGACAAGTGTCTGAAAGGGCTTTGCCAGCATAGCTAGAGGTTGGCCATGACTCCTGGAAGCAAGCCCTGGCCAAACAGACTGTGCTCAGAAAACGTACACTCATGAGTCCCAGGAAAGTGTTTCGACACAGGCTTTATTCAGTTCATACTTGAGACTTATTTTTGATACTGCCCCAAACAGTGGTACTTTTCCATCCTGAAGTTTAAGTAAGGCACAGGGAGCAGGATGGAGAGATCAGAGGCTGAGGTTAGGAGAGGGGCCGGTCATGGCAGGCGGGGCAGTAGGCTCTGGCTGCTGGGATCGTCAGGCCAATCGTTTGTCCATAAGATCACACAGTTGGCTAGCCCACAGTAGTGCATCTAGGGGGATACAGAGCAGGACAGTGCTTTTCTCTTGGACTTTGAGCAAATTTCTCAGAGTAGTGAGGAGAAATACTAAAAAACAATGTATGCTTTCTTCAGGATTCCCCTTTTTTAAACTTGCAGCTTAAAATATATTTAAAAGCTTTGTTAGTACATTATCCTCAAGAATTTAAAAATACATATTAGCTTAGCTAATGACACTGCAGGGCCCCCACTGTTAATAAGTAGTCAGCACTTTTCATACCATACCTTTCACCTTTGGATGCAGTGCCATACCCTAATTTGAGGTACAATGGTATATTTCCATGCAAGCCCGTTAACATCAGCCCGCTGTGAATTTACGTTGGTGTAATAGGATGTAGAATTTGTCCCTAAAAGAGAGACAGTGAAAAATGAACATATACTCTAATTCCCAAAGCGGTAGATTTTCATATTATCTGTGCTCATGCAGGATCTGAATCTTGGAGATTGAATTAATTTCAGATCTCCGACCACCTGACCCAAAACAAAAACTGGACAGCTGTGTTTATTACTGCTCGGTAATGTATTTTTCCAGGAAAACACAGCTTAAGCTTGGCTCTGCTGAAATAACTGGCTGTTGTTTGTGCTTTACGAAGTGCACCCCTCACCGAAGAGAGAACAAGTATCTGCCTGCCCCAGGGAACTTACCATTTAACTTTGGTGCAGTGCAAGAGAGTGTCAAAAATGGGTTTGAAACAATGTTTTAAAATCCTATTCGGTGAAAAGGAAATTAAAAACTGTAAAAGTACTGTGAGGAAGTTCTTCTTTTGGGTTTGGGTTTATCATTTGTCACAAAACAAAACACATTGTTCAAGAAAAGGAGCAATCAGCCAAGAGACTGCAAATGTGCAGGCAGAAATAGAAATTATGAGGAGTCCATTTTCTGTAGCACTGTGTATAATAAGGACCAAAAAAATAGGCTCATTCACCATATTGACTGAGACACATGACTTAATCCCTGAAAGACATCTATTATGTAGATTTATGTCTGATCTCAAAATTCGAAAAAGCACTAATACTTTGGGACCCAAAGCTGAGATTTTGGAAGGAGTCAGCTTTACCTGAACACCAGCAGTGGCAGGCTGGGCCCTGCTGGTGCCAGTGGGAAGCTTTTTGGCCTGCTTCACTGCAGTCAGTCCTTGAGGGACTCAGTCTTTTCTGCCTGGGAGCAGGAAAGAAAAGTTGTCTTTTATGCTGAGCTCTGAAGATGGAAGGCAGCAGAGATCCCAAATAGTTTCAGTGGTTTTACACAGAGGGTGGAATGTCACAATGACTGAAAATGGAGCTTGTTGATGGACAGCCACAAAGAGCTGGTTCACTCTGTCCTCTTGCATACAGACACAGTGAGGTGTCTTGGGACTATTCTGGACCACTGCTTTTTGAACAGGATGGTTCCTTTTTTATGTGCAGTGATGTTTGGAGGTGGAGATAGGCACATATGTGTACAAGAAATTCACAAGTTATTCATAGCCAACTACATATTTAAACAGCAGAAAAAAATAAGTGGTTAATCTCCTTTATCTCAAGAAACAGAGTTCTTATCTATTATTTTTATGCAACTTACTAATGAGCAGACAAGAAGATAGTTGTATACTTCTGTAAAGTGTAGAGTATATGATTGAAAAAGGAAGCATTATTTCAATTAGTTATGCCAATCATTAATTATAACAGTTTTAATTGACGTAAAGGGAGATCCACATGATTATCCACTGCATTAATCAAGATGAGATGCACTGCAATGAATACTGAATGAATAATAATGAAACATCAAGAATATAATGTCACCATTCAGAGATATTATATCTTAGCTCTTCCATGTACTAGACTATCAGAATTAATTGAACCAGCACAAAGCTTTATGGCTGATGGTACGTTAATTGTTGTTTAAAAGGAATGAAAGTGTAGGCACAAGCTAGCCCATTTATCAAAAGCTGGTTCATCTAGAACTTATTAGAAAACTCAGCTGCTGATGATGTTTTCCGTGTCAGTTTTGCAACTCACCAGTTACCATAGCACAGATCTGTCTTCGTTGGATACTCTTTACCACAATTCATTAGAGGTAAGTGTATGTGTCTGAGGACACATAGACAAACATTTATGAACTACATTAGTTGTTTGGAGAAAATTTATGTCTCTTTGATGAGAAATCATTTTAAACCAGCTCACAGGCTTTGCCATCTGGAAGAGATTATGTGCAAATGAATCTTTGATATGACTTATTATTTATTTATTTTGAACTTCCAAGGTCATACTTTATTGCAGAGAGAGGCAGATTCTACCTGAATGATCAGCGTCCATCTCTTGCAAGTTGGTTGGAATTTTAAGTGGGATTCATCAGCAGAAATGCAATAGTAAAACCAAAGTGCTGGGATCACAAATTTTGCCTGTAAATTAGGCTTGATCTTGGTTATCCAAAATCACAATAGAGAGCAAAGGTACTAATTCCAAAAAGGAAATTAATTTACTTGTATTATAACCATTTTAGGTGAGTTAATGTGAATTTCAAATAATGAGATTATACCAGCAGGTGACTTAACAAAAGAAATGAACTTTTACTCCTGCATTGCAAGTATTTACACCAGAAATTTAGTTTGTGCACACATTTGAGAAACAAAACAGGGCCACGAAGATGATCAGAAGGCTGGAGCACCTCTCCTATGAGGACAGGCTGAGAGAGTTGGGGCTGTTCAGCCTGGAGAAGAGGAGGCTCCGGAGAGACCTGATAGCGGTCTTCCAATACCTCAAGGGGACCTACAGGAAAGGTGGGGACAGGCTGTTCAGTAGGGCCTGTTGTGATAGGACAAGGGGTAATGGGTTTAAATTAGAGGGAGGTAGGTTTAGATTAGATATTAGATAAAAATTTTTTACAATGAGAGTTGTAGAGCACTGGAACAGGTTGCCCAGAGAGGTGGTGGATGCCCCATACCTGGAAACGTTCAAGGCCAGGCTGGATGGGGCTCTGAGCAACCTGATCTAGTCAGGGATGTCCCTGCTTCTTGCAGGGGGGTTGGACTAGATGGCCTTTGAAGGTCCTTCCCACTCTAGCCATTCTATGATTCTATGATAATGCAAGGCCCAATTCTCCTTTCATTTGCTCTGACTGTTACACATTAATAAAATTAAGAGTGTGTTCTCTATTCACAGACTAGAGACTGCTGTCCTTGCGGTGAGCTTTGTGTGTCTCCCTAAAACACAGCCTGCAGAAAGCAGGCATCCAGTTTGGGCTCAGAAGACGGAGAATCTGCTGTTTCCCCTGCTAGTCTGTTCCAATGGTTTGTCACTCTCACTCTTAAAAATGTGTTACTTATTTCCCATCTGGCATCCAGATACGGGAATGTATGTCAGAATAGCTCTGCTGACTTTAATGTGCTACTCCTGATGAGAGGAGAAGCAGGCCTGAGGTCTGTTTGCTCCTGATCCTGAATTGGAGAGCCCATTAGTGCTACAAGTCTGAGCGCTTGGTGCCAGCTCTTCCAGTCAGCAAGCTGGGATGTTTTTTACTGTCTTATTACTTTCTTCTGTTTATCCCACTAAGTGAACATTTGTTCACTGAGTCAGCCCTTACATGCCTGTTCTACCCACTCCTTTTTTCCCCTTCTGCCCCAGTGGAGAATCCTACAGTGATGAAAGTACAGTGATGCACGGTGTCTGCCATTTCCGTGAGTGGAGCAGGAGTTCATTCTGCCCATTCACAAGTTATTCCTACTCTTTGAAACACACACGCACATGCGCACACAAAAACATGAGCAAACCCACCCAGAATCTGTCTCAAAAACTCCTGCTGAAAGCTGACAATTATCTCACACTGAGGTAACCTTCCTTTTAGTCTTTTAAAGGTCAAATCTATCCTATTACAGAGACTCAGAAAGTCAGTGTGTCAGATCAGACAGTTTGCTAGGGTGATAAAATTTTCATTTTCAATCAATAATGATATGTGAAAGTGTCTAGATAATAATTTTAACACTTCTACGACAACATGATTTTGTGATATCACTGCTAATCTTGTAATTACATCGCCACCTGGTGCCTGCTAGCATCATATACCAAGCTGCTGAAAATGCAGTGTTTCTATGGCAATTTCTGTAGCAAATGCAGTGGGTTTGATGTAAAATATTGTGCTCGAAAGATTTGTTGTGACAGGGGCAGGATGGGCACAGTTAATACCAAAATGCTGGAGCCCAGGTGTCTGAGGATTTTGGAATGTACTGGTTGCCACAGTCCTCACTGCCATTTGTAAACCCAGTATAACCCCATAGTTAACTGCAGGGGTGGGTCTCCTGGGGGACACCGAGGTGGTGGCTGCATCCCCTGTTAGCACTGTGCAGCGCAACATGTGCTGCAGATTAGTGCATGGGCACTGCTTGTTCACCCTCTTCATCCCAGTGTCCAAGAAAACTCCTGATTTTTGAATACTCTTCAAATGCAGAAGAGTTCCTTTTTGTTTATTTTGCTTTGGTGTTGAAGGGAAATTGAATCACTAATTAAGAGCTGGATTCTGCTTCCCTTAAACTGAATTTGTTCTTGATCGTGGGGAGAAGTCCCACAAAGTTCTAGAACTAGCATTTTACCCTTTGCTGTACTGTACATATAAAGAAGGAAGCAGGAGATAGACCTTCAGGACAGCAGGTAGTATAGTGTTCTCACTCTCTAGATATGCTGGACAGATCACACCTACAGATCTGATTTTACTCTATAATTTGATTTCATGGTTTAGGATCACCTCCTTCTAGGCTCAATACAGAGAAGACTCCATTTCCATGCCCTAATACACTGTGACGCCTGCATCTACACCAACTTGGCTGAAGGGGTCTGTGCTGCTGTGACAAGCAGCTCTGTTCATGCTGAGGAAAGAGAGCCCTGGAATGGCCTATTCCTCACATCCTCTCTTCACATTGTCTTGAAGGGAATACTTTTGGAGAACACCTGGACAGCATCCCATGCTGTGCTGTGCTACAGAGAGTTTCACAACTGCCTTACTGTGCAGAAGGGAACTGGAAACTTGGCTGCAACCATTTCCTAAGCTCCTTACACTGTGCCTGTGGTTTTCAAGAGCTTTTGTGTCCTGGGCCATGAAGAGGTGCCAGCTCACCCTTTGACCCTGAAATTCATACTTCAGGCAAGAGACTCGTTCCCCTGTCTCTTGCTTGCTGCTGCCACCACCAAAAGCATGAGGCCATATGATGTCATGAGAGGGATGGGAAGGGCAATGAGGTGGATTGGTTGCCAGCAGCAGGGAGAGGTGAGGCAGCTAGAAAGCCTGGAAGAGCAAAAAGTTCTAGAGCCTTATGACTTTTTCTAGTGGGCTTTCTCCTGACAGAGAAGAATGAGTCAAATCAAAATGCAGAAGGAAGAAGGCTGATCAGAGCAGTAGGGGCTGGAGTGGAGGGATTAAGTTGGTACAGATGGCAAGTTCAGTGCTCAGGGGTCACCTCAGGATCTGCTCCTGGAAACAGCGCTTGGTTCTTCACATCCTACATTCCCCTTTCCCTCCCAGAGTATACCATTGGGAAGGGGAGTAACACCATCTACTCCCACCAAGACCTTTTCAGGATCTCTGTTGTCCAGCTGTCATACCAGCCATGGTCTGTCCACGGACACAGGCAAAACTTATTTCCTGATGCTGACTGCCATGTTCATAAGCAATTTCTCTTCTCTTCCCATTCCCTAGCATACTCCAGGTGAAGGAACTGCACTCCTGGGTCTTCCTATGCTGGGTTCTGCAGCCGCATGCTTACCTGTGTAGGTGGCCCCTTCTAAATACTAAGCTGAGGAGGGGAGTCATTCTTGGACTCCCTCTGATCATTTCTATATGCTTTATCCTGGGAAGAGGTCAGTGCTCAGCACTTCCTCATTTCCTGCAGCTTGCTTTTCTCAGGACTCTGCCCTACCTCACAGGGCCTGCGTTTAACCTGGAGTACACCTCTAGCCAGTCAGGGCACTAAGTAAGAATCAGTGGCACTATCATACAATCATAGAAAGGTTTGTGTTGGAAGGGACCTTAAAGATCATCTCGTTCCAACCCCCCTGCCCTGGGCAGGGACACCTTCCACTAGACTAGGTTGCTCAAAGCCCTGTCTGATCTCCAAACCTGAATTTCAGAGGTACTAAGTACTTGCAGATTTGATTGACTTTGTTTGGAGCTGCTGTGGTTCAGGAGTTTGGCTGCCAGTCTTCCGATGAATAAACCAACATATCCAGCCAAACCTGAGCTGATGTTCATAAGCCAAGTGAAGGGAATTAGGCGTATTGACACCAGATGAGAATCTGGCCCTAAAATATCTGTAAGGCAAATAATGGAAAATGTGGAAAGCTTTCTTAGATATTCCATTTAATGTTTTGTAAACTTTCCTGCTATGTTGCTAGGGGGATTTTAATACATGAATGCATTTAAAATACATCTCAGTGAGCTGTTTGAAATTGGAGCCAATTCTCCCCCCGCCCCGAACTTCCTTATTGTTCCCATCACCATTCCAGCTCTCGCCTGTCTGGAAAAGACCCTCTTGCTGACCCGTTTCCTGCCCTTCTAGCAGTACTAGGAACTGCACAAGGAATCCTTGTTTGACTACACTTCAGACGCTGACGTTGCATTTTGCAGTGAGCCAGGCTTCATCTGGAGAGTATAGTTCTTGCGTTTCCTGATGTGAGTCAGTTGTGAGGAAAGTGTTTAACCTTTTTGCCAAAGGTTAAACATATAAAAGGGGAATGTGTAGCTCTTGTGTTCCTGTTGTTGCCACATTAAAGAGAGCAGCTTTCACGGCTGAGCTAAATCTAACTTTTCGGGGGGGGGGTATTTCTTTCCGTATCCAATTCAAAGCTGCAGTTTACTGCACTTGTTAAGGAAAGTATATGTTTGAACAGGGCTGTATGACAAGGGTCAGTCATTGACTGTTTCCATTGTTTTTTTTCTTCTTAATAGTCCTCTCTGCCTCTCTCAATGGATTTGAAGAGGCTTGGACAGGCATTTGTATTAAGTGAGCCAATTAGAATTTTTCAAAATGGTCCGTTTCTATAAAATAAAGAGAACTTCAGAGGAAAATAAGTAGCAAGCATTCTATGGCTTGAAAGCAAAAGAATTTGTCCCTACCTGTTTTTACTGACACCATATCAGTTTAATACATCTTTCTCCACTGCTTGGCTGAGTTTACTGCTTTCTTATCTGTAATTACCAAGACTGATGGCATCACTATGTTACCAACAATCACATGCCTCTTCCCACTGACTAAATGCTTAATGGCATGCTCTTGTCATGATCCAGACGACTCTGGCGGAGATCTCATTCCAGTTTTACTGTGTGCATTGGCTGCTTCTGTCCTTTGTGAAGCATAGGAACACACCTATTTTTGTTTAGAGACAGTTCCACAGGTGACCTGATGGTTGTTCTGCACCAATTGCACCATGGATAATTTGTTGGTGTTTGTCTTTATGGCTGGGTCTGAAATACCCGATTGTAATCAATCAGCAATGGTTATCAAATGAGTCTGTGGGAGAGCCAGGAACAGAGTCTACAGTAACCTCTAACGGCAGATTTGCTCTTGAATCTCTGTTGCTCAAGGCCTTCATTCTAGCAGATAATTAGATTGTTCTTGCCTGGTCTGGGTTCTTCTGTAGCTGTCTAGGATTGTGTCATAAGTAGACAGCTCCACACAACAGTTTTGCTGGGCTGGAAAGATATAGTCTTGAAAGGGAAAAGAGGATAAACAAAAGATAAAGAATAAAGAAAAATTAGGAACGTCATTCCCAAGGGAGTGTTCCTGACAATCTGTTAACTTTTCATTGGCATGTTCATAACCACTTCCAAAAAAATGTCACAAACTCTTAACAGAGCAGCTTGAGCCTCTACTGATGAATTGAAGGAAATTTGTTCTAAAGAAAATCCATCACATGAAGTTAACCTACAATACTGGATCAGCCAAAAACAACACCATGGAACAGGAATTCCTTCAACTTAACAATACCATAATCTCATTGCAGGCTGAGCAGTAACATTAGAAACTGCACATATAACACTTTCCCTTACAGTTGAAATTTGGCAGTGGTAACTTTAAAAAAAAAAAAAAAAGCCTAAAAAGAGCCTTAATCTTCAGTCTGGATGCATTTGTTTGATTAAGAGTATTTATGAGTTCACCACTTACAAAGTCAAATCAATGTAGTGTTAAGGTTCCTATATTTTATTCCAGGCATGAAAGTAATGTGTTATTTAAAATACACTGCAGAATAGTTCAAAGCTGATACTGTGAGCACTTCATTGCAGGAACTGTAGAGGGGTGCCGATTCTCCATCGCTCTCGTATGTGCTTCAGTCACTGTAGTTCTGTCTCCTTCTGCAAGGCAAACTCGATCTGACTGCTTTCCTTCATTATGCTTTCATTGAAAGGACAAAAGTCACCACTGTGAATCATCTGTCAAAAACCTAGGCACCACCTTCCATAGTTCTTCATTTACATTATAGTTAAGTGCCTTTTGGTCTAAAAACTAATTCCTTGCAAGGCTAAGGTAAAAGAGCTCTGTGTGAGGACTTGCTGGGCTCAGGAATGGGTGGTAATCCAACGTTACTGCTGACATCGCATAGAGCAGTTGCATGATCCGGGCCTGTAGAAGCTTTGACCTCCTCTATGTCCCTGTATGGAGGGACTTTAAGAAACAGACCTGAGTGCACATCAGTAGGACAAACACAGACCTGTCTCCTTGAGCACACAGAGCTCTTGGTGTTTGCCCACTACAGAAGGAATCGCTGCACCAATATGTGCAATCCCATACATTGCTTCTCTGGACCTTCTGCACCTCCCTGGCTCTGAGGCTCCAGTATACCAGTAATCCAGGCATATACTTGGACTGGGATTTGTTCCATCTAACTGAATGCCTGAGTTAGGAGTGCAGTAACACCAGGCTCTGTAGGTTAATGGTTCAGGATGCAACGAAAATCTTCTACAACATAGATTCTGTGATACTAGCAGATCTTTTGGGCAAGGGACCAGTGAGGAGTATAATCAGGCTGTTTATTTGAGCAGGGATCTTTTCTCCCTTTCTCCCTCCCTGCTCAGACCTCCCCACTGTTCAACCATGCCCTGAGATATTGGACAAGAAAATACAAGACAACTAAAAAGGGTTCTAAAGTTATTATTCTTTTGTAAATCTCAGATTTGTAGAAACCTGGCTCGGGCATTTTGAAGGCAGAAGGTTGCTAGAATGACGATAAGTTGGGGTTTATATTAGGGAAGGGAGAAAAAAGAAGGCAAGAACCAAACTGTTATTTCCTCTAGGACAGGAGGCTTCACAGAAGTCTGTGTGAAACAAAGTGATTACTTCTGCTGCTGTCACCCTGAATGATGCAGGCTGTAGCAGAGCCTCTACCTTCATTCAGCTTAAATAATAATTTAGTCTTTCCATTCGCAGGATCTGTCCATCCTCCCGTGTTTAGCCACAGACTAATAAGACCCTGTGCATATAGTCAGTGATATGGACCTTTTTTTTTCTTACAAACGTAGGACAGTTTCCAATGCATTTCAGAAAGACAGACAAATTGAAAATGGGTTTGAAGTGAGAGAACCTGGGCTCATTTCCCAGCTCTGCCATCTACATCTTGCAGTCTTGGGCAAATCTTAGCTCCATCTATTTTGAGCTATTTGGGGTAGGCGCTTTCTCATTTGCTATGCGTACGTGCAGCGCTTAGCACAAAGGGGACTCCAGCCACTCATGAGTAACCAGTGAACAGATGGTAGTAAGTTGTCAGTGAGACGAGGTATTCCCACTCTGATAGTTTTTGTAGCAAATTTCATCTTTTAAAAAATCCTGCCAACAGACCAAAATTGGAGGTATGTAAAACAAAAATTAAATGAAGGAGTCCATTTTCAAAATATTTCTTTCCCAGGTCTAAAATATGGAAAGGACTTTCCACTGTAGGAGCTGAGACATGGACATACTGGCAGAGTCCTGCTAAAGCCAAATGTCAGTGCTGTGCTTAGTTAAATCTATGGTAAGCTTGTACTCCAGAAATGGAGTAAAGAACTGTTTTGAGCCAGATATTTCCTTAATCTCTCACTTGCATTCACTCAGATGAGCTTTTTATGATTAGGAGTTTCCTTGTTTGGCAATACTTCTGCATTGTCACAGGCAGAGATGACATAATGAACTACTCTTACGCATATTCTTGAGCTCTTCTGGGTAAAAATAGTGACCCTCAGCTTTAATCTTCAGAACTTCGCCTCTCAATGCAGCTATTCTGATGACAAGGGTGAGCAGATCTGGCTAAGGCAGGAAACAGATGTATCCTCTTATTCTTAACATAAATTGTTGGGGTTTATTTTTTGGTTAGCTGCAGTCCTAATCTTACTTTTGATCGAGTGCAGAGGAAAAGAGTAATTAGTGAAGTATTAGTGTTATTATTATTTCCTGACATTAACTCTCCTGCTACTTGTCCATCCTTTTCTCAGGCCCAGCAAAATGGTGTGTGGGTTTAACTGCCGAAGAGCATTTTTATTGCTGGTCCTGTTCTGTGCTCTGAAGTCATACTGCATTCACTCTACTGAGCTAGTAAAAAAAAGGAACAACTCCTACTGAATGTGGCCACAGTTACGTGGGTGGTAAGAGCGTTACAACAGTATAGCTTATGCAGGAAGGGGAATACATTTTATTAGTGTATTTTTCATAGTTGAAGAATTGCTTTCCAAATGCACTGTTTTACTGCAAAGCAGACACAAATAGTAACTAGTAGTTTATAACAACTATGTTATTATATAGCAACATATAATAACTAATATTTATTAGTATAATTTTAAAATTAATGATTCCTTTTTTCAACATGGCTCTGAATGACAGAAGATTGCTATTTGGCATAAGCCATCATATGGGTGGCTGAGGCACAGAAAGACATTAGTTGATTTAACAAACATCACAGTCAGGAACTGGCCCCCATCTTCTGAAAGTAAGACCTACAACTAAGCACAGGAGTTTCTTCCTCCCCATTGCCTTCCATGAGCATGAGTTCCTCAGCGTTTCTGATACCTCTTTATTTACCCTGTTGCAATAAGCATAGTCCTTGTGTCATTTGTTATGCAGCTAGCTGTACAAGCACATCCTTCCCTCCTAACATCTGGTCTGGATAGATACCCCAGGGACCATGAGGAGATGCAGAGTGAGGTTTTTTTTTCCTCTCCCTCTTTCTGCTTTTTTTTTTTCAGCTATTACATAATAGCTGATTTTTGGCTGCCATAGTTATCCCTGGTGAAATGTTTTCATTCCCTAAGCAGAAATGATAATACTTCGGACCATATTGCAAACATTTATGTATTTTTTTTAATACAAACCTGCTGTTTGTGTACCTTTTTAGTTACTGTGCTCATTGTCATCAGTATATCATAACTCTACAGTTTAAGGTAGTTACGAAAATATATCCCTCCTGTATATTTCATTTTCTTAAGAACAAAAAATCCCAGGACAGAATTTGAAGGTAAGATTTTCTAAGAAAGACAGGCTTTTATTTAAAGTATCTGTGTATTCAAGAGGCAATCTAGTCCATTTCCACTCTTTGATCTTTCTTCATCATATTTAGATTTGTTTTCATTGTGTTCAGCTGATTTTAACATATTTTGACACTTAATTTAAAACCTGCAATTACAGGTTAGAAATATTATGGCCACTGAGGCAAATTCAGTTCTGAGGCGAGTTGGTGAAAATCAGGGTAACAGAGTGATCATACGTGCCTGCAACATTTCTGAATTTTTACCTCCCAGCATCAGGGCCAGACACAAGTAACTGCTCTTCTAACGGGCTGGGGGCTGTAGCCTGCATGTGGCAAAGCGGGAAGCGCACAGCTGTACAAGCTCTCTGTGACCAGTGCAGCAACAGCCTCCCCTGGGACACATTGTGAGTACCAGGGTATTTCTTTCGTAGACTAAGTGGGTATTCCTCTCTCTCTGGCATCTGGATGAGCAGTGCTGAAACATGGAAGCTAAGGCTTAGCTGAAAAATAGCTATACACCACTGGATCACTATCATTTCGTAGACTGTTGAAGAGGAAGGGAAACCACCCTCTTCCACACTTGCACACATTTTGTTGTATTCATTGCTCAGAGATGCATTGCAGCTCATAGTTAATCTTTTCAGTCTCTTCTGTCCCCATGGAAACTTTGGATAGCAGAAAATAACAGCACAATATGAGATGATACAAGTTGCTATAGTCGCTAGTGCTGGCCTGCAGGTTAGTTCTATGCAGCCTCTCCATATTTCTTCCTCTTCTCCCTCCTTTTCAGCAGGAATACTGAATATGACAAACAATGCTGTTTTCAAACTGAAGCTTTTAAAGGAAGCTTCTGTGCAAATTAGTGTGTTTAAAAACAAATCTAAAATAGTTCTCAACAGAAACTGTTCAACTAATCCAAGTATTTCAGTTTAGATTACTAGACCCAGTCCATCTGAACTGATTCAGGGGACCCATCCAGAGGACCTGCCCATTGCTACAGCCATAATTTTGTAGAAGAGCTCTGATCTTTCAGATGAGACACCTCTAAGAGAGGCAGAAGGTTTGGGGATCGGGATGTCCTGTTATGTTTTCTATAAGCTTGTAACGTTCACAGCACGCACAGTATTTTGGGGGTGTGATAAATATAATGCAGATTGGAAAGGCCTCATGTTACATCATCTTTGGTGATTGAAAGTAAAAATTCTTGAAATGGGTGGAGAAAGAATTGTTAAAGTTCCCTGCCACCCTGAAATGATAAATGTTTGGAAAACTCCCAGAACATTATTGAAGTGCCTAAAAAGTAAATATTTGTTCTGCACACAAATCTTCTAGATCTGTCAGTAGCTGAATTTGATTATTCTTGTGTTGGTTTCTATTATTTGACTGGGTATTTGTAGACAGATGGCCTCTTGTAGTGTTAATAAAAACAACTTATGGAGAATGATTGGGCTGTGTAGTAGTTGGGGAAATACTGAGGGATTAGGAAAGAGGATAGCCTGCCAAAACCTTGTTTCTGTTATACACATTTAATTCCTTATTATAGCAAATTAAGCCTTTTTTCCTCGGGCATGTTCAGTTACTCTGATCAAGTAAGGCTAGTGTTTGGGATACTGAGAAATTCAGGTTTGTAGGTCAAACTCATCTTCCTGTAATGTTTCACTGGTATAACAAAGAAAATGTATTTCTGAGTTTATTTTAATTGCTAAACTATATACTATACTTCTGAACCTGTGCCAGCAAATCTTTAAAATGCTATGAATTCCAGATGATGCAAGAAGAGCTGAGAAGGGACTGAGCTGTGAATAGAGCTGACCAAAAGACAACTGAATTTCTGACCCCTGACAATTTTTTTTACTGCGTATTGTTCCCCTAGTCTATCTTTTGCTTTGTACTGTAGCATACATAGAACTTTTGTTTCTTTAAAATCTTCTTAATCACAACTCCAACCCACTCCTATTTAGTATAAATGTAAATAAGGAAACAAAGATGTAAAACAGTTAAAACTTTGTTTACAAACTCAGCACAAGTATTTGGTGAACTTCACCAAGATGCCGTCTTTTAAACTTGTTGAGAATTTATAATGTGAAAAAAATGTGCTTTTTCAATAACACCATCAGTTGCTCCCCTTCTTCCTCTCTTCAATTGAAAGAAAAATAAGGCCAGCTTCCTCTGCTTTAGGTTTTTAGGTAACTCTGGAATTAAGATGCAAAATTCAGCCTGTAAGTATGAAGCATTTTAAACACACTCACAGATGAGTAAGTTGCAGCAGGGGAAATAGAGAAGCCTCCCCAAACCTGCTGTAGCAAAGACTTTTATTAGCCCAGAACTGGAAGGGAACTGAAAGTTAGATTCTTCCTTCCTGACCACAAAGATTTGCAATGGGGCTGTCTACATCTGAGCTAATTCTCTGCACAGCCTTAAAAATCAGTGCAGAGAAAGAGGCACTTTTAGGATGCTGTCTGACCAGCTGCTTGCATCAGATGAGCTGCACTGTGCCAACCAAACAGCCTTTTATCTTCATGGACAGTTAAAGGAGCCTGCAGTGACTAGATCAGACATAGTTACCCCCACTGCAGGTACCTCTGCTTGATCCTCTGAATCCCACCCCAGCTGCCTGCTCTTTGATGGCAATTCTGAACACCACAGCTCGCCGACTGCAGTATATTGGTACTTGTGCTGAGGCAGACGTAGCTCCCTGGCCTAAGTGCTGTTTCTCATCTTGGCTGTTGATGCTGAGACAGAATGCATCCTGTGATGAAAGGAAAGCATGTACAATGCAGTTCAAAGTATCAAAACTGTTTGCTGAGCTGGCAGGAAATTTAATTTAGCACATGAGACTTAATGCTGCAAAGATTAAATGTTCTTATTCAGATGAGAATGAAAGCCTTGTGATTGCCTTATCAACTGAAACATGTGTAGGGCTTCCAGTCACCAGGCCATAAAAGCACTGATATACTTGTGCACATTACAAAGGTCTTCCTAGCCCTTCCTCTTGCTCCTCTGAAAGTGGTTTAGCTAAGACAGGATGACTGACTGTACCACTGGCATAACCTGATCTAGTTTGCAGTTTACCATTTCACTGATACCAGTTTAGCTCAACAGGTTCAAATGGATGGGGTGCAGACAAGGGAATGGGAGACCAGGGCAGGCTGGGAAGTTACCTTTCTTACTTTTTAATTTCTTTTTCCATAACATTATCCAGGCTTTCATCAAATGATTCTGGTGTTTATAAGTCTGAATTAACTTTTGAAGAAAGAAACATCTGTATTTTGATTTGTGATGAATCGTGTTCTTTCCCACAAAAAGCATCAATGTCAGGGTCTAACCATGTAGATGTGCTACAGATTCCTATATACATCCCAGAGCCCTGAGCTGCAAATTGTTGGATGCTGGAGAAAACCTGCTGGAGAAACCCTGGGAAAACATTACACTACATGTTTAGCATGCTGTTATTCTCTTCTCCTTTTATTACTTAGGCTTCTGCTATTGGCCACTGTCATTTACAGGATAGTGGGCTAATGGGAGATTTGACATCTGCCAGGTCTCACTTCCTGCATTACATGAACACCTGCCATGGTAGCAGAGCTGTCACTATTCGCCTAGTTGAGTTCTAGTGCAGCCAGTCCTACCAAACTTCTCAAATCCCAAGCAACACACCGCTGAGGTGGCACAACATGGTGCCTGGGCTAGCAGGGCTAGCAAGGCTAGCTGTCTTGATGCTTAAATGGAGTCAGGGAGTGGACAATTTACTCAAGCAAGGCCAACACAAGCAATGCTTATGAGACTGAAGAGCAGCAGAATTGCCCTTGGGCAGAAACACAGCTCCCACCCACTGAGGTCCTCTCGAGGTCTTGTGACAAGTGGTGTGGTTGGCTGTGCTCAGGTGCTCAAAATTCTCTACCTGCCACTACCAAAGTGTGCTTATGTCGTAAGGATCTCTACAATGCTACTTCAGAAAAAACTCATAGAGGAAGATAATACAGAATATTCTTAACAGAATATTAATCAGAGAGTACTAATAATATTTATAAGAGTATTAAGAATAGCCATGGAATGTCCAGTTTTTTTGAGAGTTCAAACCTTTTTCAGAGTGCTTTATAAAGTCAGTCTGGCATAGTTGTACTGGCAGGAAGTTAGAGCAGCTTTTGTAGGCAAAATATAGAAAGCTGAGTGCTCTGCACTATAGTTTAGAAGATCAATGGATCCCTTTGTTTATGGATTCTGATGTTAAAAGAAGAAACCTCTTGTTTATGTGCTGCTTTGGCCTGTTAGCCTCGGTCATTTCTAATAAAAGTTCTTTCAGAGCACTCTGAGTGATCAGAGTCTTGAACAACTTTCCATAATGAGCAAAAGCATTAGATAGGAAAAAATAGACATGAAAAAAAAGCCTCCTAAAGTCTGCCTTTCTGCAGGCAATGTGTCTTTGGATATGAATTTCAGAGTGGGTAGAGAACACACTTCTGCTTGGCATGGAAATATACACTAAGTAGAAATTAAAAAAAAGATTCAGGAAGTATTCTTAGCTTATCAGTTCTATGGGTGTATTAGCAACTTTGATGAGAATAGTTTTCATGATGAAAAGTTAACTGCATGCTTCTGAACTGTTATTGCAAAATAAGAGGAAGGGAGAAGTTTAATAACTAATGTTTTGGGTTGGGCTTTTTTCTGTGCTTTTACATATCTTTTAACAGCTGTGGGCAGGGGAGCATGGAGCCGACATGTTTCTATTCTCAAATGGAAGAAAATAACCTTCAGAAATTTTCATTGGACAACATTCAAAAACTAAGAGCATTTAAATTTTTTCTCAGGCAAAAGAGGCCATTTTATGAAAAGACAAATTGCAAGAAGCACCCAAACAAACCCAAATTTTCAAGAATTTCTTTTCTAGGTTTATTTTAACGTAGTCTTCATTTTCATACCCAACCTATTGGTATACTTAGAAAGCACTACATGTACAACTTTTAGACAATGAAAAAAATCAGTTAGTAAATATTTTGCAGGCAAGTCAACATTTTACAAACGTGAATGTCTAAAGTTATGTCAATAAATGTTTAGCTTTAGTCTCCTACAGAGAAATATATTGCTTTTTTATAAGTTCTGGACATGTGCAAATCCCACTGGAGATGGAGAACAGGTGCTGATTTGAAAGTCGCATTGCTTTTCAAGAGACTTATATATGCATTCTGGGGTACAGATTTTCTTCCTAGAATGTGCAAAATCAATGCTGTCTGAGCTCCTAATGCATTTAGACCTTCTAAAAATCCTTCCGCATTGACTCAGACCTTTGATATTCAAGTTTAAAGTCTGCTTTGCTCAAGGGTCCACATTGCTGCTATCTCCCCATCAGAGCTGATGGGGATTGGCAAGAAATTTTTAGCAAAAACCTAGCCTAGAGAGAGGCTCATTCTTGCATTTTTTGGGAAGTACTTCAAGACAGCAGAGTAGTAGAGCATTTAGTTTGTGTGTTACGTTCCAAGCCAGATGCAGCCACATTGCCTTCAACGAACTGCTTAAATGCTGCAAGTTAAATAGCTGCGAGTACTCTGCCAGATCAGAGGCTGACAGTCAGGGCAAACAGTCAAACACCTGCCAACTGGAGGCTTTTTCCTACACAGTAGGACCCTCTGCTCCAGCTTTGTTTCTTTCTTTACTGTCCTGTGTCATACCACCTCTTCAATTCTCAAAGCCCCCACGGAAAGCCACAGACTCTTTAGGGACTGAATTAGCTACTTGTTTGCCTTGTAGGCAGACGTGAAGGACTGTGTAATGGGACAGTGCTGATGCTTCCACAGTCCTCCAGGGAAGCTCTCCTTTGCATTATTTCTTAATTTTTATAAAAGTTACTTCTGGACACTGGATTTCTTGCTAAGTCTTGCTAATTTCAGCTGGCTGGGGCTGACGCCAGCTCTCTGCCCTGCCTGACCTCCTGCAAAGAGGAAGCCAAATGATCCTTTATTTTTTCACAACCGGTCTCCAGAGGAGAAATTCTTGATTCAATCTGCAGGGCTCTGCAATGCAATTCTCTCCTGACGCCCTCTCCCCTCCTCTCTTTGCTGTAAACTGCAAGGACTTCCCCGTTTAGCAGCAAGCTTCCCTTGGCATCTGCCTGTACCTCTAGCAGATAGGCAATATTTTCACATAGCTCCCTCTAGACTTACGAGTTTGGCTATGGAAACATTGAATGAGCTGAAGAGCTGTGGAGGGTGGGTACAGTTGTAAAAATTGCCCAAAGCAAGGAAGTCAGATGTGCAGGAGAGACCAACAGCAGCACCACAGTGTCACCACTGGTGAGTCATCCATCTCCCTGTTGGAACTCAGCACAATGGTGACACTGCCCAGCAGTGACCCAGAAGACTAGGCCACTGCCTTTCTTGCAAATAAGTAATTTATTTTCCACCCCCTGTAAGAGAAAGTTCTTATTTTCTGTAAGCTAATGAAACCACTCTCTGTTTACTGAGTTCAGTTACATTTAAGCAACTTATGTGTATTATATCACAGCCGAGCTCCTTGGCATTTATGGAATGGGAAAAAATTCAGATGAATAAACTCATGTTTTATGACTCAGCAGACATAGTCTCCATTTCTGGCTCTCACACAATTTCTTTCTGCAACCTTGGGCAAGCTACTTAATTGCTTACTGTGCCATCTGTAAAAAACCTTCTCTTCTCTGTGTCTCCTATTTTATCAATCATCTCTTTATTGCAAATGTTATCATACAGATTTGTATAGCAATTACCAACAAAAGAACTTTGCTCCTGGTCATCCCTAGGCAATGCTGGAATTAAGAGTAAAGTAGTAATATCTGAGCAATCAAACCATGCCATTTCCTTATTTCAGCCTACAGTCCTTTAAAATGTCCTCTGGATGTCTTCCAAAAATTGCCAAACTGGAAACTAAAGCACTAATAAGAATGTACCTCCTGTCATGTAGTTTGGCCACAGGTTCCAGAAATAGGGCACTTTCAATGCAGAAAGACTGAGGACAGATGCCGTGCCAGCAGGGAACAAGGCTGCAAAGGGAGAATTGGAGCCATGAGCTGCCTGGCAATAACTGCAAAGAGTGAAATTCTATTTATTCACTGTAACATTCTCTGTCTCATTTTCTTCCTGCCAGAGTATTCTGCATAGGTGGCAGAACCCAGAAAACACACTTTCTTGCCTCCCCAAGTGTGTCATGGTTAGAGTTATCAGGGGACACTTTTTTTTTCCTATTGGATTTGCACCTGAGATTCTGCCTTCTGCAAGACATCCCCAGGTACAGGTCAAGGAAGGAGAAGGTGAAATACTCCCTGAAGAGTTGTCTTTGGAGCCTGGGAGAGGTTACAACAAATTAGATACCTCTATACCTCTGACATCAGTAAGCACACTGCCATGTAAGTAAAAAGTAGTTCTTCTGAAGTTCAGGCAAATCTGACGGTAACCATATTAGTAGATTTTGAGAAGAAATAAATGCTGAAGAAGGGAATAAAAGAGAGCAAACATATATATACCCACCAGCTTTCCTTCTCAATTAGTTTCAGGTAGGCCCAGTTTTGTCACTCTTAAGCAAGAGTGGGACCAGTCTCTTTTGGCAGTATCCAAGGGCTTTCTAAGTGTTTGCATGGCAGCAGCTCCCTCTTTGCTTTACTCCCAGATGCCCACAAGGAACATTTCTGTATTAAGACTCAGGAAGTTCTTCAACACCGCAATGTCTCCTGCAGTGTGAAGCAGCTCTCAGAATCTCCCTATAGCAATCTGATAAGATATGTGGGATAATTCTGCTTATGAGCTAGCCCAAGGTTTTGTAAAAGAGATGAGAGGATAGCACAGTCTTTCCAGAGTCCTACTCCAGTTGGAGGGAAACTTCTGTGGTCTGTTATGAAGTGCTGGATGTTTACATTTAGCTTTTCCTGTCGGAAGAAATAGGTCTGGCAAACAGCCAGCAAGCTATTTCTGGAAAACTACTTTCCTAATAGTTAAAAGCACCTGGGCAGACTTTCCTTGTCCAAACAGCACTGTCTGGCCAGGCCAGGCCTTTGGAGTCGGAAATTCAGATGCTGAATGGCTTTAGCAGTGTCAGGAATGTAGGAATTCAAGGTGCTCCTTCTTTACGTTATGCATCTTTAATGTCCATTTGCAATCCAAGGCAAAGATGACAAAGGACTGAACGAAAGTCTGTGACCTGTAAAGTATCAAGAACTCCTCAAAAGCCAGACTTTCATTCTGGCTCTGCCAAGTGTTCAGAGATCATGAGATGAACTTAAAAATCATGTGTTCTTGCCCTCCTACCACAACACTGCCTTCTGGGTTATGATTCTCTAAGGAGCTCTTGGATCACATTTCCAGGCTTAGTCCTGCAATCAGGAGGGATCCAATCGTATTTCATTTTAAAGAAAAGCTGGGAGCCTTTCCTGCTTGCGATGCAAATACAGGTCCTTCTGCAAGGAAAAAACCCACTGTCATGAGGTTGGCAGTCAAACTGTAAAAGGTGGTGGTGCTGTAGTTAATGTGAAATTAAATTAGAGAAATTGAGATTACTGTAATTATTTATAGCTGGATGAAAGCAGGATCAGACTTTGCATTGCATTTAGGCAGCCTCTGCTTCCTTACTAGCTTTACTAGTCAATAGGTGTCTCAGAAAATACATGGTGTCTACCTGATATTTTCTGGGGAGGGAATGCAGGCTGGCAGGGCATCCTGAGAGAAAGGTTCTCTGTTGGCTAACAGCTGTCTTCCAGCTTATTCTGCCAGAGCCTAGATGAGGCAGTAAAGCTTGCACGGCTAAAGCAGGTTCTGTAGCTAGTGGGATACCAGGAAGGAATATGGCCGACGTTTGTGGATAAATGAGTTACAGAAGAAGTAATATGCCATGTAGAGCAGTCTTTTGTGTCCAGAAAAGGAAGGCTGAGGAACAAGGGGAGAGAAGTTGTTTGCCAACTAGCCTCTAGAAAGGAATAGTACCACAACTGACTGCTAAATAAATTTCCCACCTCTTCTGTTTTTCTCCTGTAGCTACTGCTTTTCTTTTGCCTACGCATGCCTTAGCCCCTACCTCAGCCCAGGATTGTACACAGACAGTGCCCTACGCTCCAGTAAGGTCAGTTCCTACAAGAAAGGGAGGAATTACTGCACCAGACAAAGTACATCATTTACCTTGCTATTTTAAATCCTTTAAAGAAAGTCTAAATTATCTCTCTTAACTATAAGGCTTGTTTAGGAAATCAAAACTTTTAACAAGCGTGTGAACAGCAATCAAGATTTATCCTTGTGTCTCTCAAGACCTGGACAAGCCAAACCCTGCAGAACTCCTCAGAAGGAGAGCAGCAAACAGAAGTTTTGATAGTTAATTGGAATCTCTTGGTTACTGAAATCAACATGTTTATGGTTTTAACTTTAATTTTGAATCTTCTACCTTTAGACAAAGAATTGCTGCATCTGGGAGATTCATACTTCCTGTAGAGTCAGAACTGGCTGATTAAATAAGATTGGTGCTGGGACCAATCATTTAAAAAAAAAAAAAAATTATTTATCACACCAAACCATATATTAATGGCAAAGGTAAAACTGAATTCTGGTACAGAAAGAATATGCTTTCTAGAAGAGAAACATAATCAGTTTTATTCCCTAGATTGATTAAGTATGCTGGATAGAGGAAATTAATTAATTGTGCAAATGCTCCATTATGATTCCCTCTGATAACCACTAAGAAGCACAAGCACATCCTCCATTGTCTCCTGCTTTCCTGACGTGCAGGGATTAGAAATCTCTCAAAAGGACATAGCACCTTGAAATTACATGACACCTACCTGCCTGGGACCCAAGGAAGGCTGTTCAAATTGTTGTTGTAGACAGGCATGGCAAGTATTCTCATAATAATGATTTTTCCCCTGTACCAGTTGCTAGGTGTCCCTCTTAGAGTGCATTAGAGCAAAGAAGCCAGCAACTGAAGAGTGAAGGCTAGCAGAAGTCCTAGCAGAAAGCTTCAGCACTGTGGACGATGACAGCATAATCTGACAGAAAACCCATGCAATTTGTTTATGGTCACTTCTGCAGTGCTTACAACCACAGATTGAGTCTTACCTCTACTTAAGCTGATGGCGCAGCAGCAGCCATGCTCCTTCAACAAGGGAAAAAAACCCCTAGTTTCAGTATTTCTCTGCTTTTGACTTGCTACTTTCATGTTGAGGTTCTGGACAGTTTGATTTGTTCCTCATCAGCTGCTTCAAATCTTTCTTTATTTCCTTGCTTTGGTGTCACCTGGAGGTATGAGTTTTGTGGAGAAATAAGGCAGTCAATGTTCTGCCGTGCCCTTGATATCTGTTTTCCTTCACCCTGTTCTCTTCCTGTTTCCTCTCTCCCTGGCCACTGTTGTTATTTCTTGCTGAAAAGGAGTGTTTTTTTACGGTGACACAGTTAATTTGAGTAACTGTATTGCTGTAGAACCATGTATAGCATATACTTGAAAGGAGTTATGTGCTTAATTTCTCAACTAGCAACAGAGGTGACAGGTACAGCTCCTTAGCCAGCCGTTCATGGGGGCTAAAAGACAGAACAAACCCCTGTTGTCTCTGGCAGACAATGTAGTCTGTAGCATCATTGCCCCTCTGGACCAGCTTGCTTTGGAGTTACCCTGCTCAGCAGCAATTAGCAAGGAGGACAAGTGTAGAAACAGACAAATGATGGCTTGTTTTTATATCCTGCAAAGCTGCTGCAACAGCATATATCTGTGTAGATGCACTTTGGAAAGTTCAGGACCTTTAGGAAAATGGAAGTTTTCCATTTTAAGAGACCAGATCATTCACCCAACCTTTAAAAACTGTCACCAGTAAAATTAACTTGGACTATTACTGGTGCGTACCTATTGAAGCTGGTTGAATCTAATCCATCTGTTTTTAAAAGGATCTATACTCCCTCCGTGGTTTATTGTTAGTTGTTGATGTGGCTTCCTTGCCTTTTGGACACTTGTTTTCTTGGGGAGCAGAAGTACTACTCAGAACAGCCTGTTGTTTAACTGAGGAATCGCAGGCGGAAGCATCACACACGGAAACTGTTAATCCTAAAGAGCAATCTGCTAGTGTATCATTTTTATTCTTATGCAAGTGCATAGTATTAGAACATGGGGGAACAGCAATAACAATGCTTCATTATTCGGTTTGCAGCTTATTATTTCACCCCCTAAACCAGAGTTTAGGGGGCGTAAGAGCATTTCCCAGTGGCATCAGGAAGCTGTATAGCGCTGACTGTTCAAGTGGTAGATAGCAAGGAGTTTTTTTAAAATAGATTTTTTTTAAATGTTAGTGAAGAACAGACCTGGGATTTTTTAAAAGGATGTAAGGAAGCTAAGCCCTCAGCTCTCATTGAGAGTTGAAAGGCCAGCATAAGAATTTGGCGAGCTAAGCCTCAGCATGTCTCAAAGGATGTGTAGGGCTGTGGTGCCACAGTAAATAACAGGTTGTTGCCAAAACATAATTTCCAGTCAGACAGGACAAGTAAATGAACAAAGATCAGAGCACATCACCAGGCATTAGAATTGCAAGTGCAGGGATGCAAATTCAGAGCCAGGGAGTTCAGTCATGCTAGCTGAGATGTGAACTGTTAATTTTTTGATGTCAGCTTTTGTTTTCTTCCCAGGCAGATGTCTTCCTAGCCTTCTTGCCATCTTGCTTGTCAAGCTCAATTGCTAGGTGTTACTGCCAAGATGCTTGAAACCATCCCAATTCAACCACAGAGGTTTGAGCACAGTGAATAGGACCTGATATCCACCAAGAGGAGTCTTAGGATATCTTGCTGATCTCGGTCTCTCAGTGCTGGATACCAACATTCCAGAGATTCAGTCTCACCTCTTCCTTGCTTTTTGCCTTTTTGGTTCCTGACATTTTTTGCATACCTTTGTAAAGAGCAAGAGATGTTTATCTTAAAGCAGGTATTTGTGCAGGAGAATACTGGTTATATGTAAAACAGGCCAGTTGTGCTCCAGCCAGTAGTTTTATTGCTCAAATAACTGCTTCTCCCACTTTATTACAGTAATGCCAAATGTAGATTGCTATCAAAATAGTCCATGCTTCAGCACCATGTGTGAAATGAGTACAAGACGACATGTTTACATCACTTTTAGGGGCAATCTCTGCAATGGAGCAAGACTTAAATGACCCTGAAGATTCTAATTACTCTCCTAGTATGTCCATAAACGGTCTTTTCCCAATATAGTTGATAAGCATCACGCTTGGAAGACACCTGCAATTTTGCTTAATTTCTCCACATTATTATTTGTATTTCTTGGGGGGATAAGCAAAAGACATTATAACAGCCCAGCATTCAAAGTGTGCCCACCCCTCAATTTGTAATGTCGGAAGAAAGGCAAAAGGAGGCTCAGTCATTTTGTCAAAGATTTCAATACATTTAATTTTTAACCTTTTAATCTGTTCCTCTTTAATGGCTATCTGTCACTTTGGGATTTCAGCGGTCAACTGAGACTCCAGAGATGACAGTCCTCTGATGTGGAAATCTTGGTGCTGTGGAAGTATCGATGGTTTTGCAAGTGGTATCACCAAACTGGTTTTACTGACAAGTTTCTTAAGGTTTCAGTTCTTAGAGGTTGCAGGATGTGTTGTAGGAGATCATGGCAGATGGGACTTCTGGACAGCATAAGGTATCCAATCAATCCCTTTTCTACTGCCCTTGACAGAGGTCCTCAGTCATGTACACACCTGCTATTTTACACTAGACAGGTGATTTCACTCATTCACTAGAGCAGACTCAGCTATTGTAATGTTTTGTAGTACAAGTTTAGAAATTAGCTTGCTGTTGTTCTATTTGCATTATATGGTGTCATTTTGGGAATTTAAATAGTAATTGAAAGTGATTCCACTGAAGTTTTATATGCTGAAAAAAAAAAATCTATGTATTTCTTTAGTGAGCAGAGAAACAAGAATAAAAAAAAAAATTGGCAGGTGGAGAAGCAGAAATCTTTCTGCCAGCTGCACAGGCTGCCAGCTGCTTCTGGTATTTCCCAGAATCCTACTTCCTCTTGCTCTATATGCCACCTGAGACCTCTCTCTCCTGTGTGGGGTAGCTGAGCTATGGCTGTGCCCTTTGGTAATCCCTACAGAGACTGCCTATCATGAACATTGCTTTCCTCCTGCCCAAAACTCTGATGTAAATTTTTTGCGCTAGAGCCCTTTGCAGCCCATCACATTACTCCTGGCTGAAGCCGAGTGATTACATGGGGCTTTGCATTTGCAAGACAAGCTACAGAATCATGACTTCTTCCCAGCTCCCACTGAAACAGAGTCCATTTCTTGCTATGTAGAAGATGTCCTGTTTAAAAGGCTGGTGTCTGTTTGAACTTGAGTCACAAAAACGGTCTGTTGTGTTGGAAGTAGCTCAGGTCCTGCAGGTGCTCTGGAGTGTGCTAGTCTGTGGGGTTTTAATGAATATTTTCCCTTCAATTATTATGTAAAAGATATCCTCCCACCCACGTGCCTTCCCACAGAGAGGAAACTTGCCACTGAATGAGCATAGTATATTGACTGAAGGTGTTACTCACCTCCAAAAGTAGTTTTCAGTTATTGCACTTTGAAGTCCTGTTGAGAGCTGGGTAAAAAGCCCATGAAAGCTTGGTTTCAGTTTCTTCTGTTTGCTAGCCACCACCAGAACAACAAAACCTGTCTTTCTCCTCCGCCTCAGTCAAAATAAAACCATCCCAAGCCTGGCCTAAGCAGAACTCAAGTTAACTCTCCTCTAGTTGTAAAAAGTGACATTGTCTTTGAATATCCTGTCTGCTCATGTTTTACCTTCCATCTGAAAGACAGTTCTGCTAGCAGCTCTATACGCCTTTAATTCCTTGTGAGGAACATGAGAGAAATAAAACAAAAACTACTGTTTAGGAGTTAAAATACTGCACGGCAGTCCCAAGCCAGTACCTCCTGCAGCCTCAGGCTGTGGGGAGCTTGTACCAGCAGAAACCAGGTTAGAGCCACATCCAACATCTGAGACCTTTCTGCATCACTTCTAACAGCAGGACTATCCCCAGATGCAGCATTTAGCCATTTTCTGCTTTCTCCTCGAAGCTGCTGCTGAAGGACAGTGTAGCATTTGCTGTAAATTCTTCAATTTCTGCCTGCAGATTGACACTGCAGGACGGTCTTCAGCACTCATGAAGACATGAATCTCAGTAACCTTTCAATGAGTGTCACGTCTTTTGCTCTGCTCAAGGATTCCTAATTTAATGTCCACTATTTATAATGTCCCTGATAAGCTCAGGTAAAGAGACTTAATTGCATTCTGTTATCTTCCGTTTGAACTAAGAACATATGAAGCAAAATATATTTGTACCAATTTATGGTCTCTTTTGTTACTACTTTTGTGTATATGTAAAAAAAAAAAACAACCCAAAAACTTTCTACTATCAAGACCTTTAGTCAATCTTTTTAATTTCAAGGTTATTTTAAAAGTACTAGAACCACATTTGTTCCCAGGACAACACTGTATATTGTTTTCATGTACAGTTCAGTTATTCTCCCCTTATTCCTCTGTTGCAAGGTAAAGGGACATGTAGTCCTGCCTTATGAGTTGTTCCCAAGAGACTCATCTCTGAGTTCAGTGGTTCATGGAAGCCTGAAGGACCCTTTTGGGGTCAGAAGAAGTGGTGTAAATAAGAAGAGCAATGCCAACCAGAAAGAGCACTTTGGACTTACATGGCTTCAGGGCACTGAGCAATGATGGACAGGACAGAAGTCCATTTGTCATTCAGTGTGAGTCACATAGGGCCCATCTAGTCTGAATCTGAGGACTTGCAATGGCAAGCAGAAAGACACAGCACTTTTTGGACTGCAGTCTGAAATAATAACACAGAGTGCTTGCTCTCTTATAAATGACTATAGTAACATATACTTTCCTTGGCATTTTACCTGTCTTGCTTACAGAAATAGCAAGCTGATGCTAGCAGACTTGTTTCTTGCTATGTGCTTACACAGTACTTTGTACAGTGAGGCTCTGTTTTGGACACTGCTACAGTAAGCAGCTAAGAAATGCCCTACTTGGTGAGACCAGAGATGACTCTATCCAAGCCAGTGTCCTGTCTCCAGCAGTGGCATTAGGAGATTCTGTTTAGGAAGAGCAAAGAAACCTCACTGCTATCTGAGGTCCATTCCCAGCATCCACAGTCATCAATTAGGGATGTTATAGATTGACCTCTGCCTTTTCCCTATTTATGGACATGTTGTCCATGAACTTGTCTACCCACTTTTTGGATCTGCTCATACTGGTTGCCTTTAAAACCTGCTGTGACTACATATTCCACAAGTTCATTGCCTGCTCTGTAAGAAAGCACTTTATTGTATCTGTTAAACCAATCTCATATTAGTGTTAGGGATCCCTAGTTCTAGGTGGGATTTAGTGAACAAGTTCTTCATTCATCTTATTTCCAGGTAGCCTTCTCCTCTCTTAATTGAAAAGTCTCAGCTTTTTAAGTCTCCCCTGGTAAGACAGCTGCACCATTATCCACGTAATTTTAACTGCCTTTCTTGGTACTTTTCTCAGTCTATTATGAGCTCTTTGCAGTGCTGAGAGCAGAGTCGCAGGCGTTAACCAGGATGTGGGTGCACCTGGGTTTTACGCATTGGCAAAATGATGCTCTCTGCATTGTTCCCAACACCCTTCCTGACGACGCTCAACAATTTGATGCCTCTTTTGGCTGACACTGCACATTGAGCTGATGAATGAAACTGTGAATAACTAATGAGAATATACTATTGAGGCTGGCTGTGGTATGCAGTTAAATATAGCCATACTGATTTTATTTTTTTTTTTTTAAACCATATTTAATTGCCAGTCTCAGTGAAAGACAAATATTATCAACCAGGGCAACTGCTCCAAATTGGAGAGCTTTGGGTCATTATGTTTTTGCAGTCTCCCCTTTCTCTCTGCCCAGAGCATTTATAGGATACCTTACTGTATAAACTAGAGCACCCATAAGTAATATGCCTGCACATTCTTCCTGGATTTATGTGCAACAGCCCAAGGCAACTTTTAAACTTAGGTCTCTTGTTCAAAAACTTGATTATAAGGATGTGGAAACACTTCCCTCTGATGCTTCCTTTTGAAGAGGTTTTATGACTCAGATGCACAAATTAACTTTCAGATGAAAGAACAGTAGAAGCTTTAGCCAGGAGCAACACCTACCCAGTTTTATAATCCTGTCACACATATAGTTTTAATAGAAGCCTGCAGAATAAACAAAACTTACCTATAGAAACAATTAGGCAACACCAGTTGTAATTCAGGGAATTTCCAGCAGATTAGTAACAAGCTGTGAGGAGCCTATGGCCTGAAATGCAACCTTAAGCTTCTAATTCCTAGGAAATTATTTGTGTTGTGATGGTTATTGCTGCTGAACAATTAACACCTGGAAGACTTTAAAAAAAAATTGGCTTTTAATTTATCTTTCCTATTTTCAGCATGTGAAGTCATGATTCTGGCATTAATCACAGCTCTTTGCCATCCGTCTCTTCCCTGAGGTCTGCATGGCGAGCAGTCAACCAGAGCATGCTATAAAGAGCAGAGGCATTGATCCAAGGAAGCAATCGGGTACATGTGTGATTCTTTCTCCACAGAGCTCTCAAAATCGAATCAGAAAAGCTTTTTTTGAACATTCATCCCAGAATTTTAAACAATCTGGGCGAGACAAACATTTCATCAGAATCTGTACATACAAAAAAAAAGTTTGATTGCTACCAGTTTTGTTTTTTTTTTTTCAATGAATCAAATGGAAATCGCACCTGTTTTATGTTACAAAATAACTACACTTTTTAGTGCCCTATGTTTCTTGGCAGTTTTTTTTTTGTTTTGTGGTCATCATCTTCAGCATATATGAGCCTCTTCAAATGTCTATGAATCTGGGTTGCTCACTCCTTCTGTGCAGACAGAGCTATGTCCCTGATGGCATACTTCCCGCACCCAAGAAATGTCTCTGGAAAGGAGTCCTTTCCTTGAGGCCTGGTAACAGTTAGTTAGAGATGTACCCTAAAACAGTAACAAATCCCCTATGTTCTCTTTGTGTCACTTTAACTTACTGTGTAGGAAATCTGACTGGTCACTGGCACTAGTTATGATTATAATTAAAGATATGCATTTAGGTAATTTTATACTACGGTCCTCAAAATACTCTGCTTAGATATCTCTACAAGCAAATTTCATACAGTCCTCTACTATTTTGGATGCTCCAGAAATGAGACTGTCTCCCAGAACTTCATAGGCCTCCTGGTTCAGGTACTTGACATATGGGTAGTTGTGAGGATTCAGCCACAAGATTTATATGAGAAAGTAATTAAACAGAGGTTCCACGTAGTTTGTATGTGAAAAGCCCCACCTGGACAGACATGGTGTGGTGAAAGAAGTTTAGCTTCCTTAATAGTCATGTAGCTGCCCAGTTGCTCTCTGGAGCAAGGAATTATCGTAGTATGAGAAATACGATGTCCCTTTTCTTCTAAGTTGGGTTATGCGGCCTATTAAGGAAAAAATGAGTGAACTTGAGAGTCCAGGGACATGTAGAGTCTGGGGATGGCAACATCAACTTGAAGATTTGTATAAATTTGAATAGGTCAGAATCCCACTTCTTGTTGTCTCAGTACATTTTTTTTTTAATTTCCTCCCTCAGGGCTGGCTGCCATTACTGCTTAAATCCGTGGAGAGAGTCCCACTAAATTTCAGGGGTAACTGGATTAGTTACTAGCTTGTCGTACTGGAAAGGCATGCAATTAAAAAAGCCATGTTGTTCTCACTGAGTCGGAGCCAAGGCTGACCAAGTATGATTGCCCAAATGCAGCTGCGCAGTGTAGCCCTGATCTGCCACCACAAAGGTGGCTGGTTGCATTTCGGATGCAAGTGAAACCTGGCTCAGCCATAAGCTGCAGTTTGGCAGCTTAGACCCACTGGGCCTCTTCCCAGGCACAGGGAGCTGCAAAAAGGAATTTCTTTTTAAGTCAGAATTGTAATTTCCAAATGGTAGGGTTTGATCTGCAGAAATTATCTCAGTGTAACAACTTCGCTGCAGCCAGTGAGACTTCTAGCAGGAGTGTGGTTTACCAGGAGTCTTCAGCTGGAAAACAGTTCTCAGGTGCTTTGCACTGAATGGAAAGTGTAGAAAAGGTGGTTTTATTCATAGTTTTTGTATAGCATTTGTTTCCTTATTTGGATACACCCTAACGATTTTAAAGTATTTTTCTGAACTAATTACCTATTTGTTACAAACCGTTTTGCTATGAAGGGATGCCCCCACACCTGGTCCAACTGCTAAGTCTCAGGCTCCTGAAGAGTAAGGCCTGCACACGCCCTCACTCCTGTGAGTCTTCCTATGAACTCCTATGGAAGCAACTATTTCCACAGCACTATGCATATGTTTTGAGGGCTCAGGAAAGACAGGGAAATTACAAACACGTGAGCTCAAAACTCTCAAGAAAATGAAGACTGCAGTGTTTCCATAATTAAAGATACGCTACGGAAACTGACCCTGTCTCTTCTTTTCCCTTACCCACGATGTGAAGCAGCGCATTAAGCCTGGGAAACAAGTTACTGTTATAAAAGTGATTGTGTTTGATTATGTCACGTCCTTTTTGATGACATGGATGAAACATGTCCAAACCAGTGCCCGGAGAGGGACAGGACTTTTTGGGGGTGACGAATGCCCAGCCGCTCGCTGCGGCAAAACCACGATCCCCTCCCCCGGCCTCGGCAGCCCCTCACCCCGCGGCGGCCGCAGCACTCCCCTCCCGCCGGCGGAGGGACGGGCTGTAGAGGCCCCCGAGGCTGGGGGTCTCCTCCTTTTACCAGCGACCCTTCTGCGTATCACCCGCCCCAAGGCCGGGGCGGGCGGCCGGGCACACCCCCTCCGGGGGAGCGCACGAAGGCCGGGAAACTTTCGGAGGGAGCCACTTCCTCACCGGACCCGGCGGGGGGAAGATGTCAGATGCCAGGAGGGAGGAGTGAAGGCGGGGAAGCGCCCGCCACAGCCGCCCCCCGCCCGCTGTAAGGCGGCCATTTAAGCCCTGGGCGAAGGGCCGGCGGGAACCGCGGCGGAGGGCGGTGACGGGCCGGCTCTCCCCTCCCCTCCCGGGGCCGGCTGTCCCGCTCGCCCCCTCACTCCGCCCCGCACAGGGCTTCCCCCGCGGCAGCTCCGGCCCTGCACCCGCCCTTCCAGTCGGGGAGCGCTAGGGGGAGCGGCGGGAGGGCGAGGGCGGCGAAGGGGTGGGACGCCGGGCGGTGCGGGGCGCGCAGCCCGGCCATGTCTCCGGGGGAGGCGGTGTCGGGCTGAGCGGCCGTGCGCGCAGCGGGGAGCGCG
>WHYT01017421.1:1791-19376 GCA_009806455.1 Tetrax tetrax | reverse complement strand
AATGGTTAGAGTTGGAAGGGACCTTCAAAGGTCATCTAGTCCAACCCCCCTGCAAGAAGCAGGGACATCCCTGACTAGATCAGGTTGCTCAGAGCCCCATCCAGCCTGGCCTTGAACGTTTCCAGGGATGGGGCATCCACCACCTCTCTGGGCAACCTGCTCCAGTGCTCTACAACTCGCATTGTGAAAAATTTTTTTCTAATATCTAATCTAAACCTCCCTCCTTCTAATTTAAACCCATTACCCCTTGTCCTATCACAACAGGCCCTACTGAACAGCCGGTCCCCATCCTTCCTGTAGGCCCCCTTGAGGTACTGGAAGACCGCTATCAGGTCTCCCCGGAGCCTCCTCTTCTCCAGGCTGAACAGCCACAACTCTCTCCGCCTGTCTTCATAGGAGAGGTGCTCCAGCCCTCTGATCATCTTCGTGGCCCTGCTCTGGACCCTCTCCTACTGGTCCATGTCCTTCTTATGTTGGGGGCTCCAGAACTGGACGCAGTACTCCAGGTGGGGTCTCACCAGGGCAGAGTAGAGGGGGCGAATCACCTTCCTCGACCTGCTGGCCACGCTCCTCTTGATGCAGCCCAGGACGCGGCTGGCCTTCTGGGCCGCAAGGGCGCATTGCCTGCTCATGTTGAGCTTCTCGTCCACCATCACTCCCAAGTCCTTCTCCTCAGGGCTGCTCTCAATCCATTCTCCGCCCAGTCTGTATTTGTGCCTGGGATTGCCACGACCCAGATGCAGGACCTTGCACTTGGTCTGGTTGAACTTCATGAGGTTGGCACGGGCCCACCTCTCCAGCCTGTCCAGGTCCCTCTGGATGGCATCCCTCCCTTCGAGCGTGTCGACGGCACCACATAGCTTAGTGTCATCGGCAAACTTGCTGAGGGTGCACTCTATCCCACTATCCATGTCGCTGACAAAGATGTTGACCCTGCAGAAATGTGTGGTAAAGATAGGAGATAGCATACTGTCAAAGTTCAGTTTCCCCTTTGAGCAAAGGCCCCAGTTTGCTCTCCTGAAGTCAGATGTTTGCTGTTCCATCTTCCAGGGAGTCTGTAGGACTTCTGAAACCCTGCTAGAGTTTTGAAGATTAGGTTAATGACTGAGAAGTTTTAGAATTTGCAGTAGGTTGTGCTGTCAAGATTTGTTCAAGGACACAGCAGCTGCTCACCTGCTGCCCCTCATATCTTCTCTTCGTACTTTCCTCCCCCTTATTGCACTGGTTGTGTTTTCTGACCTTGAGATTGTAACTGCCATGGGATGTTGTGCATTTGTACATGGCTAGCGCTAAGGAATCTTGGTGGAGTTAGGACCCCTGGCAATGACTTAAAAAAAGAAAACTTTCTCACTTACCAGGTGCGCATAGGAAGTCAACATAGTGCCCCACCACATCTGTCTCCACTGGGATTCACTTCTGCTCACAAACTGTGTTAAAAAGAGACCTGGGGGGGGAAAAAGCTTCACTGGCACAACTTCCTCTATTTTGTGAATGCGGTATTCCTTTTTGGTCATGAATGGGTTACAAATTAGACAAAAGCTGAGTTGTGGGACCTTGTCCCTTTCTCTTCTAAGTGAATTGCTTAATTTGTAGATAGGAAAGGTATGCCTTACATCAGGCACAGATGGAGAAGGGTTTCTTGTGCCGCAAGATAGACATTCATCTCTACACAGAGTGCAGCCTGTGGTAAACTGCTCGAGTGCTTGTGAAAAGGTGAGCAGGAGTGTGACTAAGGCAGTACAAAACCCTGGCAGGCAGTTAATGAGACAGCAAATTTCATCCTGGATGCTCAGTGTCATGGAGGAAGTTCAAATTGTGAAACAGCTACTCTGAGCAAGTGGGGCAGCAAGAAGGGATTGGGATACTGGGGAGCAAACTGTACGTCCAACCCTATAAAGGGATGGATTGTAGCTGTGCAGATCCTGTTGAGAAATCAGTGCTGAAGATAACACTTGTTAAATTAAAATGGTGCAAAAATCAGTATGCTTGTAAAATGTCTGCTTTGTAAATGGCTACCATCAGGCTGTTCAAGCTCCAAACTGTGTGTACATAACTGAAACAAACCCAGTTGTTGCCTTTGATTGCACAGCAGATGCTTCTTTTTGCTAGGAAAGAAAACCCACAGTTTGTTCCTGCATGTCCCATAGTGCAGTGACTGTTCTTGTGGGCAGTCTGTGGTTTGTATGTACTGGGTGGTGTTTGGAGGACTCTAATTTGAGATGTTCCTGTCCCTGCTTTAGAGCAATGAAGGGAGCTAAATGAGAACTGCATGTGGGTACAGCTGAGAAGGATATGGAAAAGCAAGCGTACGAGAGGCTAATTGAGTTTGGGGCGTAAGCACTCTTTCATCATGTCCATCTCTATGAAACCAAAAGCAAAGACAAGTTTCTAAAGAAGAGGAAGTAGGTTGTTGGGGGAGGATGATGAGTAAACACAGAGTGTACATGAGGAGCAAGACTGCTGCAGCCTACGTAAGTTAACAGTGTGTATCAACTGTTGAAGCCGTGCCCAAGTATGTGCTGTTTCATTAAATGGAGCTGAATCTCTGAAATAAAACTGACCAGTCTGCCGCCTCCTTTTTAATTAGATCCTGTTGGGATGAGACATCCCTTCCTGAAATGAGAGAAAGGTAAAATTTCACCCCCTCATCCACAGACCTTTGCACACTTGACAGCTGTGATAATATGACACTATCCCCTGTAATTTGGATACTGCTTAAAAGTGATAGAAGGCATTTCTAGACAGCTAGTGTTGAACTTGCAGGCTCTTGCGACATGAGGTTACCAGCTGTATGGTGCTTACAATGAGGTGATGATAACCGGTGTCTGCTGATGGTCAAAACCATGATCATCTGAGAGCTCAAGAAGGAGTGAGCCTTTGATTCATCTGCTGCACTACACAGCAGAAGTCTCCAGTTTCTGCAGTTACCACTATTGAGGGGAAGATGTGATTGGTATTACTGCTTGCTTATATACTTCAGGGTATTGCTCAAAGCTCCCTGGCTAAGAGCACGGTTACGTTGCTTCTCATTGTGAAAGTGCATGTGAAGGCAGTCTCTGTTCTGAAATGTTGAATGTGTGTTATTTTTAAGCATGGGCATCTGCAAATGCATAATCTGTATTTAGCGAACACTTCTATGGCTGCAAAATCTATCTCTGAAAAGCTAGGAAGTGTTGGAGTTAAAGCTGCCCATTTGACTTCAATCTGCCCCTTTCCAAAGGATGCAGCTAGGGCCCAGAGCACACTTTCTTCTCCCCCTCACCATGTTTAGTTACCTTAGCTCAGTGCCAGCCCCCTCATCAGAGGGAGCTGCTGGAGAAGCTTCAGCTTGCTTGGATGTGTTTTGCGATGGAGTTGGAGGATGTCCCTCTGCAGCCTTGCCAAGAAGTGTGTTCCTCCACCTTGATTTTGGGGCAGCTTTTGAGCTGAAGTGAGAGCTTGCCCAACTGGGTAGTGGGGACATTACTGCTGAGCGGGTGCTGGTAAGTTAACCCACTATGGTGCCCTCCTGACCTGGAGCTTGACCTGTAGGATCATCTTCCTGGCTTGACCTTGGATCTCTCATCACACGTGGACATAGCTGTTGAGAGCAGCTTACAAAGTATCTATAAGTGCTTGATTTGCTTAGTTTCTAGTTGCTTAGTCTCTAGGTAGCTTTATGCTGTATTTATTCACCTCTGTTCCAGTTCTGCAAAGGCTCCAATAGGCACAAGTAATTTAGGACTTTTTATTTTAGTATCCCAAGTGTTTTTGATGTATTTAAGTTTTCCCAGTGATAGCAAAGGCTACCTTAGTGAAGGGAGAACTGAAGGGGCTGGGGGAAGTCTGTTTCTTGCTAGACCGTAAGAAGGAAGAAAGGTCACTGGGGTGTTTATTAATAGCACAGCAACATGTTTTCTCTCATTATCATTTTTTGAATACTTTGAAGCATTTTGGCTGCAACATTTCATAATTATTAAATATATTTAGCCAGATGCTGCCGTGTAGTCTTAAAACATTTCCCTCCATGTTGAAGCACTTGGGGTAGGTTATGAGGAAATGAAAAGGAGTCTTCTGTTAGGAAACACCCTGTAACCTTCTGTTATGTCCTATTACCATTCAGACTTGTCATTTAACTAGTTGGCCTTGATTTTTTTTTTTTTTTTTTTTTCTTCCTCCTCCAGTTTACGTTAGGGAATTAATTTTTGGTTTTGTTGTTTACTTTACCCAAAGACTCTTATCTGTTTCCCCAAACACATTTTGTTTCTTTTGAGGCTTAATATTAATGTTGTCGAAGACATTTATTACACATTTTAACAGAAAAGGCAATTTTTAGACTTTTCTTGAAGTCCTGCCGGCAAGGAATTATTTCTAGTTAGGAGACTGAGTTTAAAGCCTGTAAGTTTTACCGGTTAGTAAAAGGTATGGATCACGCTGAAGTCCTCTCTCCAGGTCTGGCAGTTTTAAGTTACTGTTGCCAGACGGTTTCACTTGTAAATGTTATGTCCACGTGGGTCCATTCCACCTTTCTTCTGGTTTTTTTGTTTGTGTTTTTTTTTTTTTTGTACCTATGAACAAGGGCTCTGTGAATATGGTGATGTGAAAATAGACAGAAGTATTGTAAACTTTATTCAATGTCATTTTTGTACCCTTTAATCTTTCTTTGTAGGAACAGCATCATTTGCAACATGATGATAGTAACTTTTTGAATAGAAGCAGTAGGAAAAACTGACCTTAGCTTTTGAGCCTTGGTTTCATGGGAGCTGGTTAAGGAGGAATATTAGGTGAGGTGAATGTGGGGCTCTTTTTGTGGTATGGTTTCTTCTCCCAGGCTGTTGTTGCAGGTGGCTCCTGAGCTGGGGCTGGTGTTTGGGCTATGTTGATCAGAGGGACCAAGGAGAAGGGATTATCCTAAGGATTTGAAAGGTCCTTTGACAAAATTTGCCCTGGTAACTTAAGATATTATCTGCCTTGCCAGCCTGGGTTGGTAGCTGGGCTCAGTAATCTTTTGATCTTCCACAGTGAAACTCACCCCTTCTCAACTTGCCCACATCCTGCACCTGAAACAGAGTGGCAAGGGAGCAAAGCAGAGGTTTGCAAGGGGCACTGTGTGGGTGGGAAAGGAATTTTAACCTGGCTGATGGAGCACCAGGCTGTCTGCAATGACAGCAGTTGTAGGAGCGTTACATGTAGTCAGGAATGGAAGGGAAGCTTGCCTGCTGTCTGTAGTCTCCTACAGAGAGAGGTGCTTGGTCCATCCTGTGAGGACAGGGTGAGAGAGTTGGGGCTGTTCAGCCTGGAGAAGAGGAGGCTCCAGGGAGACCTGATAGCGGTCTTCCAGTACCTCAAGGGGGCCTACAAGATGGGGAGAGACTGTTCAATAGGGCCTGTTGTGATAGGACGAGGGGTAATGGTTTTACGATAGAGGGAGATAGATTCAAATTAGATACTAGGAAAAAATGTTTTACACTGGGGGTGGTGGAACACTGGAACAGGTTGCCCAGAGAGGTGGTGGATGCCCCATCCCTGGAAACATTCAAGGTCAGGTTGGATGGGGCTCTGAGCAACCCGATCTAGTAGATGTCCCTGCTCCTTGCAGGGGGGTTGGACTAGAACTTTGAAGGTCCCTTCCAACCCTAACTATTCTATGATTCTGTGATTCACACAGAGCAGACCTGAAAATGCAGGCTTTGTCCTTTTAAAAAGGAGCAAAATAATAATCACAGGTTGGAGTGGGAAGAACAAAGCTAAACAGAAGGTCTTTTCTTCTATTGCCACTTGCTATCTCTTCCCACTCTTAAGTGCCACGCCAAAGCACTAGTACTGAGCTGATGCAGAAGTACTATATATAATAGTTGTTCATAATACAAGGAAGCCTTTCTGTATGTGGTTGGATGTAGGTTACCTATTTTCATCTATTTGACCAAATTTAATTATGAGTTTCCACCTGGAAAAAAAATCAGAAAAAATAATCTGTGCCTTATTTCTTTTTCTCTAAATATATGCAGATGAAATGTTTTGATATAGGGAAGTTTACACACAAATTTAATGATGAGGATCAGTTAGTCATACAAACATTTGGATGTTTACCCAAAACCAGGGAAGCAAACAGTTTCCAGCTCTGCTGCAGCTCTTTCCTTATCAAACCCAACTCCTCCTCTTGTTTGCTGTTGCCTTATGGTGCTTTGGAAAGAAAGAGATGGCTTGGCATTCCTTGCTGTATTTGGGGAATTCGTGTGCTAAAACTACGGTTGCTCCCCTCCCTCCCACGCTTTTTTTTTCTTGTCTGTCATTATTCTTAAATTCAAAATTATTTTGGAAGTGCTGAACCACCATCCCCACTCTGCAGCAGGAACAATGAAAAAGGGCAGGAACATGTCTAATGACCCATGAAAGCAATAAGCCTTGTAGGGAGTTGGTTGGGAAAATGTCACATGTCTTCATTTTGAATGTCTGGGGTGACTCAGAAAGCATATGCAATAGGAGAAAGTCTGTCAAAACAGTTCCTGCTGACCCCTCCGTGTGCATGAGAACCCGAGCAGCTGATCCGAAAGCAGGTTTGGGAGCTACTGTCAGATCCATTCTTCAGATACAGTGTCTGCGGAGCTGCGGGAAGTCCCTGCAATATGCAGTGGTTAGCATTCAACTTTTTCACAACACATGAAGGTTGTGTGTTTAAGAAAGCATTGCAAGCTCAATAATAGCTTTAGAACTGATGTTTTGCCTGGCTTTGTCACCGATCTCTGAGATTGTCAGGGGAAAAAACTGAAAACGTAAAAAGTGCTGCTTCTGATGTCATTAATTTCCAAAACTTGTCAAGGCTTAAAAGGTTATTGATTTGTGGTTGCTGATTAGGGTTAACAAACAAGGTTTAAGTTGTTAAATGGTAAGGTCAGAGCAATTAATATACATAGATGTATTTTCAGAAGCTTTTTTTAGTATTTGCAAAGATATCAAGATTTGCCCATTTCTGTACCAGCAGCGATAAAAATCTTGCTTAAATAAACTGAAATAAAATACAATGAAGCCTTTAAAAACAAAGCATGGAAGGAAGGGGCAGCAATTTATTGGCTCATTGTGTTGATGACATGCGAAGTACACAAGCACAGAGCAAGCAACTGAGAGGGCTTCGCTCTGAGTCTAGTTCAAAGTCTTTTCATTCACGTGATACAGTGTCCTGAAGGAAAATAATTCTTGTGTCTGGAGGCTGCCTTAAAGACCTTAGCGCTAAGATCCGTACTTTATCTGGTTAAACACTGTTGAAACTGAAAGCTGTTAAAATAGTACTAGGTGATGTTAATGTGATGTTAACTGAAGTTACTTTGCATAAACTCCTCCATGGCTTCAGTCTCTGGCCACGGTCAGCAGGCCAGTTAAATATATTTTTACGTAATTCATATACTGCTGTGCTTATTTTGAGTAATCTCTTCTTCCTGCAATATACCTGTAAAATTTCTTCATCTAATTTCTCGCCAGTCATGCTTCTGTAAGCAAGTAGATGAGTAGAAGCATTCCTAAAAGCAGCTCAGTGGAACAGTTATTTCAAACTGCAGATCTTGAGTAATTAATTAAAAAAAAAAAAAACAAAGGAAAAAAAAAACCAAAACAAAAAAACTCCCGGTGACGTTGAATAGAGTAACACTGGCAACTTGTCTTGCAAATTTAATGTACAAATCGCCAAGTCAGGTAGAAACCTGTTGCGGTATTTGTAGCAGCCTTACTTTACACTCAGGGCTGTACAATAAACACACCATTGTTTTTATCACAGGAAAATGTTTTCCTTTCAGTGTAAGACTTTGCTGCTTTGTGTTCTCTGATGCTGTTTTGAATAGTTAAAGTTTAATGTGTTAAATGGCAGACTTTAAAGGAAAAAAAACTCAGCTTTTTTTACATTTCAAAATTGAAAATTATTTGATTTAGACTGTTGCGGAAAGCCACAAAACTAGCAGAGCAAATAAAGAGGAAATAGTGTTGACAGGTTCCTTTTCCTTACCATAATTATCAAAAATACTGGCTTGTAAAAAGGCCTGTGAGTAATGGTCATAAAACACAGCAAGAGAACCTTAACAGTAAAAGAAAATCGTGATCTGTCGTCTTGGTTATTATGTGAGGCTATTCAGGGGCGGAATGGAAAACACTTCTACAATAAGCCCTAAATTATGAGGGAAATGAGTTGTATTAAAGAATGTACAGCTTTAGGGAAAGGAAAAACAGAAGCAAACTTGAGTATGACTAGGCCAGTGTCCCAAAATTTCAAGCACTTTGTTCCTGGTGCAGTCTTCTAAGTGCAACTGGTTTAATTTTAACTTTTTTCTTTAAGAATAAAAATATGCCTAACGCTCTCATAATTCTGTTGGTCGAAGCCCGGCTGCCTGCTGTGCCTTACTCAGTGCAACAGAAACTTCACTAATTCCCATCAGTTTGCTAAAAAACTGCCTGACCGCATGTATTCAGCACTGCAGTTACTGCCTCTGTTCTCTTGGTTCTCAGCCATCATGAGGAACATGAAAAACATCCTAGAAACATGAAATTATCATGTTCCTTTGCCTCCTGCTCAGAGGGATAATATATACTTGGAAGCCCAGTGGGTCAGGGTTTTTTCAGGCAGGCTGTTGCTTTAAAGCAGCCGCCTTATTTCTGCTCTCCAATGGTGTAACCCTTCGAACTACAGGCTGTTTGATACTGAAAATGAGGATCAGAGATGTCCTTTGCAGACAGATTCCAGAAAAGGCCAGTTTTAAATGGCTCCCACGCTTACTTATCCCTGAGAAAATCAAACCTGCATTAAGTGCTCCTTTTGTCCCTGTAGCAGAAATGCTGCAGGGAGTTTTGGGGGAATTTTCAATCATTTATGTGGAAATATGCAGAGTGAACAGTTTTGGTGCCTAGTTCAGTCCTATCGTAGATGTGGTTTTTCAAGGGATGATATTTGCCATAGTGGGAGAGATCAAACTGGGTGTGCCTTTCCCTATCTCAATACATTTGTTGAAAATTGCGGTTCAGTCGACTGGTCATCCTGTGAACATGAGTTAGAATTTACATTTCCTTTTACCTGTAAAAGGAATGGTGATTTAAAAAAAAAAAACAAACAAACAAAAAAAAAAAACAAAACCAAAAAACAAACAAACAAAAAACCCCCACATTTATCTATTGAATCCAAGCTTGACTTGCACTCGATTGTGTGGGAACCAAAGTCCCCCAGCTGGCCCTCCAGCCAGCCTTCTCCTCACTCTTTCTGGTTCAGAGCCGCTTCTGGCCAACTTCAAAGAATTGACTTCAAAGGCTTTCGGCAGACACAGAACAGCACAGGCTGTGAGGTTGTAGTTTCCAGCTTCAGCAGAGCTAGCGAAGTCTTGGCTTCTTGGGGAGTCCTGTTCTATTTTCCTGTTATTCGCTCAATGCACAGCAAAATGCTGACTGCTTTTATGGGGGGCCTGGAGGCTGGCATTCACTCCTCGCTTAAACTGCGCAGCGAAAGGGGAACGTGCCAGTGAACGGTAGATGTATCCAGCTCTGGCAGAACAAAGGAACCTAAAATTCAGCTGTGGAGAGAAATTCCATATTAGTTCCCCATCTCCCCTGAACATAGAAATTGTCTTTATAGCTAAAGTGAAAGGTTTAATCCTGCCCTTAAGGGATTTTTTTTTTTTTCCTTCCTTTTTTTAGCAGTCTTATTACAGTTCTTCTGATTCTTGTGAGTTCCACAAAGCTCTGGTTCCTCTTCTTAGCTTCCTGAGATCTTATTTCTCGGCAACTTCCTATAACTATAATAACAGTAAGCGCCACAGAAATAATATGCATTGTCTGGAAATTTGCTTTCTTTTTCATTTGGAAGTGTGGTACCTTCTGGGTGTCAAGTGTGCACTTGAACCAGGGGAGACTGTGGCTCCTGCTGGCACAATTGATCTGGAAACCCCAAGCAAGCTGGAAGCTGGCGCAGCCACATCCCTCTTGGGTTGGACTGAACCTCTCTGCAGTGGGATGGGATCATGCAAAAAGATTTGCTTTGTGCATCTTCCTGCCGTAATGTCCTGAAACTCTGTGTATGGATTTATTTGGAGGGGAACTCTCCCTCCCCCAAACCTCAGAGTGTATGTCCTGTTAGCCACTGTTGTTGATTGAAAGTTGTCATTGCTTCAGGAGGAGCCAAGTAACACTGAGGCTGGGAGAGCTCCTGAAAAGTCTCTGCCCATGAAAAATAACATGGGAGTGGACGGAAAGCACCTGGTACAGCACTTCCTTGAGAACTACTTGATGTCCTTCAACAGTAGATACAGAAATATGTCAGGTGCAAGCCTTACCACATCCCTGGGTTTTTTAATATTAATAGTTTCCTTTAAGACAGTGGCCCTGAGATGGGGTGTGGTTTGTATAACACATTGCCAGGCTATTTATATATTTAGAGCCTTGCTCTTGCTGGGGGTGGCAGAGGGGAGAGAGACTGTGGGGAAAAAATGCTGAAAGTCATCATTTTTTTTTCTTCCTCTATTACTTTAAAGCAGCTCTTTTTTGTGTATGGAGGAATGAGAGATCCCAGTGCCTGCAAAAACCACAGGTTTGCTGCTTGGGCAGAACATTAATCCAGAATCAATAGTGGAAATGATATCTCAAATGCTGATTATTAAACCATACAAACATTTCTTTTATTTATTTATTTATGTATATAAAATAAATTTCCCCACACACCTTTTCTGCAGTAACTGTTAACTAGAGTGGAAATTGGGAAATGAGACTGATCCTCACAAGTACTGAGTGTCCTTCCAGTTAGAGCCTTGAATGTCTGCAGCTCTCCACCCCAGCCTGGCATGTGCCACTGGCTGGGAGTTGTATGCTGGAAGACATTATCAGACAGGAACTTTTGATTCATTTGTGTGCACGCACAAAAAAAAAAAAAAATAATTCAGGCAATTTTGGCTCCCATCATATCACTGAGATCTTTCATTGTCTCGGTCTTGTTTTTAGAAGTCTTGACGCTGACTGGTGATTGAAAAAGCTGTGCTGCAGGGTGGAGGCTTTCCTCTGCTTCTGCCTGGTGTCTTGCCCAAAGCGCCTGCTGATGCACCCACTCGGGCCCGGGAAATGGGGCTGGAGGTCCTGCCAGCTTGGCCGGGTGTCAGAGCAGCAGGAGGAAAAAGCAGTTCACAGAAGCTGCTGTATGGGAGAAATGCAAAACTCGGCTCAACCTTAGCAGCTGGCCCCTTTTAATATTTATCTATTGACTTTTCATTGTTGTCAGGGGTGTAAATTTGCAGATTGATCATAAAGATGCAAGAGATAGGTGAGCTTAGGTAAATGAGGCAGCATTTTCAGCTGATTGTGAGTTAGTGTCCGAAGCCAGAGAGCTGAAAACATCCAGTCTCTTGAATAATCCCTGACAGCATTCCTGCTGGTACATAATTGGGTATAATGCCTCATGAAAGCTGTGTGGGTACTGAAAGAGTAGTTTTGTGTCTGAATGGCCACTTTCTAGGTAAGAAACTACACGTGCAGCACAGTATTTTCTCTCCAGTAAAGATAACATAATAAAAGGAGCTGTTTGGGCCTAATGCTAGGACTGGGAATGCTGCAGTTAGAGTAGGTATTAGAGCACACATTCCCCAAATACCCCAGGCTGGAGAATCCTGCTTCCCTGTGCATACATTGCCTTGCCTTTACTGGTGTTAATCAGAGCATTGCATCATGATCTCACTCATAGTGTTGTCGTGCCCATAACTTTGATTAATTAGATGACTTTGGGGTCTAACTTCTTGCTATTTTAGCCTGTAACAAAACCGGCATTGAATGGTTCAGGCCCCTCCCTCCCTAGGATATTAATTGCAGTGACTGTATTATAGATATCTCTCTCTGATATACAAGGCTTGTTGAGTAGCATACTTAGGTTCCCACCCTAAGTAATAGGAAATGGTGAATAACATTCTTAGCATTGTGCTCAAACTGCTTTTGAATGAGGGGAATGTACCGAGCGGCCTCTGACAGAGGAACTTAAGCTATTCCCCAAACTGCTGCTATTCAGTGGGATTACGCAGAAAGCTAAACAGAAAGGAAAAAGAACAATTTGCCTGTCATTTGTACTCTGCTGCCTCCCCACCCCGGTGTGCAAACAGATGCCTTTCCCCAATGCTTCTTTTTAACATTTATTTGTTGTTTTTACAGTATTTTCTGCTCCCAGAGCTCTTGGCGTGGAAGTGCTAATGAAATGTGAATGTGTCCCAGACTCACCCTCTCCTAAGTGCATGCAGTTCTGCAGTGGTCAGATTTTTTTTGTATGACAAAAAGAAAAACAAAAATCCACATCTTTATTTTTGCATTTGGTGGCATAGATACAGGAAAATAACTTTACTTTTTTTTTTTCTTTTTTTTTTTTTTTTTTTTCCCCACCCCAAAAAATTTTCAAGGGGAAAAACCTGTGGCAATTCAACCAAGTATTGCAGGGAGGGAATATGGGGGTGAGGAGGAAGTCTCACAGAAACGCAGAAAACCCCCATTTGGCTACTTTCAAGTTAATTTGACTGTCTGGCATCACCTCATGTTTGAGTAGTTTAGCTTGGGCTTCTTGCCTGTGCGGTTTGTACTCTAAAACCAAGAGCCGCAGGGGAAGGAGGTGGGGGGAAGGCAGTGGGAGAGGAGGGCAGCCCATGTTTTTCCGCAGCAGCACATCACCCTGTGTCTTTCGTTGAAGACCTTTTTCTTCTTTGGGGCTTGACATCAGGTCTCCCCTGCAGTAGGAAAGTGTTTACTGTTCGGCAGTAATTAAGGGCAACCGGACGCATGGTGGAAGACAGGTCTAAGCCATGCTGATGGCTCTTGGAGAGGGAGCTGTGGCCCCACTTCCCCATTGCTTCTGTAGGCCAGCAAACGGGTGGCCCTGCAGCCAGCTCAGCGCACCCATCCGAAACGCAAACCTGCGTAAAGAAGGATCAGTCTGTTGGCCTGGCAGCAGGGAGATTTCAACCTGAATCTGCTGCATGCCAGCTGAGTGCTGTAACCATTTGGCTGTTGGGAGCTACTTTCACCGTATTATGGCTGAATGTAGCCCTTTGTTGCCTTGGCTTTTATTCCCTGCGCCCAGCATCTGAATGTTTTTGTCGTGATCAAAATAGTTCATTTTGATCTCCTGCATTGGTTTCAATGCAAGTCGGAGAGCGTTGTCCCTGAGTGAACCCTTCTGTAAGTTCAGCCCAAATTCATGAATAGTTTAGTCTTCCCTGAAACTGTGTTTTTTAATGAATAAATGATTCAGCAGGGGGAAGAAAAAATTTCCATCCAGAAACAGCAATATTAACATCTGCTAGGCCTGTTTCTTTATTGCCATGTAGTCTTCAGGCTTGATGTGAGTGGTGTGGATCCAGTTCGGCTGATAAGCAAATTTGACTCCTTCAGACAAGCGAAGGCTTTTGGTTTGTTTTGGTTTTTTTTTTTTAAGCCTGTAGCTTTAATAAGAGAGCTTTGCACCAAAAACTGGTACTGCAGCAGAAGGAACTAGCTCATATGGTAACACAAACAATATATCTAAGAAGCAGCATAAATTCTCTGTAATAATAGAGGAAACGATTAGTCATTTTAAACTCATCCTTATTCAAAGCTGTTCTGGCTCTTGGATGCCTGTTCAGTGTTTGAAATAGAGGAAGCTCTGGTGCTTTATTGGAAAGGTGGTTTGTGCAGAAGATGGGCTCAGTTGGAAGATGATGTTTTGGTCTATTTTGGGTTGCGTAGCTGTGCAGACTGTGTGTGTTTCTGGGGTGACTGAGCCACGATTTACACCCAGCTTTTCTGATAGTTGCTATAAATAACACTCTGTGTTCTGTTGATAGAATTGCAATAAAATTTATGCTAACGAAATTAGTGAAAGAAACCTCATAGGCTGCACATATAGGTTCTAAGACTTGATAGATACATGAAGTGTTCGTATGACGTGGGAGAAATATGTGAAAGAACAGTAGAGAGCTTAAAATGTTACTGTCCTAATATTTGGGGATGGGAGGATCTTCATACAGCTTATGTTGAAGTGGGGTAAGATAGATATTGGGAAAATTGGCAATATCTTTTGGGATGAAATTCTAGTTAATTCAGGCTAAAGAACAGAAAGAATAAGATACTATCCCCTCCCTCAGTTGTTTCACTCTAGTCTCCAGTGTGGGTAGTTTGAATGTAGGGTAGAAAGGACATTATCGAAATGGTCTCATCTGAAAAAACCTGCAATATAAATGCTTTCAGTGAGAGTTAATAACACCACAAGTGCAATTCACTTTCTTTCATTAAATTCTGATAAGTCATAATCTTACTTCAGATTTTGAGAAATTAGCAAGGAAATATTTGGTAGTAGATGATGGATCAGAAGTGTGGAATACGTGACCAGAGACTTTCCCATTTACTTACTGCTTTTTATTGTAGTACTTGTGACTTTCAGTACAGGATTATCCCTAGGCTTAATAACTGATCATGCTACCTTTTTACTGACAGAAGTAGACAATTCTTTTGTGTTTCATTTCTTCTGTGCTTGGATTGTCTCTGCTAGTGGTGCATTCCTGTCTCCAGAGTAGTACTTGAATTAAAGTAGGTAACTTCATGTTCTCACAGTCCTTAATGAAACATGGTTGTTTTGTTTTGTGTTTGTTTTTTTTTTTTTTTTGAAACCTACAAAACCCTACCTACTTGCTTGTTATAGGATACCTTAATTTTAAAATGTTTTCTATAAACGCCTCCTGATTTTAGAGCTATTCCCTGATAAGACATTCTAATTGATGATTGGTTTTGGGAGGGGTTGGGTGGTTTTATGGTTTGGTGAGGGGTTTTGGGAGGGAGTTGTTTGGGGTTTTGTGTTTTTTTTAAGTCATGATTTTGAGAAGTGGGTGATACTATGTCTTCCCTCTTTTGTGCAACAACATCATATATGATCAGAGCTCATCTTTTTGGTAGCCTACGTCTGAGCCCCCTGAGTAACAGTGCAGGGGCACACACTTGCTGAACTCTCCTCTGTTTTAAAAGAAGAAGAAAACCCTTAGTTGTCCAAACACTTTTCTTTTTGTTTGGCTTACTTGTAAGGAATGTGCTTTGGTAAGTGTCTTTGAGAGACAGAGCAGGGGCTGGGCTCTAAATCTTAAAAGTTTGGACTTGAAGTGGGCTCTGAACGCAGCCTTCACAACACACAGTTGCGGTTAGAAGCAGCACAGACATAATCCCCACTGTACAGTGCAGGGGAGAAAGTGTTACAACAGTGGATTTTTGGTAGGTTATGAGTCATACAGACAGGATATATCACTGGAAAAGAAAAGGAGAAAATGTCTTTATAAAGATGTTCAGCCCTTAGGGGTTGTGTAGACATCTGCCTTCATACCTTTTGGCATCTAGACACTCATGTGTCCCAATACTTGGTATTCCCTTTACAGAAGAAAAGCATGTGGGTACATTTCCATTTCATAGCTGGAGTCAGGTGATGGATCAGGCATCTTTCTAAACTAAGGCCTTGTCTGCACTAGTGTATTCAAGCTAATGTGTTTCTCAGTCATTTGAAAAGTATTTTAGCTTTGCACCAGGCAGTCTAGGTGCAGCGAACAGTGGTCTTTAGTTTGACTTGGCTTGGTATGCCTTCAGTCTCGTTCGTACGCGTCTTCTCAGTGGAGTCTTTCATCTTGACAAAACTCTTCCCGTTAGTGCCGGCAAGATGCCTCCTCACTGATGCTGAATCACAAGGTGGGGGGTTCTGCCATGCAGGCAAGGGATAAAACCTTGCTGGGTGTGGATCAAAACCTGCTAGCACCTCTTGCTGATAAGGCAAATTGGCCCTAAGTGCCTTTTCTTGTTAGTTTGTTTTCCGCAGTTGAACTGCTGTAATGTAGTTGTTACAGGCAGTGGTAAAGCAATATCTCCTAGAGACGGTGAGAGACTGCCATAGCCTGTGAAGGATGCGCTGCTTTGTTCTGGTATGTAATCATACTTACTGAATTTTTACATTCTTCATTCAAATCTGATTTTCAGGTAGTCATGTTTCTGTCAGCATTATATAACTGTGTCATTTTGACTGTCTCTATTAGAGACAGGAAAGGTGCAAAGGAATCCAGCTTGTGAATCGCTCTTGGTTTGATCCTTACTGGAAGGTGGAGAAAGCACAAAGCCACTAAGGAACAGTTCAGAGAAAGCGATGTGGAAGTCTGCACAACCACATCAATTAAAAGGTACGAGATAATGAGGTTTTAGCAGCTGGAATGCAGTTAACTTCACTCTTATCGCTCACCACTACCTGCACGTTTCATGCAGGTGAACAGCCATGCAGCAGGTAGCAAAGGTCAATTATTTATGTCATCTGATATAAGGCTTTGACTTCTGACTCGGCACCCTGACTTCTCATGTTTTTTGGGGTTTTTTTTGTTTGTTTGTTTTTGTTTTTAATGTACTAAACTTTTAAAGACCTAAGAAGATCCCATCCAACAGTGTGATGCAGAGTGCTTAAGGTTTGTGTAACTCCCGTTTCATATTGCTGCTGGCAACTGCTGGCAAGCAGCAGTTTATAGATAGTTAGAAATATTTATATTGTCTTGCTAGTCTGGGGGAAATCTGGCTGTTACATGAGCAAATACAGTAAATGACTTAGCGTTCTGTGACATGCACATAAAATATGATGCAGGCATGGAGGACTTAGTTTCATCTTTGTCTTAATGCTAGTTTAATTTGGCTTTAGTATTTGAGTGGGAGGATGAACCTTTGCCCCAGGTGTGTGTGGTGCAATGCATCACAGTGAACTGAAGGGTTTCTCCTCTACCCTTCTGCATAGTTCCTGCTCCAAATGTACAGACATATTTACATGGGTTTTCTATTCAAAGCTTTGGTACTTGTCAGCATTAAACATGCAGATGGGAAAGTTTAGAAGTATATTTTAAACAGATCAATCAAAATCCCATTTGTGGCCTAGGTATGTTTTAATGCAGTATTTTCATATCCTTACCTGTATTTTAAATTTTATTATTTATCTGTCTTTCAGTAAATAAATTATAGCAGTGATTGTGCTCTAGCTGATTTTGGGTATGTCCTTGTTTCTTCCTTGAACATGGTAAAGATGTTATACTTTAGTTATTGCAAAGTATGTAAAATCAAACACTAAACATCAGGCCAGAAAGAAATGTCATCTGGATATGTTTTACTACCATTTGTTACTCTTTTGGTTGGAAATGCTTTGCTACTATTTATTGTAGGCATTGTTTCATCTTTAACGTGTGAAATCCATATAAACCTGTATGCATTTAAATCATAAAGTTCTTTTTCTTCTAGACTTCCAAGTCATTTTGTAACAGTGCAGGGAAACTGTTTCTACAGTTTAACTCAAGATTAGAAAGCTTCTAGAGAAGTAGTGGTGTTTTTCAGTTTCCATGTTTGTGGTTTGTTGAGGACATAAGAACAAAAGACCAATGGGATGAGGTTCAACAAGACCAAATGCCGAGTCCTGCACTTCGGCCACAACAACCCCCGGCAGCGCTACAGGCTTGGGGCGGAGTGGCTGGAGGACTGTGTGGAGGAAACGGACCTGGGGGTGCTGATTGCTGCTCGGCTGAGCATGAGCCGACAGTGTGCCCGGGTGGCCAAGAAGGCCAACGGCATCCTGGCTTGCATCAAAA
>WHYT01017420.1:759909-796342 GCA_009806455.1 Tetrax tetrax | reverse complement strand
GGCGGGGGGCTTAGCCGGCGGGGCGATAGCCGGGGCCTTCTGCGAATTGAGGGTGAGAAATGGAAAAAGAGGGTTAGAAAGTCGTTTCCATTCTGCTGAACTTTTGTTTTCTGACCGATAGAGGCCGGTAGAGGACTGTGGAGAAGGAAAGTTTATAACCAGCAGCACCAGAATGGACTTCCCTGCTGCCCAACCAAAACCTGCTGCCGATGGTAAAATCATCTACTACCCTCCTGGAGTGAAGGAGATTACCGACAAAATTACCAACGATGAGATGGTTAAACGGTTAAAGGTGAGCAATCCTGACCACCATCCCCTTCCCCGCAACTTTTGCTTCTCAGGGTAAACATTTCATCATGGGAAAAGAGAACTGCCAGAGAACTGTTTCCTTGTCATAGTTGAAATGTCTCCTTCTTGCCTGCAGACCTTTATGGGAATACCACTTCCTTGCTTTTCCTTAAAAGAGGAGGAGTCATTTTTGTAGTTCACGACTGTACTCTTGCAAATTCTCTCAAAGCCAGAGTCCATCCATTAAACTGCTAATATGTACATGAAATACATCCATGGTTTTGGGGAGAGGTCTGAAGTGGAATCATAAGTAATAATTACATGATATGTTACTGAAGTTTTTTGTTGGTAAGCTAGAAGGGTTCTAATACTTGGAGCAAGCATAGCAGAGCAGGGGAAACAAGTAGATCTAGTTAAGGGTATGCTTGATTGAGAAGACAACACTGTTCACAAACAGCAAAGATGAATTTCTGGAGTTTGTAGATGGAATTTTGAAATTAGTTCATATGTAAAACCCGCCTCAGATTTTGCAATTTGATATAGTACATATCGTTTCTTTCCTATTTTGTATAACTAGTGCTTGGCAAAGTTGCTCAATTTTCATAAGCATAAGGGGCTGTTACTAAAGCATCTTCTCTGCTTGCTTGACAGCATCCTGGGGGACTGTGAGGCTTGTCTCTGTTTTTTATTCTTTTAATCCCTTTTTCCACTGGAAACATGAAATACCACTGTGATACAGTAGTACTATTTCTTAACTCTGTGCTGAAAATAGAGGATAAAATTGAGCATTGATCAAAATATTGGCACAGCTCATTTTTTTTAACACTGTGGTCTTTGGACCAGAAAGTTGTCGTAACTTGGGATTTGGTCCTGTGCCCGGGGTGGAGATGTAGTTAGAGATAGAAAATGTTCTCTCATCTGATGATCTGTTTCCCATCACAACAGTGACCCCACAAATACTGAAAAAAAGAAATCATTGCCTTGGCTAGTCAGTTAGTACATCAAAAAATGTCTTACCTATAAATGTGAAGAGAATGTAGGCTTTATGCTTTGCTTTGCAAACAAGCCTTGTTGTCCAGTTACAATTTTGAAAGTTATTGAATGGACATGTCCAGCCTAGTGTTTTCAAAGCTCCAGTGGAATACAGCCGGTTACAGGAGAAGATCATAGAGTTTTGACTGTTTGGACTGAAACCTTGAATCAAAGCCTGTGTGGAATGGGGAGGAGTGCAGTTTTGAGGTGCTCCTTGAAATGAGTGTTTTATTTTATCCCAGTCAGAGAACTTGCAATAGTGAGCTTGCCATTCATAGATCACAGGAATATTAGAGTTTCAAAGTTATGCATATATGTTTTGCTGAATTCACGTGTGTGTTGGACGTAATTTTTGGGCTGAGGGGATTTTTTTTTTTTTTTTTCTGTCATATTTTTATGAACTAGTGTTAAGGAATTCAGATGACCTCAAGAGTGCAGACTAAATGGGAACAAATACTTTGCTAGTGGACCTACCATCACTGAAACAACAGAGGAAGATTTTTCTTATTGGTACTGCTTAGTCTGAGTTTGAGGATTTTTTTTTTGGTTGGATATTGGCTTTACTGAAGCATCAAGAAAATAGGAAGTACTGTATACTTTAGAACTAAACCAACAATATTTTTTTTCATTTGCTTTTGTATTGATATATATATATAACCTTTATGAAATCCAAATCTTGATATCAACTTGATTTATAAAAACAAATTAACTTTGGTATGTGGAATATTATGATGATGCAGTGCTTGGGATGGAAATGCTTGAAAAAGTTTTCTTCAATTAAAATACAACTTTCTACAACTTTAAATATTGAATTAGTGTTAAAAGCCAGCTTTAGCGGAATGTATAAACTCAGGCATGAATCAGTCTCTGAAACTGTAGGTTTTTTGCTGCTTTCTTGGCCATGTGTGATCTTAAGAGACACACAGAGCATCTTTCAGAAGATGCGTGTGTAACTTGGTGTTTTGGTCACGAGGCTTTGGGTCAGTTCCTGCAAATTTTTGTTCTTTTAACTTACTGAAGTCACGGTCAACTTAATTTGTTACAAATTTGTGTCCTTGTTAGCAACTTTTCTGATATGGTGTCTGTATTTTTGTGTCCAGACCTCTTCTTGTAATGAAGGCTTTTCTTATTATTGGAACTTGAGACATTCTGGGCACCTGTCCCGGAGTGCCTGAGCAGCAGCTTTTGTGCCAAGGGCTTTTAAAAAGAATGTTTTTTCTATCCTTTCCCTCCTTCTGCTTGGGGTTGTGGGTAATAAAATGTAGGCCAGATTAATTTACAGTGTTTTGGTATATTTGTATGATAACATTAGCACTGTCCTGAAAATGGAAGTGTTGAGAATTTTAACATCAACGCGTACCTTCTGAGTGATGTAGAAAGGAAAAGCCTCTGGATTGCATATGTATGATGAATGAAACACCAGTTCAGGTGCTTAATGGAGTCAAAAGTGGTTTCTGGTGTGTTAGATTACACTGATGGATCGGTGCCTTCTTGGAGTGGGACAGTATGCAATGTATAATTTCAGCTATTGAAGAAGTTATTTTAGCTGTGGTGTGCTGTGGCTGGGGACAAGTATCCATTTAACAGATCCAATTAAGTTTAACCAAACTAGGCAGCTAGTGTGTAGCAGACAGTTAAAGCTTACTCTCCTTTGACTACAAAAATGACTTTTTTTTTTTCTTTTTTTTCTTTTTTTTTTTCTTTTTGGCTAATATTCCTCTTTACAGTGCAGCTGTTCAAGTTATATGGTGATTTGTTTCAGGGCTGTAAGTCAAATGCTTGTCAATTTAGTAAGGCTTGTGGGGAGAGATGATAAAAAACTTTTATTTAACCAAGCAATAGCAGTGGAAAACAACAAACAATTCTAAGGCACTTGGGTAGTCCTTCTTCAGTTACAAAATTGAGCCAGCAACTAAACACAAATTGAGAACAATGGTACTAGCAATATTGTATTTCTTCCTGTAAGACAGTTGAAGGTTGAAAGAAGTTTTAGAAGCTCAGCATCTGCTTTATTACATAGCTTCTGTATAATTATTGATTTTATTTTTTTTTTATTTTTTATTTTTTTCCAAAATTGACTGTACTGTACTGCCTTGTCAAACTCCAGATTTGTATATTGTTGTCAGTGAACTGTTAACTCTCAGATACAGCTTTCTTTGGTCACAAGAAAATATTTTGATGTCATTCATACATAACCTTGTCATCATTATGAATAAGATTAATAGTAGTGTACTTGATTGTAAGATATACTAAAAATAGCCCCATCAATCCAAAATGCCTGGAGTTTGTCAGAGATTGACTTCAACAGCCTTTGTAAGCAAAGCCAGAACTGCCACTGAAGAAGTGACTTAATCTGCTGCTTGTCCCAACCTCTGTTCTGTACCCTCTCTACAAGCGTTTTGGTTTGCCACATGCCAAAACGGATGGGTGAACAGATCTGGGTTAAAACTTAGGAGGGAAAAAACCCCAAACCTGTGTTAATTTTTGTCTGAATCATTTTCTTGCCTAATTTATCGTGAAAGCTCAAAAATGCTTGTGCTGGCACAGGGGAAAAAGCAGCTTCTTTCTGTGGCAGTTCTGCCTTAGAGTGTAGAAGGAACTTCAGAGTTGATCTGGATGTGAAAGTTTGCAAATGTTATCTTTTGAGATAGTTTTGCAGAAACAATGCAAAGGTCCTCATCTCTATCTCACCTGCTAGATTTAAGTGAAAGAAATAAGATATGATGAAAGGTTCAGATACAGTTTTGTACCAACAACTGTACAGTTTGGTAAAGTGTATGACAAGTCTGTAGGAAAAAATGCAAAACAGTTACAGTGCATATTTTATTTTACCTGTAGACATCAGTGTAAGCAGCACTAATTCATAAAATCGATAGAAAAGTACCAAAAAAAAAAAGTTTATGAAATCTTCCAAAGGAAAAGGAGTGATAAATTAGTTTCAACATAGAGATTTTTAACAAAGGTTTAAGGCAGTGTTAAAACCTGACTTTGTGAAATTAAGAATTTGATAGGTTTGAGGGCAATGTAGTTCTTCTTTAGGGGGTTAGTGTTCTGTTTTCTGCTTGTGGTGTGTGTTTGTTTGGTTTTTTGTAATTTTGGGGGATGATTTTATTTTTGTAGTCTTGTTGCTTTTTCCATGGTGACAGTTTTGGCAAGGCATTTTCTATGAAAGTTTCTTTTGATTTCCACACACCCCCTTGTTCTCTCCCCAGTTCACCTCCCTGCCACCCCACCCCAAGGCCTAGCTTGTGATCCTCTGGAGAAATTAGCACTGTTAGTGTGCCTTAAAGTCTTCCTTATCTTGACCCATGACATTTCTTAGTTATCTGATGCCACAGTGAAACAAACACTCCCTCTCCTTCTTCCCATTGTCTTTCAATGTGTTCCTCTGGTTACTGGATGTTGGCCTCTTTGTAGTTGGGCCTGTTGTCTCTATCTGTGGAAGATTATACTCCTATAACTAGAAATAGTTAATGCTAATGATTTATTGTATCATGCACAGGTGTGTTTTAGGCTTTTGTTACATAATGTTAAAATTGAGAAAGTTTGCCTTTTTGCTACTTAAGTGTTTTGGAGTAGGCTGGAGGTATGTGAGAGAGAGGGAAAAAAAGGTTACTCTTTACTCACCATGATATTTTTGCGTAAGTTAGTGGCCGCTCTTTGAGATGGTGTATTTAGGTGGGCCTTTGATCTGACCTAGCTATGCTTAGGTCGTTATTTTGAAGGAAACAAAAAAATTAGAGTATCATTTGGGAGAATAGAATCTATTTTATATTATGTCATACACTGGTATTAGGTATGCTTGAGGGGAAAATGTGCATGTATTAAGTATGTTGTATTAATTAATAAATACTATTTGCTGGCAAGACTCAGATGACATGAGTATTTTCATGGCTTAGACCTCTGAATTGCATGTACTTACGTGCTTACATTTAAGAATTATAGATAGTTTTGCGGAGGTCATACAGCCAGGTTACAAAAATGATTTGCGGTTAATTATTCTAACAATTTAAAAACTCCCATTAATTGTATTTAACTGCAGACTGTATTTGCAGTGTTCTTGAGCTATTGCTGGCCACGTAAGCCTAAAGCCAAATTTCTAATTTAATTTTGCTCATAGTTTAATCTTTTTAATTAGTTTGACTCTTGTAACAATCAAGTTTTTCATTAACTGGGACAGGCCACTAGTCAGAGAAGAAGAAATCTTGTTCTGATTTTTTTTTTTTTTTCCAGTGGAATATTAGCTGTTTGCTTTGTAAATGTCCCAATTTAATCAATCCTTAGAGAAACAGACCATGTAGACTCACCTAGTTCACCCAGATGTTACTTGATTTCAAATTGATTGATTATGAGACTGTTTTTTTAATCTGATCATTTTCTTTTGTTACAACTGCATCAGTAATTAATGGCAATTTCACATGTACAATATTATTATAATGGTTTCCTGGCAACAAGAAGATAAATATATTATGAAAGAAAAGCTCCAATTTGAAAGGGGGGAAAAAAACAGAGGTTGCTGAATTAGGAATGAAAACTTCTGATGACTGACCACCACAATGGACACACTAGTTCAGAAGCCCTTATGCCCTCATTTATTCTATTATAAATGTTGAAGAATTATTAATTTCATTATTGTGCTAATGCTTTTTTTGTGAGGTGAGGACATGGTGTTAATCATGGTTTAAAAGATAGGGAACTGAAGAGCTACTGAAAGGAAAAAAAAAAAAAAAAAAAAAAACAACAAACCCAAATACAGGAAAACAAGCTGGCTTCCTATGTCTGATATGGCATTTCTAAAATGTGACTTCTGAAGTGACTGTGCATTCTGTTGCACTTTACATGTTCAGACCACAAGTTCCTTTGATTTCAGTCACATTTCTGAGTGCGTGGCCTGTAAACCAGGCCTCATCGTTTCTGCTTAAGAACCCAGAAAATGACAAATGTTTTCTGTGAAAACCTTGTTATCAGGAGTTTTAACAGGCATCGTATAGAAACTTTGTGATAGGTGGGAGGCTAGCATGCAAGTCTTCCAGCTTAACTGTTTTAAAAGATGGCATAGAATATTCCTTTCCTGCAGTATTTTCCTTCAATTATAGTCTTCCAGCTTCAATAAGTAAGAAAGATGACCCTTGGGCAATGCACTCCTTTACCAAACAACATTGATTAACTCCAGAACAAGTCCTTTCTGTGGACTAAACGAAGTAATGGCTTCAAGTTGTTGGTTGGTTGGTTGGTTTTTAAAAAAGGTATGTAATCACTTAGCAAATATGGTATTAGGGTTGGTTTTTTTATATAGGATTGAGGAGGCTGACTAGGGGTTTGAGAAGTGTAGAATTGTTTACCTTGGAAAAGAGATGAATAAGAGTTGCCGTGATAAAAACACACAAAATAATGAATGACATAGTAAATAAGGAATTTCTTGTTTTGCCCCCCTCTCCTGAGGAAAGAGCATTCATTGAAACAGAAACTTAAAAAACTGTTGTAGGCTAAGTATTTCCTAGGTTCGTACTGGAAGGCTGTGTCAGAGCAGAGCGGAACTAATGTTTTCTTTAGTGTAGGTGACATACTTTAATCATATAAATTGCATAATTCAGGTAGATGTGTCTGTCAGTATGTATTTTTATGGTATAATTTGGGAGACTTCTTGTGTATTCAGATATTTCAAATAAAGTTTGGATACAAAATCCTGGACATATCACTGCATTCCTATGAGAAGTTTGTATGCATAAGTTTGCAAAACAGCAGGAGCCTTAGGTATGCTCAAAGGCTCATAAATGAAGTGTTGATCTCACAACAGTGCTGTGAAGTCTGGTTTGCAGACAGTAATATGGAGATGATTGATAGGAAGGGAAAACAAACATAATTTGAGGTTACTTTTCTTCCTTATCTACTTGAATCAATGAAATAAATTAATATTGTCTGGCCAATGCTTATGTGCATCTTTTGCTACCAAAAAAAACCCCAAACCAACAGACAAAATAATTAGCAGATCACTTGTTCACAGTATATATTACAGCCATTTTGGTAGTTAAAGAAACCAAACTTTTGTCTAGTCCCAATCTATGTTAAACATTCTTCATATATGAAATTTTTCTAGACTACAATATCTTCTTAATCGCCATTGTTACCTAGAAATCTAAAACACATGCTTATTATTGGTGTCGCTCAAAGCAATGTGTGTTTGCTGGCTCTGCAGCTGCAGTAAACTAATGAACTGTATTCCCACTGCTGTGCTGACATCAGAGTTTGGCTGTTGCAAAGATGTCTTAAGCATAATGAAGTACTGTTAAAGGTAAACAAAGATAAAATTGGCACAAAGTATGTTCCTGCTTAGAAAGAAAGGTTGAAAACTTCGTGGTACCTAGATAGCATGGAATATCCTAAACGTATGTTTTATTTATGTGAGACAGATGATATGTACTTATCTGATGGAGATGTCAGAGCTGCAGTGTTAGGATCAGTTTTGCAGGCGCAGTGGGGGGAAAAATTCATTCAAATTTACTATGAAGACTGGTCAGCCTTTTTAATGTCTTAGTTATTCTCAAGTGAGTTCCCATTTCTCTCTAGTTGTCCAGTAAATTACCTCATCTTAATGTTACTTTATTGTCTTCCTTGAATAGAGCCTGTCACCTTTTGCTGAAACACTATTTGGTGTAGTTGTTAGCAATTTTGGGTCTTATATTATGGGTTTTGTGTTGTGTTTTGATACCTTATGGTAGAAATTGTGACATCTATCTTCGGGAGATTTATCAAAACTTTCCAAAGAGTTGAAGCAGAGAAAAAGTTTTGTACTGGCTAAATACATTAATAAGTATTAGAGACATATGTCTTTTCTATTTACAAATGATTTTTTTGAACAGAGACAGACACTGAAGATGAAAGAGGAGGAGAAAGAACATTTTAAAAGGAGTTTGGAGAAATCAGATATTTCTAGAGTCTTCCCCCTACCCCCTTCTTTGCTGAGTACAGCATCTGAAAATGCATACACTTAAAAAAAAAAAGTAGTTATGTTAGTGTTTAGTAGTATTAGCATTTCCTTGCAGTTATTAAATAATTCCCTTTCCTCTGTAATTGTAGTCTCTGTCCTTCTATGGATAACCTGATTGACCATCAGGGAATAGCTTTAGATCGTGAAGTTTAGAATTTTTTTTAATGTTGTGTAGCTTGCTGATCTTTAAACTGTCTTATCACTGCATCTAACCTGAGAGACCAATCTCAAACTTGTACTTATTATGAAAAGCTTATTATTGTAGTTTTAAGTGCCTAAGAATTAATGTCTCAAAAACTGAAAGAAAACATATTTGTGGTTTTCAGTTTACTTTGTATATGTAATAGTGCTTTGTCTGGACAAATGTTTTTAGCTTCCTTTTCTAATGAAATAAGGTTTTTATCTGATCAGCCAGTCTAATTTCTGTGTTAGTAATTTTCCCTGAAGTTGCATTAGTTTAAAATTTTCTGGCAGTTGGGCAAAGGGTTCAGAGATGCAAGATTTTTCTAATTGCTACTGAACAGAATAGAGACATACAAATCCTGTTCATACCAAAAAATGGACCAGCGTTGCTAAACGTTTCAAAAGGTAGGAGCCCGTGTTCTAGCTGTAATAAATTAAATGATTGACTAAGTTCCACGTGGGTGTTTCAAATGTTGTAGGGGACGTGCTGCTCCCTCCAGAGCTCTCCAGGCTTGGCTCCCAGAGGGGAGCGAGCGGGTAGTGCAGGAGGATGAGAGTGAGCGAGTGAGTTAGCAGCCCTTGCAGAGGAGAGTGATGGGAACAGATCTGTTGGAAACCAGCCATCGTTAATTTTCCAGCAGTAAAGAAGCTAAAATAAAGTACAAAAACTTTTTAATACTCTCTTAACCCACAGGCTGGTAGAAGGCTGTGCATGGTATTTGAAAATATTACTAATTTTTTTTATTAACTTAAAGTAATGGTTTTTAACAACTAAAAAAGATACCTGTGTTTCTTGATCATCTTGATGAAATTTGCTTATGCGATATGCTTTTAATGAAAGGGCAAAGCAAAAATAAGAAAAAATACCCAAACAGCTCAAAAGTAGCTAAAAAGCAAAAGAGGATCACTAAGTTCTTTAGTTAATATTTTCTGTAGTGGTTTTCTTACAGAATTTGTTTTTTCTCTTTATTTTGGCTGCTTAGAATCATGATGGTTTGCACAAATGCTGAAGCAAAATGCATACAGTGAAAGCAGAGTTGAACTTAGGATGTTTTTAATATAACAAAAATTTGCCATTGATGCCATAGTGTGGATGTGAAAATAAGTTTAAGTTACTCCTTGAAAAAAACCACGAACCTGATTGACTTTACTTGTGTTGCCAGCTTAATGAAAGGAAAATGCTGTTGGATATTTACCCTTAAAATTTTTACTCTACCTTCAGTTAGATAGTCAAAGTAGGGTAAATCCTGTTGTTTTAATATAATTTTGAGTTTTAATTGTGGTGTTCTGTTACTATTTGAAAATATATGTGTGTAATTAATTATAAAAAATGCAGTAATGTTTCTCCATAATAAACTCATTATTGAAATTTAATCAAACGATAGTCATACTTTAGTGGGGAATTAGTTGAAATTTAATTTTGAGGAATATAAAATTATTATTTTCTTGTGATTTAAAAGAATAAAACCTGATACTCAGTCACTTAACTCTCACTGATTGCAGTTCCTTTCTGTGGGTTTTAGTCCCGGTGTCCTAATCAGTTAGAAAGGATATAATTTTTCTTTAAAAACTTTGTTTACGTGAAACAGTGAAGGGGAATCATTCCGAAATTATGCGCCTTTATTCATGTAATGGTGCAATGTATTGTAGGATCAGTGAAGAGGAAGTTTAATTCTTAAGCTGTTGAACTAACAAGAATGAAATAAATTAAGTGCAATACTTACTTTTTTATGGTAGAAACAGAATTCAGCATTCTGGTGGGAGGTTTGGTTTTTTTACAGGTGGTTCTTCTTTCCTGCGGAGTTAACATTAATTCACTTACAAAGGAAAACAAAGACACACAAGGGAATTTTAAAGCTTTTTACTGAAAATACATGTTTATTTAAATACCTTAGTCAGTCATCCTTTGTAAACGTAGTTGACACGTGTCAGTATTTCCAAAAAACTTCTAATCCATCTCTTCTCTAAAGCTTCCACTTCTGCTATCACCAGTAAAATTCCAGTGGCAAGAAAAGAAGTACTATTTTTGCTTGTGTGAAGTTGGTAAATGAAGGTTTAGGAGTAGCATTTGTGAGCTGTTAGTGACATTTTTACTTAGAAAATGTATGTAGAATATGAAAGTAGACATAATTCTGCAGCCTAAGGGAAATTGGAAAATCTGGAAATAAGGTTTCAGCTTTGTTCCATTTGGAACTGGTAGTCTAGACTGCTATAAAATCATGGTAGTTTTGCTTTAGGAAACGTTCACCAAGTACTAAAACTATGTAGAGTATATATGCATTGGTACAATTGCAAATAGGTCAGTCGAAAACCTAATAAGTTGTTAAAAAAATCTCTTTGAACTGGGAGTGGAAACCAAGTTAAAGGCTATGTTTCTATACCCCAGCTGGTAAAGTGGGGGTGGCATATAACGTTTTCCAAAGTTACGGTCTTTCAGTCCTAGCCTTTGTTTTCCTTTAAAGGTTAAACCACCTTCAGTCAGATTACAAAGAAAAAAGCTGCCATTTAATTTTGTTTCATTTTGACATCTTTGCCTATTGTTCTTACTTAGGTTCTTGGGCAAATTGGAGCGTTCTGGTCTGAGTCGGATTCGTTATGTGGATTAAAGCATACTCATCCTAGAGTTGCAGTCCTGTGTGCCACTCAGTTTCTGATGCTAAAATTGGTTTCTAATACCCGTATACATCTGTGAGGATGGAGTTCTCCACTGCATTTTATCTAGCAGTGAAGGTGGTTTGAGAGGCATCTTCAGGGACCCTTACACTGGCTCTGCCTCCTGAGAAATCATACTGTGGAGCTGTGCCCTAATTCAGTGTCTTAAGAGTCTTGAGACTGAAGTCACTCCGACTTCAATCTGTGTGTGGGCTGTGATGAGTTTAAGTTTCTGTATACTATCTGATTTAACACCTGTCAACGCTTTGGTTAAAAGCCTGGTATTGTGCTACATCCCCATAAAATTAATTTTGAAACTGGCCAATCACCTCAAAATTTTATAACTGAGAAAAAATTAATTGATGGCATTTTTAGAAGATTTGCTGAGGGTTTTCCAACTGCTTTTAGTCATCTTTATCGATCTTCTGCTCAAAAATGAAACTACAGGCAAAAATAATTTCATCAGGAAGGTGAAAATGTGGAGAGGTAAGTAATGAAAGGTTAGTTTTGCAGAGTATTGTGAGGCAGTTTGGTAATCTGAGTGCGCATATTAACATAGTCAAAAGCAAGTTAATTTATCTAAAAATAATTAAAAAAAAAAAAAAAGGCAAGTCGTCTCTGCTGAGTGCCAGAACTGACAGTGTCACTTGTCATCCTGACACTGTTGTACCTGATGACTTTGAGTACTCTTAAGTTGACGCTGCTACTGAGGGAAACAGTTACTCATCTTCACCACTGCAGCCATTGCTGTTCAGGGAGAATAAAAATTCAAAGTCATTTGCCTTATTGAGTCAGCAGCACTCTCAAAATCATAGAAACAAATCAAGTTTGTGAAGAGTAAGAAGAGTAAAGTTAAAAATAGAGGCACATAGTGACTGTAGGCAGGGAGGGGGAAAGTAGCGTGGTTGGGAAGGATGGAGTTGCTACACCAATAGCTGGAGGATTGCCTGGAGTCAGACCCTGGTGTGCTACATTCTGCTGACATGTGTGAAAGAACGAACACCAAAGCCTGCGCTTTGAGCCAGTGGAGGGCTCTTCCTGCTTGTGGGCCATCCTTTTCCACACCCCAAACCAGGTATGTCTGTGGCCTGCAGGATATTGGATTGTGGAAGTAATCCTATTCTAAAACACTTATTTTTTTCCAGGTTAGTTTTCATTTGGATCAGTGTGGCTTACGCAGTCACCTGCTACCCCCTCATTGTGCTGAGAGAAGCTGTATGACAATCTTGGGCTTGCAGAACTGCGCAACTGTTACTGTTACTTGCAGTGACAGCTTAATTTGGAACACTGTGTTCAGTGGACTTGACCTTATTAAATCAACTTAAAGATTCATTGAACTGCACCCTAAGATTGGATTCAAGCAGTCCCACCCTCCCCTGTGCATTTTTACAGCCATGTAGAGAGCTGGTTCAAGAAGCAGATCTATCTGGCCAGAAAAAAGGGTTTGTCACTCATTAGTCGCATGTGTGCTGGAGCAATAGAGGGACAGGTCTGGCAGATTTGTGTTGACTCACACTGCCGTAAAACTGCACCCTAATAAAAATTCTACAAGCGTTTCCCTCCCCCCTCACCCCAGTTTGGTGAGGCAGTATTTGTATACAAAATGAAGTGTGTCCCTTGTTTCAGAGAGCTGCAAGTGTAAGTGCAGTGGATGATGCACTACCCTTCCCCATCTGAAAAAGAAAATAAGATAGAGGAGAATGTTCTCTGGTTAGAAACAATTGAAGTCAGTGCTGCATTTATACACAAGTGTGTGCATTGTGCTGGTGCCAGTAATTTTGAACTAACGTGAATGTTGTGGAATCCACGATGAATTTTTTAATGTTTTAGTTGACTGGCTGCTATAATAGATCATACCATTCATACTAATACATGATTGTTTTCAAAATAAATTGATTTTATATTGGAATTCAGAATTGGTGTGGTAATATTTATTGAGAAGTACTTACATGCAGTTCTCCTTTCTCTAGGAATGTTTGGTTTCCTCTTTTTTCCCCCCCCTTATTGTCTTTCCCATTTGTACAAAAGAAAGAATTGGATGTTTCAGTGTTTTTCAGGCCTCCCTAAACCTGATGGCTCACAGTTCCGTACCAGTATTACCATTACGTGATGTGGTTTTTGATATTTTTCCCTGTTCTGCAGTCCAAACTACTGAGTTTTGTGCTGTGACTTGAACTAGAGCAAGCGGTACAGGCCAGTGCTTGCAAACAGATTTGTCTTCATTCCAGCTCTGATTCTCCCCCCCCCGCCCCTGCCCCCAACGCCTACTGTAGTTGATTGTTCTTTAAACAAAGACTTGCACTGACTTACAGGATGTATATCTGTCTGTAGGGGAATATATGTGTGTGTATGTATACATATACAGAAATGAATCTTTTGTTTCCAGATAATCACACATTCAAAAAAAATTATACTACTCAGCAGATAGGCACCATAAATAGCATGAACTGATAAAATGCGAGTAGTAGAATCTTTTTTTTGCGTCATCCCAAAACTGGCATTATTAACACTCCACAGGGCTCATAGCCGGGACACACCGTGAGTTCAGTGTTGCACATGACACTGTTCCAGAATTATTCGTAGAAAGCAAAAACCTGTTTTCTTTAAATGTTACTCATTTAACTCATTTTTCTTACACTGCAGAAGTGTGCAGAATATACTGTTATGGACTCCTTGATAGGCCAAAAATCTAGCTGCTGTTGAAAACATTTGAACATAATTTTGTTTATTCTTTGAAGAGATAGTGTTTACAAAGAGCTTGCACTTTTGCGGTGCAGTGTGCACTGAAATTCTATAGTTGTCAAGCTTTAGCCAGCCTTAGAACTGAATTTTACCCTTTTTTTTTTTTAGTAGTAATTTGTTTATGTGTGGAAACCTCTGCGAAAGTAGCTGCATGCGTATGTTGCCAGAAACTGCTGGGTGAAGTTGTATGGATAACTTTGATTATACACATCCTCACTTTGAAATAATTTGATTTCATCTAATGTTATTGAGTGAGTTTATGGCTTGTTGTTTTTAGTTGTTTCATTTTGTATTATTATTAAAGCAAATCTTTATTTGTAATCTTCAATTCAGAAAGCTTAAAAATAATGCATAAGGAATGAATGTGAGGGTTTGATTAGTATATATTCACAAGTCAGTAGTATATTGTGATTCCTGGGGTTCGGTCTTTTTTTATTTGTAAATAAGTTCTGGAGACCTTAAGTGAGTCTTGATTCAAAATATCTAATTACCTTTCAAGTCTTTGATGGTGTATGAAAGAAAATTGTGAGTAACTGCTACCATTAGTGGACATTCAGAGGCTTGACCAACACAAAGAAACTTAGATGCATTGATTCTGGATAATCATATTGCAAGGGGAAGCTAGATGGAGGCTCATATCAATTTTACTATAAACTGACTTTGCACTGTCTTCACAGAATCATAGAATGGTTAGGGTTGGAAGGGACCTCCTTTTAAAAATTTTCCTAATCATCGTTTTTTATAATATTTTTATGGTTTATCTGCTTTCTAAATCTCCTGCACATGCATGTGGACTACTATTCTGAGATCACTGCAGCTGAGCAAGTGAAGTTGAGTCTCTGTTCAGTTTTTGAATCAGAGAAAATAATTTTTAAATAATGAGGCATTATTTTTGTTTGTGACTTCAGAACCCTTCAGTCCAGTACTTTTGATGAAGTGTGGGCTTGCTTATGTGTTCTGGGCAATGATAGTTTTTTAGGCCAAGGCTTGCTGCCTTCTCTATAAGCTTCTCAGATTTCTCTTTGGCGCTGTCTCTTTGTCGCAGATGCAGACATTTGTAATAACCAAATCAGCTGCCTACGAGTACCAAATTTGTGTTCATACTTGGGGTGCAGGTTAGTATTGTTTCAGGTACCTGATCTTGTAAAGGCAATCAGCCACATCTTCCAGCTATTTTGAGTGAAGTCGAAAGTTACTCACTGCTGCAGTATATGTGCTGCCTTGAGACAGTTATATTGTTGTATTGGTAGAATTTATTGAATAAGTTTAAGTAACTGTACTATGAGACTCTTAGAAACTGTGAAATTTAGTGTTTAACAAAATACTGTGTTTCTAATAAAGTATTAAACTAGATGTTAAAGTAGTTTTCGGGGCATAACCTCAAGAAGTGGATTTACATTTACATCATTTTGTACTTTTAGGGTTGAAATTTCTCAAATTTTGTCATCAAGAGGATGAGTGATTTTCTGGATGAACATGAGAGTGTCTTGCAAATACAGAGCTACTGTGCTTCAAATGCTTTTGCAAAGTATGTCAGACCTTTACAAATTTTCTGTGATTTTTGTTTTAGGCATTCTTTATGAGAATTTGCTGGCAGCTATTTAAGTGATATTTAGTACTTGCAGGTTGCTGATTTCAGCAGTGTAGTTTAGTGAAATGTTATTTTCTTCTAAATTCAGCATGGTTAATTCTGAGACTGAACTTAATAGTGTATTTAAATATATAAATTAAACATATTAAACATATAGTGTATTTTTAAAATAAAAATTGTACACAATGACTTTCCAGCCTTTGTGAAGTCTGCCTAATTTGAGTCCTTCCTTGAATTGTTACGATTTTTTTTTTTTTTCTCAGAAAATGCCATATTTTTTCTTAGGAAAAGAAATTGTTATACTAATTGGAGAACTTCAAAATAAAGCAGATGGGAAAATGCTACACAATGCAGGTGATGTGAGTAGACTCACCAAGAATGCTCTGAGGAATCTATCTAATGGTGGAAAGTTCTCGTACAGGAAGACTCCTTATTGGAAATTATTAGTCAGACACGTTTTGAAAACATTATTGAAAAAAAAAAAAAAAAAAAAGGCTTTGCATTAACACTTTATATCTCATATATTGCCTGCTTCTTATCTTAGCAAAATCAATAGCTATAAAATTGTATGATTACAGGAGAGGAATGTTGAGGGACAGGTACAGCAGTTACAGGCATATTCTAGCTGTCCACAAGGCAAGAATTTGATGGATCTGATAGGCAGCATAGTTGTAGAACTCTTGTGGAGGAAATCGGGGGTTACTTAAAGTTCTCAAAATATTAGAGAATTCCCAGACCATACTTTGTTATCCCAAAATTAAAACAACTGCAGAAAATCGGTAAAGCCACCACAGCTCTTGGAGGTGATATATTGTCCTCTAAAATAGTACTGCTAATCCAGAAAGGTGTAGTAGAGCTCTGTAAAAGCAGTTTTTCTTTCTTAGATTAGGAAAAAAAAAAATTCAAAATAGAATACATATTTTGGATGGGGGATAATTTTCAGTTAGGTCAATGTAGCTATATGGCTTGTAAATATTATTAAATTGTTTAGCAAAGTTAGAACCAAGTGAAAATAGTCCTGTGACTGGTGATTGGCTGTAAATACCAAGATCTAACAAATAAAACCAGATATGAGATAGACTCATGAACGGGAAAAACTCTGCGGGTTTTTTTCTATCTTCCTTTCTTTTTCTCAGTCTCCTGCCTTTGCCTTTTCCTTTTTTGTTTTCACTTTTTCCTTGAACATACAAATGTCCAGGGAAAGTTTACATTCTTATGTGAAATATTGTATCATAAAAGGAACAGTAAAAACATTTAAAATAAAATTTTTGATACTGTCATGTGAAGTCCTCCAGAATGCTTTCTGTCAATAATATATTCAATTTAAAATACTTCCAGGCTTTTAATACTGGCAATTCTGATGATAATTTTACAAGATTTATTGAAGACTTTTCATATTATTCTTTGCTACCTACATTATAATAAAAAACATAGGCTTGTCATATTCATTTTCCAGGCTTATTTCTCAGAAATTGAATATCCCACATGTAATCATTTTGTCTTTAACATCATCCTGTTACTGAGTACTGTAGATTTGACTTTCATATCCTTGTATCGCCAATATTGGTGCCCATTATTTTTCCTTTAGTCTACCACTCCATTTTAAAGACATTTTTAAAGTATATTTTTAGTTCTTTTAATATGTATAAGAAATCAATCTTTATTACTAGAGATACTTGTCATTATCCAGAGTAAAATTATATAAACTTCTTAAATGGATTCTACTAATACAGTACTTTCCATGCACTAATTACACATAATTTTTGTCCCCCTTATTAAATAATTAAATAAGACTTGCAGCCAGGAAACCAGTTCAGATATGTTTCAGGTCCAATTTTTCACATGTCAGATTTTCCCGTGCTTTAAGAATTTTCAGAAACTTTGTTTTTAATGGGGCTACTTAAAAATAACGTGAAACCACGAGCCGTATACAGAGTAAGCAAATTCCTGCGTTTTCCCTTCAGTTCGTTCTAGAGTGCCCTATTTTTGAGCTTGGTAGCTGCCTAAAGAGAAAACTTTTTTGTATGTGTTAGTAATATAGATAACAGTACTCAACAGGTAGCAACATTTTCTGGTACTTCATTGGAGAAAGTCGATTTGTCTGAATAGAAGTTCTTTGCAGAAGTGTACCTGGTTTGGTAGATGGAGTAGCTGGCACACCACCAGCTGCTGGCTGAAGCTTGCTGCAGAGGGATGAACAGGAACGACCATGCCAGCCAAGGCCTTCTGAGGAGCAGGTTCTGGTTTGATGTGCTGCATTGCCTAGGGGATTTTTGTTGTTGTTCCTGATTGGTAGTATTAGTTTTGAGTGTGAAATACCGAGACTTTTTACAGTTTTACAGTTGGGATTTTTGTCCAGCCTTTCACATGGGAATGGAAACCCACATCTTCTGCTTTCTAGATAATCATTGTTAATATGGCAGGCTCCAGTAGATGACAGGCACATGGACAAAATTCTTCAGTGCGGTTTTATCACTAGGTGTGGGTTCATGCTGGAGTTCCACGTGATTTGCCTCCTAACATTCAGACTCAGTGGAATCTGGCCTCTAAAGAAACTGGAAAATTAATGCCATGGCTGAAGAGTATTTTCTTGTTCACCTTGATACTTTCTTGTGCTACTGAGTATGATGGTATTATGTGTAATTGCCAGTCATTGAATGAGTTCCATGAAAGGAATTTTAATTTCTTTCTTCGCTTACTGTCACAGACTGTGCAATCAGACCTAAAGATCAAGGTATAAATATTTTGCATAATTTTCTGCTTCAGAGGTTTCAGTAGGTGAGTTTCAACTCACAACAATTTAGAAGATTGCTGAAACAGAAAAAACTGTGTTTTCTTAGGAAGGGGGAAAAAAAAACCTTTTAGTGTCATTTATTGGTTGTGTTAGTATAAAAGGAGCAAAGAGAGCGTGACGTGCTTTATACACCTCACACTTCTGAATGACTGAGTCACTGTGTGATGCACCATGGAATGCACCTGGAACTGGTATAGAAATAGACGTGGATATAGTCTTTAAAACATCAGCATAGCCCTCTAGTTGTGTCTTAATGTGAAACTCTAACACATGATTTTGATGTGAGAGCTGGGCCTAAATACTCACTTCAAAATGAATCCTTACAGTCAATTCACAATAGAAATGAAAATGCCATTGTTGTTCTTGTCCAGCACCACCTTCTCTTTGGAAGAGGAAATGAATTATCACACAGCAGTGAGCTGGTTATAAAGAATCCCCTCTCTCACATCTGGAGGCTATTATTGAAGTACTTGGGAAACTTCATATGGAATAGAAACTGCTTCACTGTGGGGAATACGCTTTTAAGAATTCTTTAGTTTTGACCCAGTCATATATAACACTTGCTAGTATACCTAGGGGAAAAGGACTATTTAATGAAATGCTTCTAACTGACCATGTCTTGAATTATCATTAGAATGTTTAAAGAATAGGCTCTTTTTAGTCCCCCTGCAAATACTCTTTTTTATGTATCTATGTATGTGGAAGCAAAGTTTCTGAGAACTTTGAAGACTTCTAGTGTTTTAATTTATAAACCTTCTTTAGAGTACTTAATCAATTGTTAGACTTTGGCAGGAAAATGTGAAGGAATTCTGGTACAACTCTTTCCAGTAATAAAGACTGGATACTACTGAAGACTAAATTGCTTTAAAAAAACAGAATAAAAATTGGTGTTGTAGCACCATATTTAAATCGTGTATGTGTAAGAGAGGGTGAGTAGCGTGAATATAAAGAGATAATGTGCTGATAAATATGTGCACTGTCTCTTACTTCTCATTATTTGAGAAGAAATATGCATACATACATTGTTAAAATGTGTGATGTGATCCACAGTTTTATAGCTTGTGTCAGAAAAATTGTGTGAAACAGTTTAAAACTAGGATGACAAAATACGAGGATTTCAACGTGGTAAGGCCAAACACTATTTCTCAGCTTTTCTTACATTAAAATTACTTTGGAAGGTCTTGGGTTGAGCAGGCAAGTATTGTCATACATCAAAAGCTGACTGTAAACAAAAAGTAGATTTAAAGAAATGATTTTTATTAATGATGAACCATACAGTGGCCTAAGGTTAGATAGTACTCTGCAGGCTCGAAAACCTTTTAGCTTTTTGGGAAATGGGAAACATGATGAGGCAGTTGGTTTGGTTGTTTACAACCAAGGAGGATTTCTCAGTGTTCCTATTAAGTCAAATAATTTAAGTGAGTGGGGTGAATCCCATGGTAACTTTCAGGCTTAATGCCAGTAAAAGCAAAGTGAGGAATAGTGAGAGAAAACAAAACCATTTACAACTTTATGGAGTTGTAAAGGACTAAGGGAAGACTGATGCATCAGTCTAGGCCGCTCAGGGAGATCTTTAACTGAACAACTTCTGTCCAAAAATCTGATAGAACTTAACACTGGGTAAGGAGCCACATGGTAAAGACTATGGATATTATGCTTCCCTTTTATGAATTAGGCATGTGTGCTTTTTTGAATACTGTGTGAGCGTGCTCTGTGCAATAGTGCAGTTCTGGTGAACCTTTACCTCCAAAGGTATGAGATGAGGGTGTGATGAGAATAGTAAGAGCCTAAGGCAAAGTGAAGGTGCTGGACTAGAAAGGTAAATGGAGAACCTCTGTTGTCTAAGGTCATGATACAAAACTAGTATTTGTATCATTAAATTGAGTAAATCAATTGATACATTGGATACAAGTTTTGGAAATTACTGTAACAACATGTTTCTGAGACCTTGAATTTAAAAAGATCAGTGATCACATCTTATGTCGGTTTCTAATGAATAGAGGTAAATGTGAATTTTCTGGGGGTTTAGTAGGATTTGGATATAGCTGCCCATTTCAGGCTTCATGTGCTTGCCACTATTAAGGTTAAGAATCTGTGTCACTATTAATTTGTTTGTTAAGAGTTTATCTACCAGAAGGATAAATTATTTCCTCCCTAGTCTTGGCCATTGAATTCAATCTACTTTCCCTTCTGCTGGCTCAGATCTGTCTATGATCTAACTATGCCTGTCAGAAAACTATATAGGATTTTTTTTCTGAGGAGTTTTCAGCCCGATTGGTAAGTTAAATTGACTCACGGAGTTACTCAACAAATGTTGGGGCCAACACAAAATATGCGGTGGCACCTCATGGCCAGAAGCAGGACAGAGTGAGTAATGGGAAAGGGAGAAGGAGATGGTGGCAGCAAGTGGTTAAACAGGATCTCCGTGTCGTGTGGAACCAAAACTATAGCTACTGGGAGAGGGATTTGATCTGTGTACTGCTGTGACTGCTGGTTGGCAGACAGGTCTGAATTTCTGTGCTTTGTCTTCCTTCGGCATTTTTTACCCTGTCAGTGTATACAGAACTGTAAGAAAGATAGTACTCCAGCCAGTCAGTTACAAGGGAAGTTCTGTTAAATTCTAGTCTATTAGAGCTGATTATAATCTACTTTATCCTTAATAACACATTTTAACATTCAGAACAAACAAAAGCACATTCTGTTTTGACGGAGTAGTTTGCTTTGTTTTTTTTTTTTTTTTTAATGTTAACATCTTAAAATAGTCCCCATTTCAAAAGGGAGGAGAAATGAAAAAGATGTCATACTGTTACAACAGTGGATATAAATGAACTTATAGGATGTTCTTACATGAAGCATAGCGGTCCCTGCTTAAAAGAAATAGACTTGACTTAGAAGTAACATTTGGCTTGAGGAAGAAACACCTCGTTTTTATATATAGTAGTGAAGGAACTGAGATTGTATAAAAATTATTTTGAATATTCCGGATCTTACTACAATGAAAATTTAGAGTCGATGACACTGTCTAGAATACTAAGTTTTGAACAAAAAGTGTTTTGTCGAAGTTGTAGTGATAAGGAAGGGCATGTAGTAATTTCGTTGCACGTCATGAGTCTGTTTTTTTTTCCCATGGGTTTGTTCATGGCCAAAGAGTACAAGATTTATCACATGCAGTGGTTATAGTATTAGGATTATCTTCTACTGGACAGGAAGGACACAGTTTTACTTCCTTTTGTGCTGTTGTAATCTTGGGAAGCATACTTTTTTACAACCTTTCCTTGCAGCAGTCCGTACAAGTTACTGTAATCAAGATGTCAGTCTTACATGACTGATTTTTCCACCACTACTTAAACCACATGTTCTCATTTGTGCTGTGAAAGACATTTTGGATTAAGGGATCTGATTTTTCTCATTTTACTTGCTTTCCCCGCTGCCCCCCTCCCCCTCGCCCCCTAATCTGTTGCATTTATGTTACTTGAGGAATCTTCTAGATTTACAGCAGGCATTCTGCTGTATGTTAATTATGGAGATACCACATGTGGGTAAGTGTACAACCTCTCTCACAAATTGGTAACAGTACTTGAACTGTTTTGATTATGATGCTGTATGCGTGTGGTATTTATATTCAATGTGTAGTTACTTTAAAATGAGTGTATCAAGAAAGTTACTTTAAATAATTGATGAACTGCACAGTATACTGTTTTTATTACAAGTAGTAGTCAGTCTTTCATATGTCAGATTAATTTAACATCTGGGCTCCTGGAAAATAGTCCGAGTTGCTTGATGTAAATAAAGTAATACAGAATATGCTGTTTACCATTGTGAAGGTGGTGATAAGTTACAAGTCTATGACTTGTTTGCTCATGATCCGATAGACGACCAAACCTCCAAAGAAAAGCTGGGTACAGGTTAGTCCCCAGGGGAAGAATGGCCAGTTAAACTGTTTGTCTCTTCAGAGAGGTATTACTGTACAGGCTGCCACTGCTGTTCCTGCATAAGCTTTGCATCTCTCGTGATAGATCTGCAGTCACAGCTAGAAACTCTGGTAATTGGCTTTGCTTGGTGAGCAGAGTATGAAGAAGGAAGCAAATAGTCTTTGCCCCAAAGACCATACTTCTGTTCAACTTTTGGGGTTCTTTTTTTGAGTTACTCAAACCCAGTGAAGTGTTTTGTCACAAAGTATAGATTAAAGATAGAATTTGTAGTGGAAATCGGGCAATAAAATTTATTTTTCAGGGGTTACTGACAGTATCGGGAAGGGAGTGCTATTTTTCATTTTACTATTGACAGCAGCAGAACTTCACAAAAATGCATCAGCTCCTTTCTATTTCATTATTTCTATCATTCACATATACCCATTGCTTATTTTGTCCATCTAATTCTGTCTAGTTAAGACTGATAAATCTGGGTCCCGAAAAAGAATTGTTTGCCATGAAGTGAAACCTTGTGAGAGGATGATTCTCCAGCGCGTATGCTTCTGTGGTCAGAAAGCAGCCACAGTTCTCAGGCTGGAGATACTGCTGATTTGATTTCTACCCACTTCTACTTGCAGCCTTTTTCCAATGCATAAATGGCACTCTGGTATTTAAGGCATATTAAAAGAGAGACCTTTGGTTGTTGTTTTGATACTTTAAGCAAACCACAGTCTCTTAAAAGTCTGCTTACACCTTTCCCATTTTTAATTCTTTTTTTAATCAGTGAGAGTAATGAGACCTAAATGATGTGTTTCAAATCACCGTTTAGTACTTTTAGCATTGCATAAATTGTATTGCTGTTTTTTCCTTTCCTTGACTGGAAATACTTCTTCTGTCATATCCTGCAATTGCATTTTCATTGTTTTCATGCACATAGCCTGTTTTTGGCTCATAATCTCTTTACAATTGCTTAATAAATGTACATCTTTCTCCTCCTCTGTTGTTTCCAGCTGATAAGCTCTTAATGGCATAAGTTCTTGGATTTAAGCACTTAGCATATGACCATTTAGCAATGACTTTAAGTATTTCTTCTGTGCTTATATAATATCCTGTCCTCTACTGCCACTCCTAACTGTTGTCATTATGCCCCATTCCTACTTCTTGTACCACAGTTGTTTATGGAAGTAGCGAATGGGATCAATTATATCGCCGTTCTCCACCAATAAATTAATTCAGATCCAAAATGTCTCTTCATTTTAACACTTTAGGAAGGGGCTAAGGAGGCAGTGTTGGGCTAAGCTTCATCTCTTCCAACGTCCTCAATTTCCATGTGGCTCAGGGTAATGCTGCTCTTGACACTCGGACAAAGCACTTGTCTTGTTCTTCCTTGTCTAGAGAGTTGATTGTCTTATCAAAGGAAATTTATTGGGTTAGCAAAGTAATTCCCTTTTTATGTGTTACCCTGTTTTTCTTTACTACTACTGTGTTTATTTAGCCTTTACAAATTAGGTCTGTATTATAAAATTCTGTTCTTGTCAGCCCATTAGATGTGTTGACAAGGTCTCCTTTTTTGATTATTAGGTTAATATTTGCTAATTGCTGGCCAGTTGATATCCTTCTTATTTGGGTGTTAGTTTGTGTGTGGTTTTCTGTTGTTGTTGGTGATGGTGGTGGTTTGGTTTTGTTATTTTTAAAGAAAAGCAAACAAAACCTGTGTTGCTAAGTTTGTGATTTCATTTGTCAGGTATTTAAAGATTCAGAAATAACAATAATCTGATCCTCCTGATTTGAATATTTTGAGATTTTTTTGTTTCTATCTACACGGCAATTTCTATTTTTCCATGTTTGTTTAGTGGTTCCAGCTGATAGATAGGACTGTATCTGAGAGAGACCAAGACTTCTCATCCTAAATCTGCACCATGTAGAAGTACTTTTTTTTTATGGATATACATGTCAGTGGATTTTGCTGGGTTTTTCAATTAGGTCTTAGACAAAGAACATAATTTATTGTTAATAGCTAATGGCAAGGGTCACCCATAATACTGCTTAAACCATGTGAGGGGAAAAAAGGAAAAATGCTTTGATGGCGGAGCTGAAAATTGCAGCATTTGGATATACTTTGATTTCAGCCTTCTCTTGGCATCTCTCCCTGAGCTATCCAGGCTCTCAGAGAGTCAACCGAGCCAGTTTGAGGAAGTTTTACTTATAAATATCTTTTGTATTTAATCTTAATACTGAAGTTACTTTCTAATACTATTCTAACACCAAGAAATGGTATCTCATTATCTCAATTGTTGCATTTCTTCTTTCGATGGTTGCAAGATAGGTTTTTAAATTTTTGAGTATATTTGGTCTTTTTTCAGGCCAAGCATGGTTAAATGTTACTTCTTTGGAATAGTGTGAGTAAGTTGTTACAAGAAGAGTAAAACAAGTGCAACCTGCACATACCTTCCCCACACTGTGACTAGCTTGGAGGTTTGTGTTTGTCCTGTCAACTGCAGCAAGGCTTTCCTAGATCTGCCTGCTTCTTCCTCTCTGCAAGCACTGTTTTGAGTTTTTTCTCTATCTGCACTGATGATCTTGTCCTCTCTTTGTGTTTATATAGCTCTCCTCCCCATAATACTGGAACCATCAGTATGTTTCAGCAGTAACCGAGCATCCAACAAACCATGCACCTAAATCTACATGGTAAAAAAACCCAAACCAGGATCTGAACAGCAAAAGTTAGTATTCCTGTCTGAGGCACAGGTCCTGCGCAAGAGCCACATGCAGCTGAGTCACATAAGGGCAAGCTACCATGCTGATTTACTGTCTTTGAAAGCAGCCCGCACGTAAACTGCATATGAGGTGTGGGCAGACTGTGAACAACGCTTTGGCAACCTCTGGTGTGCGTTCCAATGCAATTGAAAGGCTGACAGTCGCAGACGAAGCTGCGGGTAGAGTTCATCCTCACCTCATTTCAGGCATCTGGTCACAGTGAGCTGCTTTCATAGTCTGCAGAGAGAATTCCAGGGCAAAACTGAGCTGATGTCTGTAGATGTCATCATAGACATCTGCTTGAATTCAATCGTAGCCTGTGCATTTCTCTTCAACAGGTGAAAGGGTAGCCCAGAGTGACTGGCTTGCACAGTATGTGTTTTTATGCAGATGGACACCTCCCTGAAAACTTAGAATTCTTAAATTTTCAGTATGGTCATAATTTGCTAAGAGTGACTTAGCAGTCTTAATTTAACTGTTTGTTCTTTCTAGTTTGAATGAAGACGTTTGCAGTTCCATGCCATCTCCAGTATTATAATCAGAGTATTTCACTTTCAGGTTTCCAGAGCCTGGGAGAGTAAAATCTTGATCTGATAATTAGAATTTCAAGGTACTATGATAAAAATGGCAATAATGAAAATTTCTAGAATAGTTTTAACACTTTTATTTTTGCAAGGTAACTAAAGTACCAGTATGTGATAACTTAATGGAGAGATTATTTATTTATTAAATAAAAAACAATACAGAATGAATTTACTTGTGAATAGCTGTGTTTTGTTTACACTTGCTAGCAGTTCGTGTTTAAATTGAGTGCTTAGGTGTCGGAAAAGAATGAATGATATTACATTAATATGTTTAATACTGTTCTGTCTCCTGCTTTTTGCACAGAGGAGAGTAACAGTTTTCTGTGGTGGAAACACCTAAGTCTGTAGAGTTCTATGTAATTGAATATTAGTGCTCTAGCTGGGGTTGTTTTGACTATACAGCAAGACTTCGGTTAGACAATAGTACTGTAATTTTAAAAGTAGTGAGTTCCTGTTACGGTTTAATCACTTTTTCCTGGAATAAAAACTGAATTAGCATGATAACACTTAATACCTAAATCTGAAATAACTACTTCTTCTAGAGAATTATTTATGTAATGGTTGAATGAAAATGTTGGGAAATTGAGGCTCCTTTTAGACCTAAAATGAAAAGCTTCATACAAGAGAAATTGGAGTTTTGTTTGTTTGAGGTGCTTTTTTTTTTTGTGGTTAGAACAAAGGTAGTTAGGATGGACCAGATGACATCTTGAATGTAGTTTGTTTTAATAGATTACCTATAATATGAATAACTTTAGTAAAGATGATTTTCTTAACATACAGATTCTTGGAAAAAAATAATTGTACCAAAATCTATCTGGCAGTAGCAATTCATGTCTCCTCTCTGCAGTTATATTTTTTTCTTCCCTCTGGTTCAATGAAATATTAACCACAGCCTTGACATTTTTTTGGAGCTTACTTGTTTTGTCTTATTCCCTCATTGCTGCATTTATATATATCACTGGTTACATTAGTGGTTTCCAGTTTGGGCTTTAAAATAATTTAAAACTTTCAATTATTCAGACCTTTACTCTTTTTGTAGAGTTTATTTCAGGTTTTCACTTTCATTAGCAGAGTCTTCTAATAGATCAATTTCTAGCTGTCACAATTAATATGAGTATTGCAGTGGTATGGCTAAAAAACTTCAACTATAAAAATTCTTAACGGTTCTTTGTAAGATGTTAAAACTTCATCATAAGATGTTATCAATATTTATTAGGCATCATGCAACTTGCATACTGCTTTTTTTTTTTTTTTTTTTTAATTCCTCTGAGAAAGCCCATAATTTGTAACACGAAATGTAATAGAGTTATAGGCAATGCACAAAGAGTGGGAAATATGACTACAAAACAATTGAAGAAAGATTTTTGGGGAGGGCTGGATAAGTCTTCTAAATCTGCATGTTAATATTTCTGTCGATTCTGTGAATCCCAGGTAATACTAATCCTAGGTGATTAGAATCGTAGAATCATGGAATGGTTAGAGTTGGAAGGGACCTTCAAAGGTCATCTAGTCCAACCCCCCTGCAAGGAGCAGGGACATCCCCAACCAAATCAGGTTGCTCAGAGCGTCATCCAGCCTGCCCTTGAATGTTTCCAGGGATGGGGCATCCACCACCTCTCTGGGAAACCTGTTCCAGTGTTCTACAACTCGCATTGTGAAAATTTTTTTCCTAATATCCAATCTAAATCTGTCTCCCTCTATTTTAAAATCATTACCCCTTGTCCTATCACAACAGGCCCTACTGAACAGCCTTTCCCCATCTTTCTTGTAGGCCCCCTTGAGGTACTGGAAGACTGCTATCAGGTCTCCTGGAGCTTCCTCTTCTCCAGGCTGAACAGCCCCAACTCTCTGTTTGTCCTCATAGGAGAGGTGCTCCAGCCGTCTTATCTTTGTAGCCCTCCTCTGGGCCCTCTCCAACTGGTCCATGTCCTTCTTATGTTGGGGACTCCAGAACTGGAGACAGTACTCCAGGTGGGGTCTCACCAGGGCAGAGTAGAGGGGGAGAATCACCTCCCTTGACCTGCTGGCCACGCTTTTCTTGATGCAGCCCAGAATGCAGTTGGCCACGCGCATTGCTGGCTCATGTTGAGCTTCTCTTGAAGTAACTTTTCTTTTTCAGACCTTAACACAGAAAAGAACTTGCGGTATGTTGTCATTTCATTTTTTTGTATTATGGACATATTTGGAAACTATAGTCCTAGACCAAGACTTTGCATGAGGTGTGGGATAAAAATGGGGAAAGGAAGGGAAGGTGGTTCCTGGAAGTCTTAGAGGAAACAAGACAGCAGATGGCTGCGGAGAGAAAGATAGGAATACCCTGAAAGTCGTGGAACAGTTGATCAGTGTGTTGTACTCGAGGATGTGCATTTCTATTACGAGTAAGTGATTTCATCAAACATACAATATCTTGTACTTCTAAAGGCTTAAGTTGCTCTCTTGATTGTTGCTTGATAAATAATTTTTCAGTTGTGCTGGAGGGCCGGAATACCAGTCCTGTAACTTGTGAAGTTTTAAGTGTGTTCTTGGCTTTCTAGTGAGTGTGAAGAGCCAAGCATATATTGTATTTAATGTCTGAACTTTTTTTTTTCTTTTTTTATATTTTAACAATTAATCTCATATGTAGATAAGCAGGCAGTTGGAAATAATTCTGTTTTGTAATACCTTAAGCAGTGCCAGTAGTTCCTTGGCTATAGATACTACTCCCGGGCTGTAGGATGTTAAATATATTTAATTGCATATAGTCAAGAAATGTATAGAATTATTTTGTTGAACTATAAGGATAGAGTCAAACTTATGGATTGTACTTAAATGCAAGTCTTTAATTCTCTTTTTCACAAATTTGTGTGTCCTGCCACTAGCAAGAATTTATATCATGCTTTTAACTGTGGTATATCCCTGTGTAGTTTGTTTATATATTACTTTCATTTTTTGGATTATACTATATATTTTGAATACCCCACATGTATTATTCGTTATCTGTATTGCTTTGGTATCTGGGATCCTAGATAAAGACCAAGATAGTATTCTGCTCATTTTTGTGCATGCTGTAAACAGAACGTCATGCACTGAAGACTTTATTATAAAACAAAAGACAGTGCAAATGCAAGCAGGTATGGGACTATAAAGAAACAATGGAGGAAACGTAGATCAGCATGTTAAATAGCAGTTGCAGCTTGCCAATGGCCCAATTACTGCCCAAATGTTGTTTTGTAATAGAAAAGAAATATCAAGGAGTGTTTTCAGGGAAATAGAAAGAGGTTTTATGGATATCTGCCGGCAATTTCTTCTGAATACAGGAGCAACACAGGAAAATATGTAAGGCTGATGTGTTTTCAAGCAGGCAAGACAGTGCCAAAGCCTAGTTTCATTACTTTAATCCCAGAATATCCTAACATATGAAATGGGAAAGTTGTGTGAGTTTTCACAGCAGTATGCGGCCTTACCTTGTCTGTTTTTGACATATCAGAGAAGGGATATATGCAAGTATATTATGCCTAGTATCATATGAATATGAGAAAGATAAAAAAATCGCTTATGTAGGTTGTCTAAAATTAGTAAAAAGACTGGAAGGAATTTTTAGTGGGACAAATTTACATGGTACAGACACAGTTTATCATCAGTCGCCAGCGTAGGATCCACAGATCTTTCAGTCCTTTCTAACCTGTTCTTAAAGCCTTCAGTAATAGTTCTCTGAATCCCATGCTGCAAGTCAAGGCTGTTATTCCTTGTCCTGTGACCAGCAGAGAGTGTGGTGGTGGTTTTTGGTTTTGTGTCATGTTGGGTTTCGGTTTGATGGTGGGGTTTTTTCTCTGGGGTTGGTGTTTTGTTGTTGTTTTTTTTTTCTTAAACTTTCCTTATTGAAAGAACTTGGTACATTTTTAAGACTATATGTTTGTTGTTTTGTTTTGGGTTTTTTTTTTTGTTGGTGGTTTTTTTTTGGTTTTTGTTTTTTTTAATTCCAGTATCTGGGAAGGACAGGTGATGTATGACACTGTAACAGACAGATTTGCGCTGTCAATAAAAGGGTGGTTTTGTCCTTTCAGTTAGTGCTTCAGAATATAGTTTAAGACTATTTTGAGGGAAATAGACCAATGCAGGTAGAATTTGGATTTTTTATGGGCTGTGGTTGTAAAGTTTGTTTTCATTCTGGTTTTCTTTTTTTTCCACTCTGTGTTTCTTTCTTGATTATTTTTTGGTTTTTTTTTTTGTTGTTTTACTATCAGTTGCTTCATGAAGGAATGTACTTACACATTTATAGAAATTGAGGAGCAGTTTTAAGTAACATACTGTAGGAAAGGTTGCTACAATTAAAACGTGTATTTTAATTTATAAGATACTGAATTTTAAACTGGATTCCGAATCTCAGGGAGGGAGTGAAGCTGAAAGACAGTGTTTTCATGTTGGAAGCAGGGCTATGCTTAATAATGGAGGAACAGCCTTAGTCTTATTTGAATGACAGGATAACAAAAGAATTGCTGTAAGAGTAAGAGATGTGTTTATTAGCTGTGTGAGCTCAATCTCCTCTTGTATTTATTAACTGTTTACTTACTGTTACTATTCTAGAGGCAAATTTAACTCATCAAGATTTGTCATGTGATAGTTTGGATTGGAAGGGATCTTTAAAGGTCATCTAGTCCAACCCCCCTGCAAGGAGCAGGGACATCTCCAACCGGATCAGGTTGCTCACAGCCCCATCCAGCCTGGCCTTGAACGTTTCCAGGGATGGGGCATCCACCACCTCTCTGGGAACCCTGTTCCAGTGTTCCACCACCTTCATTGTGAATTTTTTTTTTTTCCTTATGTCTAATCTAAATCTACCTCGTTCTAGTTTAAAACCATTACCCCTCGTCCTGTCACAACAGGCCCTATTGAAGAGTTTCAGCCCATCTTTCCTGTAGGCCCCCTTGAGGTACTGGAAGGCCGCTATCAGGTCTCCCCGGAGCCTTTTCCTCTCCAGACTGAACAGCCCCAACTCTCTGTCTGTCCTCATGGAAGAGGTGCTCCAGCCCTCTGATCATCTTTGTGGCCTTCCCCTGGACTCACTCCAACAGGTCCATGTCCTTCTTATGGAGTGAGTCCTTCTCAGGTCTGCTCTCAATCCATTCTCCGCCCAGCCTGTGTTTGTGCTTGGGATTGCCCTGACCCATGTGCAGGACCTTGCACTTGGCCTGGTTGAACTTCATGAGGTTTGCATGGGCCCACCTCTCAAGCCCCTCTAGATTTATTATTCTTTGTTTTCTCTTATATATTTAATGTGTGTACTGTGCATACTGTGTGTTAATGGGTGTACTAAATTGTACTGATATGCAATATGACTGTCCTTCACAATTTTAACTCTAAGGATGCTCAAGTTACATGGAAGGATGGGACACAAAGACCGATTTGACTAAGATCATAATAAGAATCTGTGGCACATCTCCTGGTTCTGTACTGACATCCTAGAAGTCATCCTCATCCTTTAACAAACCCTATTCCAAAAGTTAAACCTGCAACTTCTTATTTATTTAAACTAAATTTTCACTTTCAGTTTTGCCAAATCATTGTGTCGATATGTTTCAATTAACTGGAGTTGTATAATAATTAAAAATAAACATTTTTGGTAGCATTTCATAGGAATTAGCAGTTCTTAGGTGTTCTAGAAGAAACAAGGAAACCACGTAGTTGATTCTTTTTCATTATATAGGTAAGACTATAGATGCAGTTTTGAGTATGCAGAAAGAATAGATCTGCAGGGTTAGATGTATTTTACATGAGGGATTAAATTCTTATCTGATATCTAGTTTGCTTAAACCAGATAAAAGGATTGTATGTAAAGTAGTTCTTGAGCTCTGTGCCTCGATACAGGAGGCAGAGTGTAAGACCGGCCTCTTTGTCTCTTCTTAAGTCTTGGCAGAGCTCTAGAAGCAGCGGGATGGTGCAGTGGCCTATATGTTAGGCCAGATGGTTTACAGGCTCTTGTACTGTCCGTGCTGAGGGAAGTCCTCACTTTGAAGTGCTCTTTGATGAAGAGATGCTGCCATCTCCAAGCTCATCCATGTGCAGAAGTTTCTGTGCTGCACTTCAGGTTAAGATTGGCAAAATAAGCAGAGCTGCAAAGCATTTTTCAGTGTCTTAGTTTAAAATACCAAGTTCAATAAGCCTTTAAATATCAGATTAACACATCTTTTGCTCATGTTTGTTCTAACAGTAAAAGTGTAGTACTGTGGTTATGCAGTGGCATACATATTGATAGCATTACATCCTTTTAGAAGGTATTGTTCAGTAATTAGGAATAAAAGCAGAAAGCAATCAAATGGAATTTTTTTTCTGTGTTTTTCAGATGGTGGTAAAAACCTTCATGGATATGGACCAGGACTCAGAGGATGAGAAGCAGCAGTATCTCCCATTAGCCTTGCACCTTGCGTCTGAATTCTTCCTCAGGAATCCCAATAAAGATGTTCGCCTCCTTGTAGCGTGTTGCTTGGCTGATATCTTTCGTATCTATGCTCCCGAAGCTCCATATACTTCCCATGACAAACTTAAGGTAAAAATGTTTTATAAAATAAAAGCTTTCTTCCTACTTCATTCTCTTGTTGAGGAAACCCCCACCGCCACCATTCCCCCCGACCCCACAAACACAAAAACCAAAAGGAACCAAACAAAAAACCTAACTGAATTTTTTTTAAACTCTTGTTTATACTCATGTTCAGCTTTGTTAAAAAGATGTTGCTTTAGTTCTGTGAGTCAGTGTAGTACTTTAAGGACCAGAGATGTATAGAGGAACACTAGATAACCAGTAACCTATGTTGGTGGTGGCTTTCTGTCAGTGCCTAAAAAAGACAATTTAATGTTCTGACGTCATGAGTTTGTAAATGTGGGTAGATGTAACTGCTGAAGAATTGTGTTTTTTACTCTCTGCTGAATGAAGCTGGTAAACACTTTATTGGTTTTTTTTGACAGGACATATTCTTGTTTATTACAAGACAATTAAAAGGCTTGGAGGACACGAAGAGCCCTCAATTTAACAGATACTTTTACTTGTTAGAGGTAACACATTAATTGTAACTTTCAGTAGATGGTATTTACTCTGTAAGCCTGAGAAATATAATCAGTCTTTCTCCAGATGTGCCAGAATGCCTGGGAAATTTCTTTTATTCTGTAAATAGCACCACACTCATTAAAGTTCAATGAATGGCTGCTTTTAAGAGTTATAATTCTGTTTGCATTTAATAAGTTCATGCAGCCTATAGTTGAGGACATGTTAAAATGATTGTTATTTATTAACATTTAATCTTTGTCTTACAATTCCATACGCTGGTTTTCATGTTGTGCACACTTAAGGTTATTTACCTCATCAAGAGAGAATTTCAAATGCTGATTAAAATGCAAATCTGCTTATGTTTATGATGGGAGAGGAATATAAGATTCTGGTTTAAAAACATTAGAAAAACCTACTCTTGACAAGAAGTGTAGGGGTTTATCAGTGTGCATTTAGAAACAGTATCTTGTTTGTAAACCTTTTATTGATGTTTAAAACTGTATTGTTTCATAGCATGAAGAAGAAAGTCTAGAAACATGGACTTACAGTAACGATTTCTGTCAATCTGCTTTTATTCGTAAGAAATCAGATTGTTCTATATTTAGGGTTTTTTTTCTGGATGTGTTTTTCAAAACTCTTTTGTGTTAAGAGCTCTTTATATGCAAAGCAAATATCCAATCTCTTTCCCCAAAAGGTTTACAATCTATTGTATAATATTTTTCCTTAAGTAAAAAAAAAACTGTAACTAACATTATTATATTTATGTGACTTAGTGTGAAGTTGTAATATCCTGAATATCCTATTTTTTGTTTTAGAATTTAGCTTGGGTTAAATCTTACAACATCTGCTTTGAGTTGGAAGATTGCAATGAAATTTTTATTCAGCTTTTTAGGACTCTTTTTTCAGTTATCAAGTAAGTTGAATTGCTTCAATTATATTAAACTGTCAAAATATCATCAGTTTTGGGGGTAGACTGAATCTTTGCATATTGTACAAATAAAGACTTGTTATATTCAGATAGATTTGTTCCTCCAAACGAGGAGATACAAGGAAAGCAAATGAGTGCAAATTACTGACTATATGGAGAGGCGTGTGTTTAAAAGTATACGTGTTTTAAAATTTCTTGTCCGTGTTACAACAGTATACTTCATTCTCATGCATTTATCTACATATGTATTTCCATGGTTGTTATTTTCTTTTTTGTTTTGTTTCACTTCTTAAAGTAAAGCTAGAGTGTCCTAGGTTTTTGAAGCTTTCTATAAGACAGGAAAGGCACCTAAAATTGTTTTGAGTTTTGAAATGTGGAGAATGTAGGGGAGGGCAAATGGACATTGTTTCTTGACAGTACAGTTAGTATTTATCAGGATCTGAAAATTTAGTATTGATAATATTCTTTATCATCTTAGTAATAGCCACAACCAGAAGGTACAAATGCATATGCTGGATTTGATGAGTTCTATCATCATGGAAGGCGACGGAGTAACTCAGGAGCTGCTGGACTCCATTTTGATTAACCTCATTCCTGCACACAAGGTCTGCAAAGTAAAATTCTATAGCAGTATACTATTATAACAATAATTTTTTGTTGCCTTTTACTTGTTTATCTCTCCACACCCTTTAGCTGTCACGACTGCTTTATTTTTCCCCAGCCTTGTAATGATGGATTGGAAATTTCCTTTAGGAATTATTTGGTGCTGTTTATTAGCTCTGTCTAGATTGTTCAGTATCAAGAGATTCTGCCTACTTGCCACCTCAGGAGCTCTGTACTGAAACAGAAATAAAGTATTTTCGAGCAAATGTAGTATGTAATAGGAAAATATTATATGTTAAGGGTTGTGGATTGTTGGTTATTTTGGTTTTGAGGTTAGTTGCTGGGGTTTTTTTTAAATGAAAAAATAGGAAGAGTTGTTTTTTACTTAAAAAAAAAAAAAAAAAAAAAAAAATTAAAAAAACGACTTCTCCAGGACTTCTGTGTTGACTTGCTGCATGTCTAAGCTTGCCAGTCAGGCTCCCCTCTACCTCCCTAGCTGTTGGGTTTTTTTTTCCCTATGTGTTTCTGTTTGTTCATTTATTAGTTTAAAATAGTAACAAAATTAAGGCAGCTCCATCCATGACTACATAATTAAAGTTAAATTAGCCCATAAAAGGGATTATTCCTTTGGTTACCTAAAGAGGGAAAATTCATGGAAATGTGTAGCACAGGAGTGACTAAGTAGTGGCTGTTGTCATTTACCTGTGAAATCTCGGCAACAAGTGTATAAAAGTGTCTATTGTCTTAGGTCAGTTTGCGTTCCATCTGTTGTGAGATGAGATGGGAATATTATTCTATTGACTAGTTTTTATTGACAGCAGTGAGATGTCTTACTAAAACTGCTAACAGGAGGGCAGGCCTCTTATTCATAGTAATAGAAAAAGAGTGCTTCTGAAAAGACACTGTTCATTGTAAGTTGTTTCTAATCAATTATAGGCAGTAGAGATCAGGAGTGGAAATAAATGGAGGAGTGGACATGTGTATGCCAGGTGCTGGACGATGCTGTTAACAATGGTGGGCATTGCTCTGGTGAAACCTGGCAAACCTTGTGCAGCTGAACAGTGTGTTGGTGTAGGCAAAGTAAAAGTGAATATGATCCTTTAGCATTGACATTGTTAGCTTAATCATAATTTTTGCTTAATGGAGAAAATAGTCAAGCAAGGCTCTGATAAAGAGGGAGGTAAACTTGATGTAAATATTGGATTGTACCACGTATTTAGTATCTCTTAGAGGACCAGTGACCTATCCTTACTGGCTCTTGGCCATTGTGACTGAGTAAATAATATGCTGTAGTCAGTGCTCAGTATCATACTTCGGTCAGTATTTTGATCTGCTTTAACTTGTTTGTTTTCTGTAACAACAGAACTTAAACTACTGCTTTACCAGGGTAGTTTTAAAAAAAAAAACAAAAAACAAAAAACAATCAAAGTTCTTTTGTCTGCTCTGCCTAGCAGAGTTTGACTGCAATAATTATGTTCTCCTTTCATGAACAGGTCTCCTAGGAAATTCTGTGATTATATTAATTGTTTGTCCTTAGGTATGTAAATCAGAAGCACCATAGCTTGAAAAGCACAGTTTATTTTCTTGTAGAGTACATATAATAATAATACTTTTATGTCCATGCAAAACAATTGAATACTAGTCATTCTCTTCTATGCCATAATGAAAGTATCAGTGTGGCTAGACGGTTACACTTAATGGAAGTTCGTCTTTGTAAAGGAGCTGAAATACGTGTTTTGGATAATGTATTCTGTTCTTTTGGGGTTTTGTTTTTTTTTTTTAATTGCTTTTTTGTTTTGTTTTGTTTTTTTTTAAAAGAACAAACACACCTCTTTTACATTGTCTAAGACAATACTGCAGTAGAAAAAGAGATGGGAGAAGTATACCAGTACATAGACGTGAAGTAGAGTCTTAACTCAGTGTCTAAATTATACTCATTTGTACTTCCATTATCAGTGAAGTGGCTTTACTGTACATTTTTCTCTCTGTGTGCGCTAATGTGGCCCTCCTCTAGTAAATCCAAGTTTTCAATAGCAGTATGGTGTGTCACATTTTGCTCAAACCACATATGGCATCAAATGGTAGTTCTTTTTATTAACTTGAAAACCGGTGCTGTTTAGTGAATATTTTTCTTCACACACTTACTAGTAAGATTATTCCTTAAAAACATATGTTTCATGTATTTAAAATCAGTATTCTCTTCTACATCCTCTACTGTCTGATCAATCCAGACCTTGAAAGTGTTCTTTTTTTTTTTTTTTTCCCTCCTAACAGACGGATTATTGGTTTTTTATTATTTATTAATAGTTGTTTATTTTATCTATATATTTATTTTCTGGGTGTTTTGGTGTTTGGTTCTTTG
>WHYT01017420.1:730337-742524 GCA_009806455.1 Tetrax tetrax | reverse complement strand
CTTTCCTCCTCCCTCCCCTTCAGTATATTTTAATTGTCTTTATTTCACTTAATTGCTTGTTGCAAATAAGGTTATTGTAAAAGCAATTCACTTTTCTGTTCTTCTGATATTTACAGTTATATAATTCTTTTATATTTAACACAGAAAATGATGGAGGAAATGTTTCCCATAGGCTGTTAAATGTTTAATAGATTATATAGTTGTGATATGTGACTGACATTTAATTGTTTTAACAGTATTAATAAATAAATACGTCATATCTACATTAAAAAAGCCAAACTTTTAATTGTTTCTGATTGTAACAGACTATTTGAAGGTGAGATCACATGACCCAGAAGAAGCCATTCGACATGATGTTATTGTTACAATTATTACTGCGGGAAAGAGAGATCTTTCTTTAGTTAATGAACAGCTCCTTGGCTTTGTAAGGGAAAGAACGCTAGACAAACGGGTAAGTTTTATTTTCAGGAATATCTGCTTCTAATATAATTTCGTAAAAGTAAAACAAAAAAAAAAAAAAAACCAAAACCACAGAGAATCTTAAGAGTTCGCCATCAATTAGAATGCTGTCAGGGAAAAATAATTTTCTTACCAGAACATATTAATGTAGATTCCATGTTATGGAGGCACCAGCCAAGTACTGTCCAGCAAATAAGACTATTGACTTATGAGGAACACAATCTTATTGTAGGAAGGTAAGAATTGTCACGTATGTTTAGGCAGATGTCCCTATAGCCCAGTTTAATTCTCATAGTGGTCAGTTTTGGCTTCCAGTAATTTGTGATTTAAGGATTTCTTAAATCTGCTTGATCACGTTCATCATAGCTTTCAATGGAACTTTATTCTGTGAGTGTATCCAGTTCTTTCTTGAGCTTATTTGTACTTTATAAGCATCCATGGCATCTGCATCAGTACGTTCAAGTTTAATGCATGTGTGGAAAAAGTGACTTCACTTGTTTGTTTTAAATTTGTCTGATAATTTCACTGGGTATCTTGCGTTATGGAAAATAATAAATATTATTTCACCCATTTATGATCAATAAATGTGTATACTATATCTTCTCCACTCCTCTACTTTCCAAGCTGAAGAATCGCCTGATTAACTTCCACACAAATTGATTATTGCATACTCATGATTGTTCTTGCCTAGTTGTTCTGTATCCTGTTGGAACTAAGGTGACCAGACTTGGCCATGGCATTCAAGGTGTGCGCTGTGTTGTGTACATACTTTATGAATTTTTTTTTTTCCTTATTCTTTAACATTCTGTTTGTCTTTTACACTATTTCTGAGCACTGAGCTGCCAATTTTGGAGAACATCCGTGTTGACTTCAGTAACATTTCCTGAGTAATTTTAGATGATACATTGCCCAATACGATCTATGCAGAGTTAATGCAGGTGGGAAAACCTGGCCTTAATCTGAATTTCTTTCACTTCATATTGTAACGATTCAGTAGCATGACACTCTTCCTGCAGTTCTTCATTATAAAGTTAGATCTGACTACCTCAGTAAATTTTATACACACTGGTCAGTTTGTTTTCTAGTAATTTTTCATACATTGTCACAGATTCCCTTCTGACTTCATCAATAGGTTCCCTTCGTTCTTTTCATTATGAAAAGCAATCATTTCTTTCCACCCATTATCTCCTAAGTTTTAGTTAATTATTAATTCACAACAGGATTTTTATTTTAAGATCCTCTGGTGTGAGAATTTGTTGGAAGTTCTTGGGGGTCTTGCATTTTACTGATATACTTGTGAGTCTGCCAAAGTTTTTTTTTTTTTTTTTTTCTTAGGCAAAACCTGCCGTTATGTAAAGTGTAGTGACTCATTCCCTTAAGTCCATTTTCCAGCAGTGTCTGCTCTTTGTTGTTGTTATTGTTTTGTTTCAACCTGTTTGCTCACTCAAAATCAGATGTTCCGGTGGGTGGCACTCTGTTCTCTGGGGACTCTCTGGTTTCTTTCACATTTGCTATGTTCAGTCTGTTCATTGACAGATTGCAGTAACAGAATAGTTAGTATCTGGTATCATGTCTACATTCCTGTAGAAGTCATGGATGGGATACCACATGCTCTTAATGATTTTGTTACTGCTCATTTTATTAATGTGTTTTAATACGTCTTCTAATGACTCTTTAAGAAACCTCTTCAGACCTCTTTCCTGGAATAAGTCTTGTTTGTCTTTCAGCCCTGCAAAAGGGTCTAGAAGGTTCTTCTTTTGGATGTTTTAATAGCAGACTTCACTGTGCTACATAGCCGTGTTGATTTTTTTGTTTTTTTTTTTTTTTGATAGGGAGCATCCTTTCTATAACTCATGCCATTCTAGCTACTTTAATTCTTCTAAAATAATTCTCTCTCTCTCTCTCTCTCTCTTTAAATGTTTCTCTTCTTAAATTAGAATGTTACTGTAATGGATTTTGAGAAACAGACATTGACTTTGCACAAACAAATAATGATTTTGAGTATGTTCGCTGTTATAAAGCAGCTCTTCAATTAGTTGTACCTGCAGTTTGACTTTGCGCATTTCTGAGGAGTGATTAAGACCACGTTCATTCTTTTTCAGCCATTAAACAACATATCCAAAAAGTCATTTATGAGATCTAAAATCTTCTAGTGTAACCACCGCTTCCCACTGGGACTTCCACCTAGCCAGAAAGGCACAACTGTCTCTTCTCCATAGTGTCTCTGTTCTCCTTTAGCATGTTGCAGTAAGTTAGAGGCACTCAGTGGTACAGCTGTAGTATTAATTTCTATGGAGCTAGGGTTTTTCAGTTCATATAGCCTTAAACCCAGTGTGGTGTTCCTTAATGTTCCTAATATGTTTGACTCCGTGATTTCACACCGGTCATAGGTTCGATTATATATTAGGTTTCAAGGTTAGGTGCCATTTCAGGCATTCATCAGTGAAAAATAACTTCACCTCTAGATGATGTTTCTCTTATAAAAATCTCTGGAGAGAGCTTTAATGAAAATACATCCTGAGGAGAAAAGAAAATTGAAGATTGACTAGAAATAACTACAACGAATACTTAGCATTTGAAGTAGACCTTAACAATATAGTATGTCTTTGTAAATATAATTAGTGTTCCAAAGTGAATATCAAGGACTTGTGAACTTCCAGCTTTTGGGTTTTGTTTTTGGTTTGGGTTTGGGGGGTTTGGTTTGTTGTTGTTTGTTTGTTTGTCTTTTAGAATTTTTCTGTAGTCTGGGAAAATGACATTGATATGTCCATGTAACTGTCTTTGTATCTTCTGTGTCTGGAACTGAAAAAATCCTACATAGTGCATTATACCTATTTTAATTATTCTTTTGCTTTAAAGGGCTCAATTATCTTCTGCAGATTGCATTCACCTCTTGTAGCCAGGTTTCTGTTGGACAAATCTACTGCAAACTCCTGAGCGATCATTCATCAATTTGACTTCATCTAATGCTTTTTAAGCCTGCAATCATCTATCAAATGAGTATAGATATTAATATAAAACGAACGCTTGTCCAACAGGATGAAGTAAAATGCTGATTGTTTAAACACACTAATCTGTCATTTCAGTTCTACTTTTTTTCTTTATAGAACAATGTGGGAGCTAGAAAACTTAAATTTAAAATTATACTAGCTGTTATGTCATTTATGTGATCTGTTTTTTCTCCTGACTATGTTCTAATTGGCATGGTATCAGTAAAGATAGCTGGATTACTTTTTTAGGATAAAAGTTTTTGGCTAAAAGACAGTACGTAGTTTCTTAAAAAACATCCTTAGCTAACTTGAATCTGTATGGGGATTTGCACAATGATTACAGCTATTAACAAAAAAAAAAAAAAAAAAAAAAAAAACAAACCCCACCACCACCCCTGGTTTTCAAATCCATTTTTATTGGTTCATTTGGAAACATAACTCTGGGAACAGATGCTTCCCAAAAACTGGAATGAAGTTTTTGTTGAGAATTGTTCTGAGGAATTTTCCATTGGAGCACTGTCTCTAGGGTCTTTCCAGTGTCATCATTTTTCAGAATCATTAGTTTCAGGATACGTTTGTTTATAAAAAAAAAAAAAATAAAAAATTAAAGCTTCTAAAAATGGCTCAGGTACTTTTCCTTTATACTGGAGTAACCTTAAGAACCTGAAAAGCTAGAGGAGAGTTTTGACAGCTGACTTCTGTTCCCATTTCTCCCAACAGCCTTTGTGATCTAGAGACTTAGTCCCTTCATGAGAACAGACATTCACATCATCGGTGAAGTCAAAAGCTGTAGAATGAGGAGCCATAGGAACAGACTCCCATTTTCTATTTCTCTTTATGCATTTTTCTGCACGTTATTTTTAACTCCTCCTGCTCTCTGTGTATAAAAACTATAGTGACTTTTTTCAGATAAAGGAGAAAGATTCTAAGTTTTTAATATTCTTAACTCTGTGGAAGGAGTAGGTTAGCCATTCTGACAGGTGAGTGTTTGTCTTGAACTTCCAGTAACAGGGTTTTTTAACTCAGCCCAGCAGTTTTCAGTGAAGGAGTTTAATTTTACCGGTTAACCAAGGAAGCTAAGACTGTCAAAATTCCTTTGTTGTTTAAATCAGAGTAGTAGTTCTGTTAGCTGTATTTATTGATCTGCTCCCTTTGAAATTGATTATTACATTCCCCTTCATTTTCATTTGCTTTCATCTTTCACCCTACTGCATGCTGTTGGAGCTTTAATTCTCAATACTTACTCTTTTTTCCTACTTGTATTTCCTGTTCGGTGACTTGATTCCATGGGGTCTCGAAGTATTCTCTAAGGGATTCTGCCCAGTGTCTCCCATCTTCTGCCTGAAACTGCCTTTCTGCATGCTGCAACTTCCACTCCCTACAGCAATTTTAATGATCGGAAATCTGTTGGCAATCCAAACCTCTTTTCCTTATAACCCCTTGTTAAGCAGTATGCTTTCATTTTAGGCTAGAATACTTTCTTGCAATCCTTCTCCACTGTCTTCTGACAATAGTTTAGCTGTCTCACACTTGCATTGAAAGGGTATATCTGAATGCAGGAAAATATTAATACTTTTCTGAAAATGTTTCTCTTTCAGACTTTTTTTTCTTTAAGATGTGCTTTAGATCACAATGGATGTGGACAAATTCCTCCAGAGAAGTTAAACATTAACATCTATTTATATCTAAAATTTTTATCTTTCGTGAAGACAAGTATTTTACCACGCACTGTCAAAGTCATTACTGTCTTGATCTGTTAGTTGTGGTTTTAATATTTAAGAAATATGTAAGAAAATACAATTTTATTTTTTACATCTTCTTGATATAACTTAATCCAACAGCTAGTAGTGTCTAAGGCTGTTGTGCTGACCTAAGCCATATTATCGTCAAGATTTTTCTTTTCTTTGCCCATCAAGGAAAGGAAGTCACTGAGTAAAACTATTAAGAAATTAAATGTGCAATATCTCACTTAGTGTTGTTAAAACAAGCCCTCAGTTTAACAAGATTGAAGAAGTTATGCACAGTGTGAATGATGTTATCTACACTTATGCTTGCTGGGGTGAAATAATTTGAGCATTGTTAGTCCTTGGAGTTCAAGGCCAAAATTGATATCTAGTATGTTCTGGAAGAAAATCTCTCTCTTTCAGTTTGTATTGTATGCATTTCTTTTAAATGATGATGGAAAACAATTTTCTTCTGAAGGCTTTCTGTGTAAATCATTCAGTGGGAGACACTGTTCTCTCTAAATTAATCCTCAGTCTGTTCTGGTATGTTTCCTTCCACAAGTCAGTGTAGGAGAGCTTATGGATCTTGTCTGTTAAAGTGTTTAATAATGGGACATTTCCTGTTTATGTGAGGGGATAAAGTAGTGACCACCGCAAAAGCAAGGATGAGAACCCAGGAACTCCATCTGTGGATGTTGTAGTCTGGCTTTTTCCTGCATCCCTGGAGCCTTACAGCAGTTACCTTGACACTTCAGGAAAAAGGGCCTCTCCCACTGTGTTGGAAAGTGGTCTAAAAGTTCAAGCCCTTGGAGGTTTAGCTGGGCCTGGGCTCTGGATCTCCCATTTCTAATCAAGTGTGCTGTAAGACAGTGTAAGGCTATGGGGAGGAGGAAGGCTACCCCCTTTGACTGGTGCCTGTCTCTGAATAGATAAGTCTTCCGAATCCTGTCTCAAGAAGGCACTTATTCAGGCATGCATGTTAAGCTGTACTTAACTTTTTTATATTGATTAGCTCCTGGGTTGTTGGTTTTTTTTTTGTTTTTTTGGGGGTTTTTTTGTTTTTTTTTTGTTTTTTTGCTCGGCACAGAGGAGTACTGGGTTCCTCTGTTACAGACAATACTTAATCTGCATAGTAGAGGGAAGAAACCCCTGAAGTGGACTTTATAAATTCTCATTTAGAGGCTCTAAACAGCATTTTTTTCAGCCTTCGAAGTGTTTAAATGTAGCAGGTCAGAATGTAGCCATTTGTCTTTCACACTTTTACGTCTTTACTGTATTTTGTATATGTTTGAAATTGATTTACCAAAACCACTCCCCACCTTTTCGTTTCTTCCCCTTCAAGTGGCGAGTAAGAAAAGAAGCGATGATGGGTCTTGCCCAGTTATACAAGAAGTATTGTCTTCATGCCGAGGCTGGAAAAGATGCTGCAGAGAAAGTGAGCTGGATAAAGGATAAACTATTGCACATATATTATCAAAATAGCATTGATGACAAGTGAGTCAACCTAAGCCTTCCTAATTTTACTTGTATAGTGATGAGAGATACTCTGAAGATATGTGCTTATCCTGAGAAAGCTGTCATATCACATTCTGTGTTTCTGGTTTTAAGTATGATATTTTGAATTAGTAATCATTAAGACATGTACTAAGATATTAAGGATGGTTGCATTGTCTGTTCCTGTATTCATTCTGTTTACTGATGGAACTAGATGTGTCGTGCTTGTAGATTATTATTAACTAACCACTGTGTAGAAAATAATTGTCAGATTTTGCATTTACAGTACCCAGTTCTTGTTTACCTTACTACTTTCCAGAGGCTAGCATGGTAAAATCCGTGATGCGTGAGCGTCGTACAAGTTTGCATCACAGTACATGCACAAACATCTCCTTTTGGTATTCTATGTAGAAATGGACCATTTAGGTAGAACAAAAGCTGAAGAAATATCAATGTGCTTCTGCTGTTGTCTAGTCTTCCCTGTTTTGCCACTTAGTCTCTTTAATTTTTGAAATATCATTTTGGCTTAGAGAAAAATATTTTGGCCAAGGTTTTGCAAGATAGTTTTCACCTCTCACTATTAATTCTTTGTCTTTCACAAGGAAAGTCAAACTGTGAGATCACACAAAAATAGACTTTTAGCCTAGATTTTTGATATATCAGTCTCAGAAATCAGCTGTTTCTCTGTAGTGTTTCTTAGCATCTTGCTTATACAATCTACTACCTCAGCGTGTAGTGGTTTGATTTTCATTGTTCCTTTAGTTCAGTTTAGTACCATGAATTTTAATCCAAATTCTATTGGTTTTTAATGCTGCAAATTAAGTTCTTGCTGTATCACAATATTGGATTGGTTTTCCCATCTCAGAGGGGAGGAATGAATGCATTTTTGGTGTTACCGTAGCATGACTTGGGAAGTTAGTACTTTTAGCACCTGAAGAGCTGTAGAAATGCCATGACCTTTTAAGACAGAGTCCATCCAATCCTTTAAGCACACAAGCATAGGTCAAAATTAACCAAATCTAGCCTGTTTTCCTTCCATAATGAGGGAGGAGGGTAAAGAGTAACAGTAAGCAGCTATCTGAGCCTTGGAGTATTTTCAGTTGTGTGCGTGGGATAACACTAGTTCTTTCGCAGTATGACACAGTATTCAGGCATGAAATAGAACGGTATTTCAGACGTGAAATAGAACAAACTTTCTCCACCCATCCTTAACTCAGTCACTTGATAATATTTTTGATGTTACTTGACCATTGGTGTGCATGTCTATTCAAGGCTGAGAACTTCTAACCATAGGAACTGCTTATCATGTGCGTGCTCCGACTTTCTTTGTTTTACAGCAGATGCATAGGGAATGGAGTAAAATAACAGCATCTTAAATGCTGCCCTGTTACCAGCTCTTGATATGTTAGCCAGTGACCTCTTTAATGCTGATTTTTAGCTTCTATAATAGAATAGTGAGTAGTTTCAAATGTTTTGCTTTTTTTTCTAAATACTACAGTTTTATCTTAACCTTTCCCTCGAAAATACTTCAGATTTTTACTTTTTCTCCCTCTAGAGTTATATTCTTGTATTATTTTTCCTTTATTTGGGCTTTTTACTGTCTATATCCTTTTCGGTTACATATGAGAGTGAATAAAGGGAGATTTTCAGAGCCTGAAGAAAAAGGAGAATTTGGACTGTGACAAACAAAGCAATTACTCCCTCCTTAGAGGTGAAATGAAAGAACATGGAAAAGCTCTCAAGAAGCAGTTCTTGCTAATCTTTCTATCAACAGTGGAATGGATCTTTACAGATGAGGGAAAAGACCATTACTTTTTTTTTCTTCTCTGTTGAAAAAATCTGCTTTCAATGACTTCCAGTATTTCTTGTTCTTTCAGCTTGTCTGAAAGGTGTCACCAGTTTCGGAAATGTACGATTTTTATCTCTTCTCTTCCTGCAGATTACTGGTAGAGAAAATCTTTGCTCAGTATCTCGTTCCACACAATTTGGAAACAGAAGAGCGAATGAAGTGCTTGTACTATTTGTATGCTAGCTTGGATCCAAATGCTGTCAAGTGAGTGTAGTTTGTATTCAGCAAGTACTTGCTTTCTCAAGCTTTTCTAACAGCTATGTAATCTTACTTGTATTATCATGATTTAAAAAAAAAAGTAATTGATGCTTAGCATTATTTGCAAGTAGTATTTCAAAATATTTCCCTTTTGTGTACGAACTCTATGTATCCTTTAGACAAAATGATACCTTGATATTTGAGAAGAGTGGTTTTATACATTTGTTTTCATTCAGTGAAAACAGTGCAGGGTTAAAAATGCACATGTAATGACTTGTAGATTTGCTCTATGTTAGGGTCTATGATGAAGATGTCTATAACTGAGTTACAGTTGATAATGTCCTGTTTCTCACATCAAAAATGTTATTTTCAAGATAGTCTGGGCGGTTGTAAGACATACTGTAGCTGTCCTCCATATATGAAGTCGTTCCAAGTAGAATAATAAGAGAGATTATGTTCTGCAAAAAGAGAAAATCAGTTCCACCTTGTTTGGAACGTTTATTTTTATTACTCGGTATGTTTTCATTGTACCTAGAAGATGTTGCACTTGTAAGACAAAATAATAACCAACTGATCTTGTTTACTAATACATCCAGCATGTTCTTCTCATGAGCAAATTGGTAAGCTTTTCTTTTCTGGTTTTGCACTTTTACAGAGCACTGAATGAGATGTGGAAGTGCCAGAACATGCTAAGGAGTCACGTACGAGAATTGCTAGACTTGCATAAGCAGCCCACTGTACGGTTTTGAAAATATTAGTACTTTATCCAGTGGACCTGTTAAGACTAATTTACTGGGGTTTTTTTAATACTGTATTATTTGTTCAGTGTGACTTTATTATTCTGTTGATTTCTGTGTTGATTTCTAATGTTCCATTCTCATTAAGTAAAATTACTTTCAGTAATGCTTAAAGGTATATGGCCTCCTTATGTTTACCATTATTTTATATTACTGATCAGTAACTTTGGAAAAAGTTTAAAATATTTCCAAGGGGTTTTGTTTGCTTTTGACGTACTGTTTTTATTTCTCATTTTATAACATATTTTGAGGGTGGAATTGTAACATGAAGCAATTCCTAGTTTGTTTGTTTGAAAGTTTTAAAGTATTTTTAAGTATTTATACTGGAATTTTACTTACAAACAATATCTTCAAACTAGCAGAAACTTCAATAAAAGGGCATTGCTTTGGGATTTTGGTGTGGCAATGGGCTTGAGGGAATTGTTTGTTTGGGGTTTTTTTGAGGTCTTTTTCCAACAATTGATTTTGATCTGTTATGTGAATTCATTCATTTTTGCTGTTCTTGGATACTGCAAGATTTTTCCCCCTTTTCTGTGTGTAGTAGCTGCTAATGATACTGTTATACTGTTCTAGTGTTTGTTCTTAAAACAAAAACTTAAACCGTAAGGTTCTAGAATAGAATGAAGTGCTGCAGAAGAACTAACAGATCAGCTTAAAGGTATATTTTATAAAGGAGATATTGCTGATCTGTTTGTTTGTTTTTGCTGTTGTCCTCAGTCAGAAGCAAACAGTGCTGCCATGTTTGGAAAGCTGATGACCATAGCAAGTAAGTGTTGATAAATTCTATAAATTGTTATTACACCATTCCTGGAAGTTGTATTTCTGTGAATCTTGGCATACTGAAGTGGCAAATTAATCTTATATTCAATTGTATTTAAACATACAGAAAACCTTCCAGATCCTGGAAAAGCACAAGATTTTGTGAAGAAATTCAATCAGGTTTTGGGTGACGATGAGAAACTTCGATCCCAACTTGAACTGTTAATTAGCCCTACATGTTCTTGTAAACAGGCAGATGTCTGTGTGGTAAGGAAATGGAAAAGCAAACTTTTATGCCTTAAATATTTCTGTTTAAAACAGTTATTCAGAGTTAATAGTCTCTTTTGGTACCTTAACGTGATTTGTATAGATTTCCAGTTTTTCTAAGATATCTTTTTGGCTCACCTGTAGAGATTATGAAAAATATAACTTATGATCATCATACTGCTTCCCAGAAAACTATTAGTTTTATTCCTTCCTGAGATTATAATCATCAAGTACAAAGACTAAGAGACTAGTTTAATTTTTAATTTTTTTTTATTTCAAATGTCTCTTTTTATGATAAGGTTCCTAAACTGTCGTCTGACACTGATGAAACTTGTTCTGAGTACCAGCAAACCAAATATTATACCATCTGGGCGTTATTTATTTTTCTTCCCAGAACATTAGTTTGACATGACTCTTTCTCTCTCTCATCTGTTTAACCTCTTTGATGAAAATAGACACATTAATATTAAATTGGACTTTTCCATAGATTTACAGATTGTGCCAGCAATCACAGGGTTTTTTTAATGATGGTCCCAAAATAAAGTAAGCACTTTCATTGACAGAAATCACAATAGAGAGCATCAACAAACAAACATAGGCTTCTTGGGTTTTATCTAATTGCTCTGCAATTGCCTAAGAAAGGGAACAGAGTATGTCTCCTTCTAAACTAGTAAATTTTGCACTTTGGGACTGCGGTGATGCGATTTCAAGAGGATAGTTTTTTCCCCACTTCCTGAAGATATTTTAGCATAACAGAATGATTTCCTAGTTTGTAGGGTCTGCAGCATCCAGCCCTTTAGGAGAAGGAAGGTCAAGAAGTAATTTATTTCAGAGATTTTTAGGCTTCTGTTCAAAACAAGAAAATATCTTCTTATCAACCTTCTGCTAAATTTGCAGCTGAAGTTAATGTTCTTGACATTTGGGGCATTCAGAGGGGAAAAATACATTTTTGGATCCAAAACATTCATAGGCAAGTACATAGGGTCTGAACATCTGTTGTAGCCAAGGCAGTGTAGTGCTTCTGCACATCTGCAGTAGCGGAGCATTTAGTGCCATTTTTTCATTGTTGCCTGTGAAATCTCCCACATACAACAGGGTTACCCACGGATTTATGTATTACTCTTGTCAACATTGATACTTAAATTCCATCTGCATTGCACTTAGCTCTCTCTTGATATTATTTTGGATCTCACCGGCAGTTCCTTAAGAAACTCTGACGAACCGTCACTAGATACTTAAATGCACCTTACATTTAAATAGTTTGGTAAAGTATGTCAGATTTCAATAGACTGCGATAAAGAAAGATTTGGAGATAACTACAGCCCCCTTAACATACATTTGACTGATTATATAAACAATCTCGGTGGGTAAAAGAAATGTCTGTATTTAGCTTATTCAACATTCTTAAGGAGTAAGTAAAATGAGTGTAATTATTGTTTGTATCTGCCATTCTTACAGAGAGAGATAGCCCGGAAACTTGCAAATCCTAAGCAGCCAACAAATCCTTTCCTGGAAATGGTCAAGTTTCTTTTGGAAAGAATTGCCCCTGTACATATTGACTCAGAAGCCATTAGGTGAGTTTGAAAGATCATACTAACTCATGAATGATTATAAAGATTACTTAAATTAAAAAAAAAAAAAAAAAAAAAA
>WHYT01017420.1:690729-718974 GCA_009806455.1 Tetrax tetrax | reverse complement strand
TTTTTTTTTTTTTTTTTCTTTCTTTGTTCTGCTACTTTGCAGTGCTGCCTGCAAATGATTTTTAAAACATAGTAGTTGTTCCTGGTGAAACTACTATTTGTGGGGCTTAAGGTGAAAACGATGATAATAATTTTCACATAGTTAACTGCAAGACAGTCTTCCATAGAGCAATTGAATTAATTAGCTTTTGTGGGATTGTGTAAGAGAATGTTTGGATTTCTTTTGAGACTTGTCCGGCAACCTAATTACATTCTGAAACTCTTGTAACTATGTGTTGATTTGAATGCTGCCAGCATAGTGGGGTTTTTGGTGGGGTGGGGTTTTTTTTTTCTGTCTTTTGTTTGTTTGTTTGTTTTGTTTTGTTTTGTTTTTTCCCCCTAAATAATTAATTTTGCAGAAAGCTAAGTCAGAAGGAAAAGGAGTAATGGAATAGCTTGATTAAAGGAGAAACCAAACCCAAACAAGAACTATAAACAAACATCACAGTACCTCCCCCTGCGATGGACTGTTGCCTTGCCTTTACTTATTGTCAAAATCAAGCAATCTTACTGATGTCTCCAGCGTTTAACATTGTACATTGTCACATTCATTTGCTTTTTTCTATCTCTTATTTCAGTGCACTAGTAAAACTAATGAATAAATCCATAGAGGGAACAGCTGATGATGAAGAGGAGGGTGTAAGTCCTGATACCGCTATTCGTGCGGGACTTGAACTTCTCAAGGTAATCTACATTAATGCGGCTATAGTTTGTAATGGAAGGGACAAAAGTGATATAACTAACAAATTAATTTTAACGTGGTGTTAGTAGTTATTATTTAATTACTTTTTTAATGTGTAGAAGTCCTTGGTTATTAGTACTCACTTGATAAAAGAATAATGAAAGAGGTGGGTTTTTGGGGGAGAAATATGTTTTTAAAAGAGTGCCAAGAGTTGAAATATACACATTAAAGCAGAAATTGGTTTCTGCTTCAGGAAGTCATATAGAAGAAGGTGCAGAGGTAAAGTGAGAGGAAGAGAAATGGGGAAATTAGGAGAAAGATGTTCTTTGGGCCTGTATGATACTGGCAGGAAAGCAAGCAATAAACTCAAGAGCCAAGTTATGTAGAGGGAAAAAAGGGAACGAGGGGGACCTTGTGTTTTTAGTGGTGATGAGAAATGACTGGGGGAGAAAGAAGGATTTGAAATATCTGGCAAACATCTGTGATGGATTTGGTAGTTCGCTAATGAGACTTTATTTTCAGTATGTTACAAAGGGCAATATAAAATATAGGAGAGAATGAAGGAGAGGGTTACGTAATTAAAGTGAGACTTCTCAGAAGTGTGAATGAACGAGGTGGAGCTTATGGAAATATATCACACCAAATTTGGTAATGCCAGCCATGGTAGAAATAGTTATACAGAAATATGCAAGGAAGTAATGTCTTTGCTAGTGTAGCTCAGAAAGGAAATCTCCCAAGGTTGAAGATTTTGTTGCTGTGACATGGGTATCTTTGAGAATGTTATTTCACACACTGATACTCATGCAAGTAGGCAACCCTGATCAAAGAAACCAAGATAAAACCAAAGAACACACAAAATACATGTAACTTTTCATTGTTCTCCCTACCTTATGTTATCTGAACGTTACTATACTTAATGTAGTTTAACTTTGGGATAACCTTTTGTCCTGCCTTGAATCTCTGCATGCTTAGATTCTTATTTGATGTTTCTCCTGTTTAACAGAATGTATTATATTTCATTAGCTTGAGATTAAAATGACAGTAATCTATGTTTTGTTTGTAGATATCTTAACCTTCTTGATTTCTTTTCTGCTCAGGGACTATAGATTCCGGAGAAATTAAGATTTCAGTTCAGTTAAGTTGAAAAAAAGCATTCTTAAGTAGATTGGAATATAAACAAATAGTCTTGAATAACTGTTTAATTTAGTAAATATGTTTATATATTTAAATAATGTAGTATCTTATATTTGGAAAAGAGGAGGACCTGAAGAACAAAGCATAGGTGAATTTATTTGAAAAATGCCTGTTATCACCTTTTCCAAAATGCAGTTATTGAATGTAATAATCTGATATGAGCATGTAATAGCTATTTATGTTGATGGTAGTGCTTATAAACAGCCATAATTTTGTTTTTCTGGATTCATTTACCAAGAATAAATATATCTTTATTTTAATGTGCATCTACAGGTTCTGTCCTTTACACATCCTACCTCCTTCCACTCTGCAGAGACGTATGAGTCTCTGCTGCAGTGCCTCAGGATGGAAGATGATAAGGTAGCCGAGGCAGCCATACAGATTTTCAGAAACACGGGTCACAAAATAGAAACAGACCTGCCACAGATAAGATCGTGAGTGTGTTTCTTTACATGCTGCTTTTCATACCTGGAATTCTACCTCTTGAGAGCGGGTTCACTATGCTGCTCCTAAAATTACTTTATAGTCTTGTAAATATAAACAGCCTGGCTTCCATTATTTTTTAATTCTTTCACTACTTTTCTGTCTCTTCAGTTTTAAATTCTACATTCTCACGATTTTTGTGTATTTGTTGAGGATATTAGATACTTCTTAACAATCTTGTAATAGACACATTAAAAACAGCACACAGCATGTTTCCCAGGTTACAAAATAAGTGACAGCAAAAATATGACGAAGATGTAATTCCTTGGCATGATTTCTACTCATATCTATCCTTCAGACAATTTTTCTATCTTTGTAAGGAACAAAAATACACTCCCTGATGGTTAACAGATCTGTTTGTTATGAAACAAGTTAGGAAAAAAGCAGGCATGAATTTCTAACAAAGAATAATTGGCTGTCTATAAGGCGTTATTATGCAATTCATGCTTTAACTGCTGGTTAAAGCTGCATAATCTATGAGGTATTCACAGACTAAAACCGTGCGGGTAACATCTAAAACCTTAAAACTAGCCTGTTAGTAACTAACTAATCCAGATAATAAAGTACAGGTTTCAAGTTCTCATGTATTGAAATAGCATCTTGGGTATTACCATGCTAAAATGCATACCAGTGTAGGCTTTAAATTCTTCGTGAATTGAGGACCTAACCTCAGTGATTCTTAGGGATTTGAATCAGGTTTTGCGCAGAAGAAAAATTCACATATAAGATGCCTTTTAAGACATTCAAAGAGGTGAAGAGAAGGAAAAGCCCAGCAATCCCTGTTGTCAGTATAGTTCCCAGTATAGTCCCAGTTGTCTGTAGTTCCCTACTGGAGGTTAGTCAAGACTGTACATCGCTGGGGCATATTGTCGTCTGTTAAAGGAGCTGGTATTACTGACATTTCTTTTGGCTTCGTGCCTTAGTCAGATATTGCTGGCGTATAGTCTGGGCAGTCTCAAATACTTTAAAAATATAACTGTTAAAATGGAGGTCTAGCCTTTGGTATGGTTTGCAAGCAAGTCAGGTTAATGTTCTGAAAGCCAAAACCACGTTGGTATTTACACTGATGCAAAGAAAAAGAAGTCTGAGGACAAGTAGAGTTCCAAATTTCATATATTCAAAAATCTTTATCATAAACAAAAGATGTGATATAATCAGCAACATAGTTTAATGACCTGGGTTTTTTTTAAAAACCACTTGTGTGAGCTGGCTACCTGCTGTCCTTTGAAGTAGAATTCACCAGCAGTAGCCCAAGTTCTTCCTTCTATGGAAAATCAATAGGTTTCTGCACCAGTTCTTGGGCAAGGACTGCATATGACTCTGGAGTCTGATGGAAGCATTGGCCATGCTCAAAGAGAGCCTGTGGACCACGTGTAAACTCGTAGATGTAAACATGTAAAGGTGCATGTAAACATGTCAGGTTTCACCTTTTGCAGATTTATGTCAGCTGGGGTGCAATGAGGCATGGTTTGTAACTGATGCACCGACACTTAGCAAAGGCCCTTTAATGTGCTTGTGCTTACACTGTGAAAACTGTAGGTTAGGCGTTGAAGCTTATTTTAACTGTAGGTTTACTGAATTCTTTGCTGTTTTGGTTCTTATGAATCCAACTTACAGAATCTTAGCAGGTTTGATAAGAGATGTTCTCCTACTTTAGGATACTGTTAACATTTTTCTAGTGTTCTTTGGTTTGGGATTTTATGCAGTTTCTGAGGAAAATGTTTGAGACTTCATTCTTTCAACCCTGCAAGCTCTTGTCCCACCTCTTGTAACTGATTTTGATTATGTAGAATGTGTCAGGAAAGGCTGGGGGTAATCTGTGCACTGAATGCTGTATTGTTACCGAGCCTTTCAAGAAAGCAGGATATTTTTTTTAGATGTTTGTGTGTCAGGCTTTCTAGGCAATTTTGTTTTCTCATGTCAGTTGCTGGGCGAGTTGCATGGTAAACCTCACAAGTTAGTGTCTCAGGTGATGATGACCTCTGAGGGGACAGGCCTGCCTTCCGGCGCGCTCTCAGGAGTGGAACTGAACAGCCTGAGCAACCTTGACCTGATCTTTCTCCACCCTGGAGTGGATCCTGCCCTGCTCTTTCGAAGGTGGCCTCTGATCAGCAGAAGAATTTTAGGGGACTCAAATACAAAAGCTTAGAACAAAGCAGTTGTTCACTTGAGTATACATTGTGATTAAAGACCAAAGCCAGAATAGTAAAGGCCTATAAGCACACTAATGGTTATTTCATAAAATTTCTTTAGTGCTGTCACTTCCAAGTTTGAGTAGCAAACCCAGGAGTTTACCCTAGCTGAACCTATCAGGTTCCACCCAGCTTATAGTTGGCTTCCTAAACAACTTTATTTTTATCGTTATTTTCTTTCATGTTTGATTTTTCTATGTGGGCTTTTTTCAGCCTAACTAAAATTCCATCCTGCTTTTTTCACTTTATGATTATGGTCTTTCCTGAATTGTCTTTGAAGGAGTGCTTGATTTATGACACTGTGAGGATAGATTTGTATAGGTGAAGAGCTTTATTTTTTTGTAGATTGCAAATTGCATTTTGAAATATTTTGTTTAATCTTCGCAGAACACTAATTCCGATTTTGCATCAGAAAGCAAAAAGAGGCACTCCTCATCAGGCAAAACAAGCTGTTCACTGTATACATGCCATATTTTCAAATAAAGAAGTGCAGCTTGCACAGATCTTTGAGGTATGTCTTGCTTTTTTTTTTTTAAGATTTGTTTCTGTTCTTCTTAATTGATACTAGTAATTACCATTAATTTAATTCATACTGTTTATTAACAGATAACAATTAATGAGATCAGGAAGCCTGCAGGTGCATGGTAGTCAATATAAGTCATTAATTTTACAATAGCAAATTATTAATGTTTGTTTCTTAAAGCTGAAATTTTGTAATATTCTGATGTTTGATTGATAAGATACTCCTTTTTGTCTACACGGGAAAACTTAGGGGAAAATAAACAAAATATGCTGGAGTGATCCACACTAAATCCCGCGGGGACTTGTTTAGGAGATACTTAATCAGAAATAACATCCTCTGCTTTCAAACTGTATTCAGTTACCATGCTTCAAGGTCTTTGCACATACAGCACTCTCTTACTGAGAAAGTTAGTGCAGAATAACTGCTTGACTGTAAGTTCAGACATTAGCTTACTGCTCACTTACTGCTTGCTTAGACAAGTGTAAAGCAAAGAGTCACCTGATATGGAGCAGAGAGGTTATTACTTTTCACTGTATTCTCTTAAATAAAAAATTATTAATCTGCACTCATAAAATATCTTAGGTTCTTAATCTTGGCTGTCTTTCAACCTATGCATAATTCAGAAGTGTGAAAATCTTTGAATTAAGCTTACAGAGTCTGATCTCTGCTTAGACTTCCGTGAGAGTGCATGTTCCCTCGCTAATACCAGAATACGATGTGAGCGTCCTGAGTGATACAGCAGCACAGAATTATCCTGGTGTCTATTACCTGGAAGGGAAATACTGGTTGTTTGATAGAAATGTCCCTAGTGGTTTCCAAGGGTTTTTTTAACTTGCTATTATTTTCTGCCAGTTGCAGTTACGAGTCAGATTTTCACAACTCCTGAATAGAATTGAGTCAGAGTTATTTTCCATGTCTCCCACATTTGAATGTGTTTCAGGAAGAGTATGAAATTTATTTTGCCTGTATCTCATGTGATATTTTTGGTTACTCTGTTAATTAGGAAATCACATTCCTTCTCCATTTTGATTTGCTAATTTTATTAATTCTTATGGAAAACCTGTGAAACTCGTCAGCAGTCCTGCAGTAAAATAAATGATTTTTAGGCATGTTAGCTTACTCGTCTGTAGTTGGATTTAGATTTTTTTTCTTTTTTTCTTTTTTTCCTTCCTCAGCCTCTTAGTAGAAGTTTGAATGCTGATGTACCAGAACAACTTATAACTCCATTAGTCTCATTGGGTCATATTTCCATGTTGGCTCCAGACCAGTTTGCTTCTCCAATGAAATCTGTTGTTGCAAATTTCATTGTGAAAGATCTCCTAATGAATGACAGGGTAAGATTTGTCCTTACTATTTTGTTTGCCTATTACTTAACTCTGTGGGGAGTAGAGCCTTTTTTTTGTTAAATGAGTCAATAAAGGAACATTCTATAAATGGCTAGTACAGTGATAGTGTGTTATAAAAGATCTTTGTGTGAAAGAAAACTTAGTCTGTGACTTCTTTTTCCATTTTTACCTCTACATTTTTTTGCGTGGGTTGAACCAGTTCTTAAACTTACATGAATGTCTGTAGTCAACAGGTGAGAAAAATGGAAAATTGTGGTCTCCAGATGAAGAAGTTTCTCCAGAAGTACTAGCAAAGGTGAATGATCTGCTGTCAGTAATGATGTGTATATTTGAGATTAAAAGATATTTCTAAGTTGTGCAATGGAGAATGCTAGAATAAATGCCTTTGAGTACTTTTGTATTAGTCTCCTTAGAATGTGCATTGCGGTGTCTTCACTTACCGATATTACTTATGCTGCATGTTGAGAAAATGAAGAGATTCAAAAGTTTTTGGTTTCTGTACAAGAAAGGTAATTTGACTTTAGTGACTGTAAACAGATTTGAAATAAATTTAGACCTTCGTTAATTTTATTCATTCATCTTTATAGGCTACTTACTCTGAATCTAATTATGGCCGTTTCTAGAAATGTTTATCTAGTTGCTCTTATTTTTAATCATGTAGCAAGTATCCTGCATATTCTAGATGCACTTGTGAGAAGACATTGGACCATAGTTGAAATGTCCTGATGTCACAAGACTGCTACTTCCTTCTTCACTCTGTAAATATTTACTACTTCATACTGTTCCTTTAAAAATATATCAGCTCTAATAAATAGGAGTCTATGGAAATTTCAGTTTGACAGCAGTAGGTTTTAGTGCCTTATCAGCTTCAGGAAGTAAGGTCTTTGTTTATTTGTTCGTGTTTGATAGGTGCAAGCAATTAAACTTTTGGTACGCTGGCTGTTGGGTATGAAAAACAACCAGTCAAAATCTGCCAATTCCACACTCCGGTTGTTATCAGCTATGCTCGTCAGTGAAGGAGACTTGACAGAACAGAAGCGAATCAGGTCAGATTTTGCTCCTTTCAGGCTTCCATCAACTTTGTTGTAGAATTTCAAAGAATATTAGTTCTTTTGGAGCTTTCTTAGAATTCTAAGGTGAGCACAATGTTGGATAATGGGATGACAGAAAAGATATCTGATTGGAAATTTAATTTTAGGAGTGGAATGGCAAGCATAAAAATATGCTTGATACTCCTTCTTTCTTGTAATTTACTCCTAATCTAACTCAGAACTCTGTAGATATCTTGATAGCAAAGGACACTCTACAGAGTAAAAAAAGGTGCAAGGGTATCTTTGAAAACAACCAAGTGATGAGATTTAACACACTTAGGACTTGAATGAACTTAGGTGGAGCTTCTTCATTCCAACAGTGAGGTAACTTTGCACCTCATCATTTTTCTGAGCATGAGGGAAGGAAAGAGATCTGTAGCAAGTGTTGCTTTCATTTAGACAGTGATATGAAACCAAGAAATTTGACTCTTCTTATTTCACTGTTTTACTGGAAGTAAGTTTTTGGTGGGGAAAGTAGAGTACTTTATTTTCACTAATTTGGTTGGGTTGATTTAGCTCGATCTAAAGCGATAGAACTGTGATCTGATCTGACAGAGTAAAACCTTAATTGCTCATTGATCTAGTAAAAACAGGAAATCATGACATGCACGTAATTTAAGGATAACTGTGGAGAGTTGTGGTTTTGTGTCTTGTTTTGTTTTTTTTTCTTTCATGTTTGTATAGTAAATCAGATATGTCTCGACTGCGATTAGCTGCTGGTAGTGCAATAATGAAGCTTGCGCAGGAACCCTGTTACCATGAAATAATTACCCCAGAACAGTTCCAGCTCTGTGCACTTGTCATTAATGTAAGTAACTGCATTTGAACTGAAGTGACTCTTAATTAATTGAGTTCAGAGTCCTTACATCTGAGCTTTTGTTGCTGCTATGTTGAGTGTTTTCTGTTCTTCGCTGCAGCTTTCAAAAGAGTTCTTGATGTATCCTCATAATTCCACCTGGAATGCACTTTTTTTTAAGACCAAGATTTTTATAGTTGCACTCTTATGTTTTGTTTTGCTGTAGGATGAGTGCTACCAAGTGAGGCAGATATTTGCCCAGAAACTGCATAAGGCACTTGTGAAATTACTACTCCCTTTGGAATATATGGCAATCTTTGCTTTGTGTGCCAAAGACCCCGTGAAAGAGAGAAGAGCACATGCCAGACAATGCTTGCTCAAAAATATCAGTATACGAAGAGAATATATTAAGCAGAATCCTATGGCTAATGGTTAGTATTTCAGCGAAACAGTTAATAATACAACAATCAAATACTAAACTGGAAGAAGTAATCAGTAAAACTTTAGCAAATTACTTTTGTAAAGAAACACTGGATACATTTAATTTGTTTCCTCATCTTTATATTAGACACATTCAAATCTAAATTTACTTACTTTAGCATAAATAAGAAAATACTTCTCTGTACATTGCTGAGAATTATACATGTAAAATACAATGCTTTTATTGTGGTGGTAGTTTTGCTCAAAAATAAAATTTTGTTTTCAGATATTTTAGGTTTTATGACCATCTTCCTGAAGTATGACCAAGTAGTTTTGTAATAGTAAAACTCATTCATTTATTTTTAATGATTCAATAAAATTAAACTTCGCGGGAGAAAATGCAAGTTGAAATTTTACATTCCAAATTTGAACATGAGTGCTTTGAAAAAATGTTTCTTACGATGCATCTGTGTGTGTGATACAGAGATTATTTACATTTTGGGTTTTTGTTTGTTTTTGTTTTGTTTTGGTTTTGTTTATTATTATTATTACTGTAGAAAAATTGCTATCCTTGCTGCCTGAATATGTGGTACCGTATATGATTCACTTACTGGCACATGATCCAGACTTCACAAAACCTCAGGATATTGATCAACTTCGTGATGTCAAAGAGTAAGTGTCAAATGATTCTAGAATTGTTATGCTGAGAAGTTATCTTTGCTTGGAAAAAACTGATTAGGAAGAGGAACTCTTTGTTTAATTTTGCAAAACACTGATCTTGGAAATGTATAACACTTTAACCAAGGGAAGAAGGCATCAACAACTGCTTAGCAGTATGTTTTGGAAGCCAAAATGGTAGCCTGTAGGTCACACCATAGTATATCAGATTAGTGAGTTGTCTGGGCTTCTTTTAAAGTGAAGTAATGATTTTAGATTCTTGTGTTTGTGCCTAGGAATATCTGTAGAATTTCCCAACACCCTTAAAAGATGCCAAGTAATGTCAGTTCAAATATTTTGGTACTTATAAAATACAGAGTTTCTTGAAGGCTTGAGAACATAATGCCACTTATGGTGGGTCAGAGCCTTGCTTCACTGGAAACTCCTAGTTTTGTTTTTGTTTTTGGTTTTTTCTCTCCTATGCAAGAATTCATGCTCAGTTTGCTACTGATTTATTATTTGTACCGTACATCTGCAGTGCAGGCTTAGTGCTCTTTAATATATTCAGCACAGATTGTACACAAGCCTATCATACAGGAGCTTGTTTTCTACTGTTTCCAGTTTGAGACCTTCTTGTATGCCTCAAATAGTCTTTCATCCCTTAAGCTTAACTTTTGTATTCCTTTGTGTCTTGTAATGAATATTTAAAAACAGTTACATTTTAAGAGTTTTTAAAAATTCTTAAAGCATCCCCTCCCCCTGCTTTGGCTTTAGTGTTTTGGGGTTTTTTTCTTGTATTTATTTTTGGTGGAACTGTGAGCTTATGTTGTTTTGGTATTAGAAAGGCATGTATAGCCACAGACTACATTGTCAGAAAAGCAGTTCATTCTCGGTGCAAATTGACCAGTTTATATCTTAATTCTTTTTTCTGCCTTCACCTGTGAGAGTCCAAGTCTGATTCCCTCTTTTGAAACTAAAGACTTGATTTGTTCTGATTTGAGTTACTTGACTCACACCTGGTCAGAAACTGAAGTCGGTGAAGATTTCCTACCTAATCATCAAGTCTACATTTTGTCCCAGGACTCTCTGTTCCTGGCAACGTCTGAAAGCACTCTCCAGTGTGTACTGTATCCAAAATGCATGGAACGAGTTCTGATTTGCAGTTGTTGAGTTAATGCTTTCTCTGAGAAGTGCTTTCTAGTGCACAGAGCTTTTTTGGACACCCCTTGTATAGCTCTCCTTTGTTGTCAAGTTTCCTCCCTCATGTTTGTCACAGGCTGGCTGAACTAGCCAGAGAGGACTGCTCCAAACAAAGAAATACTCTGTATGGGAATTTTGGCAGGAATACTTCTCTGAAGAGTCTCCTGAGATAAACGCAAAACATTTTTCTCATATAATGTAATACAGTGTTTCTTTCAAGAGTTCTGGGAGTCATAGTGTTCACTTTAAAGTGAATGATGCTTGCAAACTTGGAAAAGCAGACTGGCAGTGTGTTTTGTAGTTGTCTCCCTAGTTTGTCTTGATTTTATGTGGCCTAAATAGAGTCATGTAAAGTAAATACATGCTTAGCAAGTTCCTTAACCATAATCACTGATTCTTATTCTTATGAAGCTTTTTAAGCTTGTCCTACAGAGATATGTTTGGGTTTGTTTTTTATCATGAGACAGTGTCCTTTTCCTTCTGAATTCATATTCCAAAAATACTGAAATGAATGCAGAGAATTAACTTACTTTATGTGACCATGTTTTTTCAGGTGCATGTTTTTCTATATGGAATCCCACTGTTGTTCTGGAAAGGTCTTGTTCAGGGTTGATGATTTATGTAATTTGTTGACTTAATGAGGAAACCAAGTTATTGAAGTTGACATGTGTTAACTGGAATTACCAGAGTAAAATTTGTCCTCAGTAGTAGTCTTTGGACGACATAGGGTTTTGGAGAAGCTGAGTCAGTGTGGTATGTTATCAGTGCTGCATTCGTCCCATTTAAGTTCTTGAGAATAGTGAATAGATGAATGTAAAAATATTTACTTATAGCCATTGTAGCTCTTGGATGCAAGTCAGAATAGAGACATCTTATTTAATTTGAACACCAGATAGCTATTTAAGTGTTCTGATGGAGCACAACCCTCTTCTACTTTGAATTTTTGAGAGAAATGTTCCTTGATCTCTTGCGTTACAATCTTTAATTTGTATCAGTTAAGACAACTGGGGCTTTTGTGGACAGGGATTTCAATTGTCCTGTTTTTCTAGTTTTTTTTATTAACCTCTTTCTACAAGGTAATATCTCTTCCAGAGCTTCAGAATTAAATTAGCTACTGGCAAAGTTTGCGTTTCTCAGACCCACCCATGTCTTTCCCAACTAAGTATTATTTTACCATATTACGAATGTTGTTGACCCTCTAGCCACATGCAGCTCTGAAGCTTGATAGCAAGTGATAGCGTGAACAGACTAGTTGGGCTTTATATCGTAATTGAAAATCTCTTAAACTTTTAGCCAAAATATAATGGGTTCTCTCTATAAATAAACTAGATTTAAAGAAATAAAACTGGGAAAGCTAATTCCAATGTGTCTGTAAGGATCTCTCTTCCTCCCATATGGAGGATTAGCAAGAGTGTGTGTGACCTGTTCAGTTTTGGAACTCCCCTCCTGTGCAAGTTCCGGTATTAAACCACGTAGTGTGGGTAATAGCAGCAGTATGATTTGTTTAAGCCTGTTTTGAGTGTGGTCATGGTATGCTGTAGATAGGAACGTAGACATAGCCCAAGGTAGTGATTACCAAATTTCATCTAGATGATGGTGGCACCTGAATTCTTGCTTCTGTTCATATTAGGAAGAGAAAAAAGTTGAATAGTTGGGCAGTGTTTACAGATAAAATGAAGAGGCACACTAACTTAGCAGATTTATTCCAAAGAATATGATTAAGACGTGGTGTGTTAAAGGCCTAGACTCTCTTTAAACCTTCAGATGATGTCATCCATTTATGATATCTTCTCTGATTGTTATTTCTTAAGAAAAAGCTAGTACAGCTGACAAAAAAAAAAAAAAAGGAAGACGTTGCTACATATGGGAGCTACGCTATAAAAGCTGAAATGTTATTGCTTGTGGTTTTATGGCTTTTTAGGTGCCTGTGGTTCATGCTTGAAGTTTTAATGACAAAGAATGAGAACAACAGTCATGCCTTCATGAAAAAGATGGCAGAAAACATCAAGCTTACCCGAGATGCTCAGTCTCCTGATGAGCCAAAGGCCAATGAAGTAAGAAATGCAGTTCAGATAAGCGTGGGGTAATGGGCTAAGGGTTTCACAAGCAGTTGTTGAACAGGATTTGCAGGAAATCTGAAAGCACCAGCTCAGACATTTTTATTGTCTTTTAGAGAGTGTGTTAATTGTGAGCAGAGTCTGCATGTTGTATCTCATTCTTTCAGAACCTTGCTGACTTTATCCAGCACAAAATACCTAATGAAGTTAACAAAATTTGTTGAATATTCCTGTTACTGCCTGCCTGCCTTATTTTTACTAGCTAGTTCCCTGACATAACTATCTTCTGCTGTTGAGGGAGGAAATACTGTATTATATGACTGTTAATCAAGTAGTTTCTAACAGAGATGAGAAACTAGTCTTCATTAAATAGTATTACATGAAAAATGGGGACTTTCGTATGTGTTCGAAGAGCCCACAGTATGGTTAATGATGTAATTACAAAGTATGTCCTTGATGGTGGTGATTTTCACACATACATTAAGGTTTCTAAAAAACTGCATTCTCTGTACATTCTAAAACCAGTAATTACTCAAGCATACTTTTTCTCTTTTTCTTCAGAAACTGTATACAGTATGTGATGTAGCACTATGTGTAATCAACAGCAAAAGTGCTTTGTGCAATGCAGATTCACCAAAGGACCCTGTGTTGCCAACCAAATTTTTTACACAACCTGAAAAGGTAAATTTGTTAATTTCATTTCCAAAGTAATAAGGGGAAATACTTTGATTGTGGTTTTGGATTTGTTTTTTAATTGAGTCCTGGTTATATCAGTAACATAAAATCATGAGTGTGAAAATGCATAAATATTACATTCAGCAATTCAGTTTTTTAACATCGGCTGAATGCTATACTATTTCTTATGAACGTGTGCCAGAAATGTTTGTAATCAGATGAGATTTAATTAGAGTAAATATCAGTAGGTTAGCATGTATTGCTAGATCATTTAAAGTGTTTTAAAAGTGAACCTGAATATATATATATATTCCAACTGTATGTTTGAATTACAATGTGAAGCAGACAAAATGAAGATGGGAACATTTTTCATGTTATCTGTAATATGTTTATATCTGTCAATGGCTGTTTGACTATTTTGGTTGCTGTACAAGTTGGTTGTCTTATTGCCTAGTAATAGTCTTGGTGAGTACAGCTCTACTGTCAGCAATGGCACTACTGTTCTTAAAGAAGCATACTTCTATAAAGATTAAGTGGAACCAATTAATTTAATTCTCTGGACCAGACCTGATGGTTTAGTTATACTGAAGAATACTTCTCACATTTTTCAGTGTCTTAGACTGTTAATTAACAGCCTTTCCTGAGTCTGTTTAAGCAGAATTTAGTTTGTTTATTTAATTGTAAAATGGCAGATGCCAGTAATCATTTTGTCTATGTAAACTGTAGTCAGATTGACAAAGGTAGCAACTTCAAATCACTTTCCTCTCTTCTAGATTTCTTATTTAAAAAGATGCAAGTAGGCAGGGCAGTTTTGCTTCATTTCAAACGATTCATGTCACTTGAGAAGAAAAAATATTAATCCCAACTTCAAGTATGGCATACTGTCATTCAATAATGCTCACTGCAGATCTTCTCCAAAATACTAGTTTGACCTATCTTTATTAGATTGATTCATTTGTCAGTAGGCTGCATGGTGTGAAAGCTTTGTAGTACTTGGTAGTAGCATCTAATTTGAGAAGTTGATCATAAAAACAACAGGAAAACTGAGAGATCAAACACAAACTGATTTTATTTTTTATACAGGATTTCTGCAATGACAGAAATTACATTTCAGAAGAGACAAGGGTTATCCTGTTGACAGGAAAGGTACTGTATTTTGAGTTACAATTCTTTTGAATATTACCTGTGATTTTTAAAAAATAACCTGGACTGCAGTAGTTTAAAAACTGTATTAAGATATTGTGTACAATAATTTGTGATTCTTTTATTTGATGGCATAAGTAATGCCTTTCACATACTACCTGGTGAGTATGGAACACTGAGCTTGTTACCTTTGCACTGTCCAACCTGTGCACCAAGACATAGATAGGTTCTAGATTAACTACAGTTTTTCACATAACTGCAGATTTTTCCTTTATTCATGTAAGCGTGGCATAAAGTGGTAATTCAGATAATTGTGGTAAGACTAGCATCAAAGGTCTTAAATTTAACTGCATATGTCTGCACCCTTTTGAACAGCTCACTATGTTTCAGACATAGCTTCGTTAGTGCCTTCACAGGGAAAACACCATCAAAACCAGAATCTATTTTCATTCTTTTTCCCCATCAGCTGTCCATTCTTTCTCAGAATTCTAAAATTATATTTCCTAGGTTCTGGTTAAATTATGTGGGAATGCTTTTTAATGTAGCTCACAAAATTACCAGTTTTTTTCTTGAGCTTGGTGAAAGAATGCTGTCTGACCTCTAAAATATAAAAATCCTGAGAACAGTATAAATCATTTTTTAAATATAAATTTCATGGACATGTATTAATTTTAATGTTCTATGTTCCATGAACTTTTATTGTGTTATTTTCAGTTAGAGCAGAACTTTGTGGTAGTTGTTGATTGTTCTCTCTGTAAATAGCCAAATTGTTTAAAATTGCTTTTTCTCACAGTGATGTTTCATTTATACAAAAAGTTTCGGCTGTCACAGCAGTTCACACAGATGAGGTTTGCTCAGTGAGCAGAATCCTGCCTCTCCTTGCTTCATGTTCGCCGTGACACCAGTCTGGATGCCGCACGGTGAACTGGGTTGGCGTTACATTGGGAAGGAAGGAGGCGGGCAGACAGAAGACCACAGAGTGTATCTGTCTACTGCTGTAATTGTTTCACCTTTGGCAACGTTCAAATATAATTAATGAAGCCTTTGCAACTTTGAAGCGAGTTTAGTTGGCTGTATAAACTCACTATGTTTCTCTTTTGATAAGGCATTTGGCAAATAGAGAAAAGCTATGTCTTAACTAAAAGATCTTGCTGATTTAAGACAACCTTTGCTCGTGAATTCTGTTAAAATAGAATTAGGGGGATGTCCTGTACCAAGCTAGTATTATTTAAATTTCTGCGTTTGGGGAAAACTGACGTTTATTCCATGCTCTAATGGAATGCACAAACACTTGCTGTTTTCTTCTGCCTACTGCAATGTCAGAAAGCTTTCATTATTTTTATAACGGCATGCTAGACTCTGCATCCACGCCTTTGGTTTTCTCTCTTTTTATGGACTTGTTCACAAATTGTCTGGATTTTGAGCGTTCCGATGCTCTGCCTTCAGTCTCTTGTGACAGTAGGTACCAGAAATCTGCAACCTGCTGGTTATGAAGAAGCATTTTCTTTTCTCCCTTAAACATTTTCTTTCTCCTATTAGTTGCACCAAATGCTTCCTACTTTTTATAAAAATACTTAGTAAATACAGCAAATAAAACATTATAAAAAATATATTTAAATAAATGTTTTGCAGTACTAGCACTGGGATGATGCAGCTACTGAACATGTTCTCAGTAACAGGCCATTTCTACAGATTGTTACTTCTTTTGCTGGCCACATATTTTCCAGCATCTGTGGTCTTTCTCTCCTGCCTGCTCCCTCATAACTTCAACACATGGGAATTAATTTTTCTTGTGTGAATGTCTTAATAAATTAACTTGGTCTCCGAGGAAATGTAAAATGAAACGAAGAATGTGACATGCCAGTTATGAAAACTTCCTTGACTTCTCTCCAGAGACAAAATAGAAAATTTCCTCCTGCCTACCCAGCCCAACAATCAATCAACAGATACCAGCTGTAGCAAGATCTAAAATATTGTCACTGTATCAGAGAACTCCAGAATAGATAAATTATGTTAAATATTTTTAGACTGGCTTTTTTTGTATAAATTGTATACATTTCCTACTGTTGCAGTGAACTTAATTCTGCATTACGTTTTGGAAAGCCTTTCCCAGAGGTGCTTTGCTTTGGATGTTGACCCATTGTTAGTCCTCTAATATTATCTAACATTCTGAGTTTCAATGGGACTTCTCTACCTGCTATCCCTTCAAAGCGTGAGAGAAAGCAAGGCCATTGATGAAGTGCTGTGAAATGATGACAAATAAAAATAGGCTAGGCAGTGGGGTTTTTTTAAGTAAAGATGAGGTCTGTAGCTCTAAACTGATGGCATAATGATTGAGACTGTTAATCCAGAAAAAGTATTTTTAAAATAAGAAAATATTTTTTAAATGAAATATGTATATGAAGTTCCCATTTTTAAGATTAAACATTTTCTTTTAGCCAAAACCAACTGGTGTATTGGGTACAGTAAACAAACCATTATCTGCAACTGGAAGGAGACCATATATTAGAACTACAGGATCAGAGACTGGAAGCAGTATCAGTGTAAACTCTGAGCTGAGCTCTTCTGCAGGAAACAGATCAAGGTACAAGGGTTTGAAATTCCTTTCATCAATTCTTTTACTTCATGTTTTCTAGTGTGCTTCCGTGTTTTAGAACAGGAGATGGTTTCATATGCTTATGTGTTTGGAGAGTGTCTTTGTTTTGTACACTTTTAAAAAATATAATAGTTCTCTACAGGTAAAATCTCCATCTCTACTTTTTGTTTTGAGTTCTTGGTAGATAAAAAATCACTGTAGTGTTTAGGTGTGGCCTGCCTGTAATTACATGTAATACAACAGAAGAGACACCGTGCTGTCTGAAAATTCCATGCTTACTATTTATAACATTTTTAAATCTGAAAATATATGACTTGAAGAGACCAGCCATAATTAATACTAAACGGATTTTGCAACTCACACATTTTTGATGTATAAACTAGGATTAATCCTGATTGGTCACAAGAAACATTTTTGATGTAGATGAAATATTCTGACCTATTTAAGATTAAGAACAATTAAAAAGAGCTTGCCGAAGAGGACCAGGATCTCAGTGGAAAGATGCAACACATGATTGTAATTTTTTTGTCTGTCTTCTAGTAAGTGTTATTTTTTTATGTGGATCCAAAGTTTTTAGATTTGTCATAAATCTGGAGAAGCAGTTTACACTTCAAAATTTTAAGATTGTTTAATCTGTTCTGAAATTGATTAACTGGCTAAGATAAAGAGTTTTAAAAAGTAGAGAAAGCAGCTCTGCTTTCCACGTTTCATAAGAGTGAAGGGAAGTATAACTCAGTTCAGAATTTGTTCTGTTGGTGTGTGTGATATATACTGTGATAATCTTGATTGATTTTTTTTTTTTTTTTTTTAAAAAAACTATTGTGTGTTTGTATAAATTAACCGGAAGTTTAAGCATTGCTTGTCTTTATTTTACTTCACTACCTTTGCCAGTATTGGCTTTTCTGTACTGAAAAAAGAACACAGCCTCATTTAGAGTATTGGTCTTCAGTTTGCAAAAATAATTATATGACATTGTGTCTGTGGTAAGGGATTTGGCTCAGTGACCAGTCAATCCCTTTCAGACCTTTCTCAGTTCTGGGACAGAAAATGTCACTGTGGACTCAAGCAAATTCAACTCTCTTAATTTATTTAGCTTGTCTGCATTTTTTTTTTTTAATTATTTTTAATATTTTTTCCTTAATAATTGCCAACACTTTTCTTTTGTGTATTTTGGTTTTATTTTTGTCTTCAATTATGCTACAAGGGAACAAAGTTCAGATATATCGGAAACTGGGGTCAGTGAAAATGATGAAAATCCCGTGAGGATTATTTCGGTCACACCAGCAAAGACAGAACCTGTGAAAAACAAGGTATGTCTTGACAATTTTATGGACTGTATCTGTAATTAGCTTGGCATTGGGGGGTTTATTCAGTACACATCACTGCAGGTGGTCTCTGAGGAACTGGTTATGTCCAATTTCATTTCATGTAGTTATACCACTTTCCTAGCCCAGTAGAAGAGCCCTTGTTTTCAAAACTACTGGGTTTTTTATCCAGAGTAATTAATAGAACTGATGTGCTCAAAAATAGCACTGGCAAATTGGAAGGGACTTCTTCTCTTTATTCTAAAATTTCAAAAAATTCTGACCTTTATTTTATGTTTTCCAGTATAAGTAACAGTGAGGCTGTGATTCAGAGTGAAGGTTGACACCTACAGCTTTGACTGAAGATAACTGCCAGGAAAATTTCAAGGGGTAGATTAAACCCAAGCAGCAGTACAGCATGCTGGGATCTGCCTCACTGGGGTGTAGGGGACCTGGGGGACCATCCCAGTGGACAACCAGCGGAGCATGAGTTGGCAGCGTGCCTTGGCAGCAGCGAGGGCTGCATCAGCAAGAGTATAGCCAGCAGATTGAGGGAGGTGATTATTCCACTCTGTTTGACATTAATTTGGCCACACCTGGAATACCGTGTCCAGAATACCGTGTCCTCCACAGTTCAGCACAGGTATTGAGAACCTGGAAAGCACTTTGCAGATCCACTGAGATGATAAAGGCTTGGAGGAGTTGTTGTGTGAAGAAAGGTTGAAAGTGCCGGGCTTGTTCAGCCTAGAGAAGAGAAGCCTTGGGGGGGGGATATCTAATCAGTCTTTCGATATCTAAAAGGTATTTATGGAGAGGGTGGAAGTACTCTCTTCTAAAGGCTGTATGGTGACAGGACAAAAGGCTACAGGCAGAAGTTGCTTCAAGGGAAATTCCATTTGGATGCAAGCAGGAAAAAAAAAAAAAATCCACATTGTGAGGACAATTACACACTGGAATAGGTTGCCCAGAAAAGTGGTGGAATGTCAGTATTCATGGTTTGGCTTTTCAAGGGCCCTGGATGAAACCCTGAGGCCCTGCTTTCAACAGAAGGTTTGACCAGATGATTTCCAGGGGTCACTTCCAACCTAGATGGTTCTGTGATTCTAAAATTAATTAAATTAAAAGTATATTTTTGTAGTAGTGTAGGGATACATAGATGATTCATGCTGCACACATTTTAAGAAGTTATATATCTACTCAGTCTTTTTTGATTAGATGAAATCAGGGTAATAAGCAGCTGTTTTGGATTTATATCATCACATAGAGAGGTTAGTTTTTTCTTAATCTTTTAAAATAAGATCCACGTGATACTCGCACCCATGAGCTAATGAAGAACAAAGTCTTCCCCAAATTTCAGCATATGGTTCCTTTTTTTGTTCTTTTTCCCTGAAATAGGGTTCTTGTGAAAAGTTAGAGAAGTTAGACAAGGCATTTATGAAATAAATCTTCAAAAATGCTTTCTAGGTTCTTGAAACCCGGCGTTAGTTGAAATTTTCAAAGAGTGGTTGTCTATAAATATCTTATGAATAGAACTTGTAAGTGTTTGCTATGAAGATGCTAGAACAGTAATAAAGACAGCTTGACTTGTTTAAACATTTAAGAAATAATGGTAGAATATTTAACAAAAAAGTCCTTGGTTCAGACACAGCGCTTACAATAGTGAGTGGCCTTAATTGGTGTGCTTGAAATTGCTGAGTCAGCCCCGCTGTACTTCAGGACCCTTTTCTCTGCCCCTCCTCCCAGCTGTTTCAGAAGCCAGTGTGCCAGTGAAGGTCCACCATCCAGTTGCTTCCTCTTTGTTTCCATATGAATACTTTTCTCTGTACTTTTCTCTCCTTTTTGTTCCACTTACACAGACACTGCTTCGTGAAGTTTAATCGCTTCCATTACCTTCAGCGTAATGAGAAAACCATGCCGGTAGGCCGTACCTATTCAGGCATGACAAAGAATTAAGAAAGATAGCAAGTTTCATTTCTGACTAGGTCCTACTCCTTTTTATTCCCTGCAAGCTTTGTTTTTTTTTCCTTTAGCTGAAGGTTAGTCTCAAAATTTGCATATATTGAAGTAAATATCATTTGCTATACTGGGATGTTTACTCTTGCTCCTCAGTTTTCTCGTGTCAGTTGGCAAAGAGGCAGTAAAAGGAGCTTGTCCGGAAGAACCATCATGGGAGGAGCTGAGATAATTAGTCTTACTGCAATCTCACTTTCAAACAACTAAAAGATACATTAGGTGCAGGTATTAACATTACACACATTGCAGAATATCTTTTTGCAAGGTTAAAGTCCAAAATCCCATTTAGTAAAACTTCTCCCTAGGTCTAAGACCATGTGATGTATTTTTATAAGAACACTTACTGTTTTATAAACTCATGTGTCTGAGGGGGGGAGTTAAGAATTTGAGTTTGCCTTTGTGAATATTTTTTTCTTCGTATTCATTATTTTTATTTTCTAGGAGATTAATTCTGATCAGGCTACACAAGGAAACAGCACTGACCGTGGGAAAAAAAGAACAGCAACAGCATCTGGAACTGAGAATATTCATCAAAAACCAGAAGAAAAAAATGTAGATGAAACAGGACCATCACTCGCAGCAAAAACCAGGAGAGGAGGGCGTACATCCAAACCTGAACCTCAGGGTACCACTGCAAAAAATGAGGAAACAAATAAACCACCTGTCAGGGGAAGGAAAAGGGCGGCAGTCAGTCAAGAAAGTGCAGGGAGTTTAGAGGCAGGTAATGCCAAAACACCAAAACAGCAAGACACAGCAAAAAAGCCAGCAGCAGCACAGAGACAAATTGATCTACAAAGGTAAAAATAAATAAATAATAAGATACGTGGAGGGGGTGGGCCTTTCCTATTGCAAGATAGACCCTGAATTTACAATTGTAATGGATCTAGCATAGTTAAAGGGCACAGCTAAATCACAATGATTTTAAACATTGACAACCTTTAATGAACAGAATAAATTGTAATTCTAACTAGAATTTTTTTCTGGTAGTGTTGCTCTGTGCTTGTTTAATATTAACAATATTTTAGTATATATTTTAAGTAAATCAAAAGCAGAATTTGGAACTGTGTAAACTACAAAACAGCTCTTGGATGAAAATTTATCTTTCTGTACTCTAGTGTTTAAATGTGTTGATTTGATTTCCCATATAAATAAACCACAGGTGTGCATAAACACTGAGAAATTTGTTTAGCTGAATCTGATACAATAGTATTTTTAATACAAAAGTGTGCAAAGTTGTAGAGCAATAAGCTAAGGTCAGCAAAGCAGTGTGCTGGAAGAAATCACAAATTAATCTGAAGGAGGAATGAATCTTTGGAATGGTTGATTTCTAGAGATTTTGTAAATTGAAAATGTTGCAGAGAACCTCGATGAAAAGGAATTACTTCTTTATGTCATAGCAAGGTTCATACAGGAGCAAATTGTTCAGTCTTTCAAGAGAGTAGCATTTGCGTACTGCCTTGCAATGCTTGTTTTATACCTCAAATTTCTTTAAGTCTTCATAACAAATTGCACTATCCGTAGCCCTTAATAAGCCGCCTGTATCAGATAGCATCTTTAAAATATGTCTTTAAGATACTACAGTGTTTTGTGGAAAAAATACCAAAACATTGTTAACGTTTTTCAGAAGCCAGGTGCTTGGAAGTGATGGAGATTCACTGTTGGAGATAGACTCCAGTCCAGAATATTCCCAAAATGCAATGGATCTTTTTAAGGCCTGTGGGAGCAGCCAGGAAGATACTGAGGATGCAGAGATAGCAGAGGGAGGCTTCCTTAAGGTGTAGCAGGCATCTTATGTAGGACAATTCTGTGGGGTTTATTATAGCTTATACAGTAAGAAATCAAACAAATTTGTCTGTCTTCTAGAAAAATGTATGTAAAAACAGCTGTGTGCGATAGGTTTCACATCTACAAGTTACTGTAAATGTTTGAGAAATACTTGAAGTAGTACTTGTTCTTAAGTAAGACAGGCTATTTTTATAAACCTGGGTAATGAAATACAGTTAATTAGAACAATTTACCATTTTTATTCTCCAATTCCAGTGAAAGCTATCGATAAATGTATTTGTTTATGCTGAAAAAAAAAAAAACCAACATTACTTGATTATGGAATTATTATTATTCAACTAGTGTATTTCCAAGTTTAGCAGGAAGTTGTGCTATGCACTAAGGAAATTCAGTTATATTCAATTAAATATGTGATCAATGAAAAAATAGAAGATGGAGTTGGAAGACTCACAGTATAAAGAGTGTAAAAGCTAAAATGTAAATTATACAGGTAGGATTTTGATTCAGAATCAATTGTAATTTCCATGTCCTGACAATTAACTTTTATTTCCTTTTCTCCCCCAAAAAAGGTAAAAAGAAAACTTGCTCGAAAAGGGAGGAAATGAAGGCCAAATAAAGGCATGCTCCAAGCTTCTGCAAAAACTAGGATTCAGAAATTTCCTGTACAGGAACTGAAATTACTTCAAAACACACAGCTTTCAGCTCTGAACCAGAAGGAAAACTATGCTTCCCTTTCACGTGAAATTAATCCTTCTCAATGGAAATGTAAAGCAGAAACTCTTGAGAAAGAGGCTAAAAGCATCTGTACTTATTTCCCCAGAGACTTTTTTTATGAAAAGTCAATAATTAAGCAAATTGCTTAACACTTGGTTCCAGTTCCTGCATTCTGGAGTTTAAAAGTGTATTTACACCATTAATTTTCATGCTGCATTTTTTTTTTAAAAGAAAGTCAGAGGAGGTCCTTACACTGACATTGAAAATTCGTGATCCTAGAGCCAGGTATTCCCACGTTTCACAGAAAAAGTAGAAGTCTACTGAATGGATTTTAAACAAGACTAGAGGAAAAAAAAAAAAAATCACAATTTTTTTTGCTTTACTTTTGGAGACTGTTTTATGTATAATTCTTTCTGCCTGCCTACTTTTCTGCAAAAATAAGATGTACAGATTTCAGTTCCCTGCTATGAAAAGTCATGTGGTGGCAATTTTATAAATGTTGCTTTCTGATTTTTATCAGAGTGGGAAAGTAATCACTTAAAATTATTATTAATTCGCAAGTAGACATTTCATTTTTTAATTTTCCCTCCATTTTAGTTTAATATAATTTGCAATAAATGTACATATTGATGTTTGTTTTATAAAAACATATATCACTTTTAAGTGTTTTTACTCCTGCAGTTCTGTTGGAATATTCTAAATTTTAAAGGAGTAAAGACAGTCCAGCATTTGATTTTATAATGTTTGTCACCAGATTTTTATTATTGATGTAAAGAAAAAAAAAATCAGTTTTTAAAAATAGTTGGACTTTGGCAGCTTTGTAAGGAAAGTTGGAAATGTTTAGGATTGCTCTCAATTTTAAGCATTGTGCTGATTGGAAGTAAGTCTGTTTTGCATTTTGTCTTCCTGTCCAGGCTCATTTTTTTAATGTTTATTTTAGAAGATTGTTGCATCAATATTATGTTTCCTGGCATTGTTCAGCATAGATACAGTGTACACTTTTATGTACACATGATCATATTTAAGTTTGTTGCATAAAATAAACGCTTCTAGGTGTCATGTGGCAGTCTTTTTTTTTTTCTTTTCTTTTCTTTTTTCTTTTTTCTTTTTTTTTCTTTTTTTTTTAAATTTTCTTTCACAGAAAACTACTTGCTGTATCTGTGCATGGTCTTGGATGTTCCTAGAAATACCGTATTGAGTGAAGAAGTTGTAACGCAGACAGTTGCGTAGTTTACCAGATAGGGGTTTTAGGTGAAGTTACAGAGCTTTACCCTGTGAAGTTGTAGGGCAAGCGGGGGCTGGTCTGCAGAGTCACAGTGAACAGTTCACTTTGTTTCCCCGTGCCTCAGTTCTCCATTTCTCTTCTGCAAATTGTTTTGCTGTTCCTTGATTCATTGTAGAAGCGTTGGATACTGTTGGCATGCCTTAAGGATTACTGCTCTCCTAAAACGGGTAGGGCGCAGCTGTGTGCTCTTAAACAATGTCAAAGTTTCTCTTCTCAAGTGTTTAACTGGTGTTACAGTTATTTTTCCTCTAACAGAGAAAATCAGGCTCTGTTCACAAAGCAGCACATGCAACACTTTTTCTAAAGCAATCTGCGATGCTTTGACTTGAAGGATTTGAAATGCTTTTGACAGAGGGAGGCTGGAAGATTTTAAAAGCATTTAGTTACACCTCCATCAGGGTTTAGATTTCTAAAACTGAAATAATTTCACAAGATGGATTTACTGATCATAATGCAGTTTGGTTTTAGTGCTCCAGTCAAATACTTCCCTCATGCAAAAGTTGCAGTACTTTGGTTTAAACCAATTTTAAAATGTTTTTGTTAGAAGTTTTTAGGTGCTACTTAAAAAAGAAAGTCCCTTTTAGAAATGAGCTCTGGTACCTCGTGGTATGCCTCTAATGCTGATTTGAAATCTGGACTTGACAAATCTTGCAAATATTCAGGATTGTTTCCAAAAGCTTTGATTTTTGTGAAGTGGATAACTCTTGGGTTTGTTGTTTTTTTTTTGTTTGGGTGGTTTGGGTTTTTTGGTTAATTTTTAATCCATTCAAATGTCAAGGTACTCAAGGAATCATCATAGAATAATTTAGGTTAGGAAGAGTTTCTGGAGGTTCAGTGCCATGCTCAGAGTAGGGTTTTCAGTTGCCTTTCTACAAACAGTGTTACGTAGAGTTTCTTTGTTCTCTTTTCTTTAAGGCGGCGTTTGCGGTACATGATTATCAGTACAGTCAAAGAAAAACAGTACATTCATGCAGCAAATTATGCTGGGCGTAATTGGCTGAGCAAAAATGCAGCATACAAACCATACAGAAGGTCTGCAGATGACCCACTGGTTTCTTTTCAGAACGTGCCCCAGACAAGGCTGCATACAGAATTTCTCTGCCTGCCTTGCTGAAGTCCTGAGAGCACCCATGGCGCAGTTCAGAGTTGCCCCAGCGATGGACATCTTTCTGTAAGAGCAGCGTCCCCTAAGGCCAGGGGTCGTTACGGCCGTCTCACTTGTGATAGCAAGGAATTGGAACCAGCAGCCTTTGTAACAAATACAGGGAAGTACAGGCGTAACTTCTTTATACGTACGTAATTTATCAGTGCTAGTACTTCTTCTAATGCTTTAAAAACAAAATCTATTAAAGAGTAACCAGTATGTAACAGGAATTGAAGGCAAAGCATTCCATAGAAGGAGGTGCAGGTTTTGTACTTGGCCATATATGAGTTTTTAAATATTTTACATAAGAATGGGGATTCTGTTATTGTAATAAGAAAACTGATGCTCAGAGTTTTTTCACTTGTTATGTGCGATAAAGAATAAAAGGAAGCCCAATAAAACCCAGTCTTTATGGCTTTTATCCAGTGCAGGATTTAAAGGTGCTGAGGTTTCACATATAGTTACATAGAGCTGAGTTCTCATCATCTTTAAGTTCCCATCTTCATAAAAGCGTGGCTTTGTTTCTTAGCAGACATACATTTATTTCTGTTTTTGTGTCCTCTGGTGCCTGGACTGCAACAGCTTTCGTAACAGTAAGACAGGAAGGCAGTTCTCAGAACATGCTTTTTAATGTACTAAATTAAACCTCTACCACTCAACAAAATCAATCTGAACAGTTGTTTTAGACAAAATAATAATTTTTTTCCAGAGCAATCTTAAACAGGAAAAATAATAAGCATAACAAATCTTTTCTGCACATGCTGACAAGCCTTTAAGTTTTAGAACTGATAAATAAGAAGCCCTTATCTAAAATGTACTACCCAGCACACGTTGTTGGACCAAGTTCAACACCAGACTGGCTCTTGAGTTTCAGGTTAACTGAGGGGGCTGTCACAGCTGAACTGTCCCCTCTAAAGACCCAAAAAGATTGGGGATCACCAAGCATTTGCAATACACAGGAAATTTGCTTCTTTGAGTCATCATCCGTGTGGATCCTAGTTCGCTTGCGTGTGTGCTGCATTGTTACATTTCTCAGCAGTAACAGGTTGGTTTGTGCATGGAAATCAAGTCCCAAACTGTGCTCAAGGAAATAGCCCAAACTAAAGAAGCTGGACTATGGAATCTGCTTGCCAGCCAGGCTGCAGGTGTGCACAGCTGATAACCAAGCATTAGTCACAGAGTAGCTGGTCTCAGCCCAAGGGATTGTATCTCGGTGCAGGAAGAGGTTTGCATAGGGAATATTAAGGTGTTAAACAGCAATTAGCAAAGTCCTTCCGTACAGCAGCGCTTGCTGTGTCCCTTGAAGCCTTCCTCTGCTTAAATTTCTGACAAGGAGGGAATTGTCCTGCCAGTGAGCACCCCAGGTACTCAGATGGTCAGACAGAAACTCAAATAGTATGATAAAATACTCCTAAACTTCAGAGACCAACAGCAGCTTCCATTCCTTAAAGAGTTTTGAAGCCCACTATTCCCTGGATCCATTTGCCTTGGTTCCTGGAAGGCAGCGAACAAGACTGGGCGTCCTCAGGAGCAGAACGTGGAAGTCCTGCTACAGAACAGCCTCTCCCTTCCGTGCTGCACAGCCTGGGTCAGGAGAGTGGATCCCAAATTTCTTATTCTGTAGTTTTACCAGATGAGAGACCAGAGGGGGTGAGCAACCCAGCTTCTCCCTTCAGTCTCAAGCTCTGTGACCTTCTGTTTCTAACTAAAGGTGGCCAGTCCCATGGCTCCTGTCAGAGATTGCTTAGCACCAAGTCCCTGTGGTCACCCACGGGGTGACTGCATCAATCTCACTCACTAGAATACTTTAAATTCAGAGCAGGAACACCTCTCACTCATGGCCCGTTCCCAGCCTTACTTTCTACAGTCTGAAAGGAAATGAGCAAGCTCTTGGGATTCGCAGCTGCTTGTAAAGAAACGAGTGGAACCACAGCAGAAGGCTGGCTCAGGGAGAACGTTCCCCTCACCGGGGCTGAAGCAGCAGCCTTGCTTACTCCGGTAGTCGGCAGGAGCAGCGTTCCACCCCAGCAGGCAGCGTGCAGTCATCGTACCATTGCCCTGGAAGAAGTCCTCCTGCTAACCTGATGAAAAGATCTTTCTGACCTGCAACAGAGCATCCTCTCTCTGTTTCTGCCTGGCGAAGGTCATGACAAGCTTTTATCAGGGAACTGTCTGACACTGGGTGTTGCAAGCCAACAGGAGGAAGAGTCAGGACTTTGGCTTTGGCAAGAAATGATTCCATGATTCTAAGGAGCCCTTCAACTTTGAACCTGGTGGATTCATCACGAGCTGTGACATCCATGGGCCACACAGACGGGCAGCAGAGCTGGGTCCTGTGTTACCTGACGAGGAGGGACAGCCAGCGGGAGACACGGGTGGGAGCGCAGTTATCCCAGCTCAAGTGTAACTCGCTGAAGTCGTGCTGGCAGCAGTGCAGCCCCAGCAGCCTGTCAGCTGAGGCAAGAAGCGTGACCAAAGAACTGCATGCACTGAGCCTCCTCCTCCCGCGAGGAGACTGTTATTTCAACAGCCACAAGAGCTCATAACGCTGCAAGGCGGGCTTGCTCCAGAACAAGAAATACACGTTTTGCTCCTTAAGTTCAGGTGCTTAACTCTCCTCTGGGAGAACTAATGTATGTTGACCCTGATGCACTAAAGCTTCTGAAGCAAGAGATGGCAGGTGATTATGGCTGAGCTGCTTTGGCTCTTCTCATCCTGCGAAATTAGTAGAAGTTGTCACTGCTCAAGTAATTCATACCGCTGCCTCCTGGCTGCTTCCGTGCCTGAGTGTTCGCAGGAAAGGAGCACACAAGCTGTAGTCTGGATAAAGTACTCTGGATGGTGGTAGTCACGGTCACTGTTGATCCTTCCTCACGCTGTTACACCAGGACAGGATTTGGGCTGGGA